>CM037584.1:197082633-197432633 GCA_021018995.1 Chloranthus sessilifolius
CTCTGCCTTTTTATTGAAATTGAATATTTTCACTTAGAGAAACGATTAATATTCTGCAATATGAATACAATTCGTTTATCACATGTTCTTCATGGGATTGGCTTTTAATATTTTAACTTAGAGAAACGACTAATATTCTGTACTATGAATACAAATTGTTTATCACATGTTTTTCATGGGATTGGCTTTTAATATTTTATGGCTATGAGATCACATATCAAGGTGATGTGAAAATAGGAGATCACTTATCAACATGTTGAAGGAAAATTCACTAGGCAAAAAATATATATGTTTTATGTATTCCAGACTAATCAAGCGGAAGCTGGAAAGGTGGTAGTTCTACCTTACGGAGCTCCAGCAGGTTGTATAGATAAAGTTAATGAACAAATCAAAACTATATCTTTATTAGAAAGTCAATTTTTTTTGTATAGTTCACCTGTCCAGATCCAAGCCTTAAAAACAAACAACGGGGATGCAGTTTTAATTTTTCTGAATGATCTAAACAACACAACCTTGCTCAACGTATACCCAGAACATGCTTTGGGTGCCGTGTGAGCAAGGTAGCATTATTTAGATCGTCTTAAAAACTAGTAAGCATAATTGCATCACCACCATCTGCTTTTTTAGGCTTGAAATTTGGATAATTGATTCTCAGTCCAAATTTGACTTTTCATTGTAAAACATCTTTATAGTTTAAAAGAAATTAAGCTATACAACCTGGTGGAGGTTCACATCGACCACACGGAGCTTCACGTGACTTATTATGCGTACCCCAAGGTAGTATACACCCTTTGTATATATACACACTAGTTGGATGCACGTGCAGAAAGAGGTATGAGAGAGAAGCGGCAAAGATTAATAAGAGAGACTTTTTCGTTATCTTTACTTTCAACCCAAGATTCTTCCTTCTCAGCTCAGGTTTCAGGTGCTTAAACCGTTGACTGCTTTGAATCAGACGATGGAGATCGTTTTTCTTCTCAATCTTTGACACAATAGTTCTTGAGATCCTGGCCCTTGTCAAATAGTCAGATTTTGATTCTACCCCGTACATATCTTGGAAACTCATCTGAGAACGGCGTTAAATTTATGCCTCATGTTCAGTTTTTTGGGTTGTGTGCCATGTGGAATCAAAATCGATATTGGATGGTAGGCACATGATCTCAAGATCTATTATGTAAAAAACTGAAATGAAAAGCGATCTCAATTGTTAGATTCAAGGCAGTCAACCGTATATATATATATGAATAAGTTTTTACGTTGACTATATACTACTGATATATAGTTTGTGGGTTTGTTTTAACTTGTCAACTGTGACTTGTGGGATGGTATAGATTTCCATGATTATTCTGTATTATTTTTTGTTTATTTATGAAGTTGAATGAGACTATACATTTGGAGTCCCTAAGCATTTGAAAATGCTATGTATGCTTCATATTGGAGCATCTTGGTTTTGGACACATTGGGTATTGGAGAGGTAAGAAAATAGCTTTCTCGTTGTTAATATACATATATTATATTTTCTTGAGTATCAAAAGCTTTATTAAGTGAGTGAAGATACGTACAATCAAGGAATTGTGCTGTATAAGTAATAACATTTTTTACGCCTAGTTAGAGTGTATGAAAAACCATATCATCCAACGTGTGGAAGGAAGACTGTGGTATAAGGAGATAAGACCTAGAGAGAGATTTGGAAGGCCGTGGTGAATGTTTATGAACTTGAAGATAGCGTTGCTGAATGATGGATGAAACCTCCAGATGACTTAATCAAATTGAATTTCTGTTGAAGTCCTTTGATAGTCCCGAAACTGGGGGATTGGGTAGGGTAAGTTGAAAAATAAAGTAGAATTCGACAGCTTTTCAGTGGCTGATGAGCTATAAAAGTCCAAATTAGGCAGACCTCAAAATTCTTCTAGAAGGTCTCTGAATTATCAAAGCTCTTTTATGAATATGTTGATTTTCATATGGGTTAAGAGTCTTAAGGCATCTCCTTTAGACACAAAAGGAGACCAGATTCACAGATTTTAGCAAGTATGGGTGTGACTAGGGTTCAGTGTGTCTGGGATTGTTTGTCGTTTACTAGACTAGCTAATTTTTGTAATTTGGAGGTATATCTTTTCTTTGTTTCTCATAAAATTTTCTTGTTGGTCATCCCAAAAAATGGTTATGGAAGCTAGCTTTGTTTTTTGAAAAGTATTATGGAAGCTTTTGTTTGCATGCGTTTATGATTCACTTGATTTTCGATTTGGCCAGCTTGCAGGAAATTTCTCATTTTATGTGTATTGTGGTGTTTTATTACATTATGCAGGATTCCTTTGAGATCCCCCGAGGTCAATCTTCGAGGGATGATGGAGATATTGAGTTAGGAACACGAGCTCCGGATACTGCAGAACTGGGATTGGATAACTTCTTCAAACAGGTAAAAAAAAAGTTCTCTTTTAAATTATTGATTTTTTTCTTTGTGCTGATTGGGAAGTGTCAAGGTAGTTGAAACACCTATACGAACCTGAGGGGGCGCGCCTGAGTGGCTAGTTGGTCGTTTGATGAATATTATATACAAATATTTATGTATATAATAATTATATATATTATATACATATATTATAATATAATCTTTTATAAATATATTATAATAGCTTGAGCATTTGAGCAGTGACTTGGGCTCAAATCTGCATAGGTAGCAGACCCACCCCTCCCGTGACTCCCCCATGTCACGTAGGCGCCTATTCAACCACCCTTAATAACACAACGAAGTGTGAGAAATGTTTGTAGATTCGTTTGGTATATTATTCACTGATGTGGGTATTTAATATGTGACCTTTAGGCTTCATCACTTCATATTGGCATGCATTAATTCTACATGGTTCTGCTTTGGTGTTAGGTTCAAGAGATTGAAAAACAAGTTGAGAAGCTTTCAAAGCTATTGAAAAAGCTCCAGGTATGGATATTTTTCCTTCTTGATTGTATGATATGATATTGTATGAACCTTCTTCAATACTTTGAAGTTTGAACAGGTTTTGTCTTTTTCTTTGGGGTTGGGCCTGTAGCCCAACTGGAAGGGGCACGATGACGCAACACAAAAATAATTTGCAATTTGTAATTTTCTATCTGGTTTTAGGAAAACATTGCTATATTGCCCGAGGGGGGCCAATAATTTCTAAGGGACAGCACCATTTTGTTTTAGTAATTATATTTGGTGTCAAAAGGGCCTTCTTAATTATTTATGTTATTACAATGATTTTTCTGGATTTATGATTGCTTCTGCTGTAACGGGTTTTGCCATGATGGTCCCATAAACATGATTAAAAAAATTTCATGTCAGCAACTTACTAACAATACATACAGGATGCAAATGAGGACTCAAAGTCTGTCACCAAGGCCGCTGCAATGAAAGGTAATTTCCTGCTACTGCATTTCTGCACTTGGTTCGTGTACCTGATTTTTTGCTCATTGGTTCCATTTAAGATGCTTTCTGATTTTTGTTGTTGTACATAACTGAACAAAACAGCAACAAGTATGTTTCTTTGTAAGGATGGAATTTTTTGTCTGATCTCTATATTAGCAAAGAAATTTTCTACATCCCCAGAAATTAAACATCAGGATTTTTGCCTTTTTGTCATCACATCATAGAAATAAGGGGATAAAAGTCGAAGTGTTTTTTACCCAGTTCTCTTCAAGCATTCCATACTGATTGTTCTTTTCAACTGTGGTCTTGTGCTTGTCAACTCTCAGTAGTTGTAACTGATGCTGTCATTTCTTGCAGCAATCAAGCAGCGTATGGAGAGAGATGTAGATGAAGTGGGAAAAATTGCACGTTTAGCTAAATCAAAGCTCGAAGAACTCGACAGAGATGTAATACCATTTGTTGCTCTCTTTTAGTCTTCTTCATCCAATGAGACTTCCCTTATGGCTATTTTTCTTTTTTCCTTTTTTTTCCTCAGAATTTAAACAGTAGACAGAAACCCGGATGTGGAAAGGGAACAGGCGTGGACCGATCCAGAACAGCAACAACTGTGTAATTAACCTATACATAATATCTAATTTTCTGTTTTCCTATAACTATGTAACAAAGGACACTCATTTTCTAAAAATAAATTCCGTGTGCTAAATAGAGTCCTCCATTTAAAAAATAGAGTACACGCTGATATGTCATAGGGTTGTGAAAAAAGCTTGCACTGGTCTGAAGGCTGAATAATTTTTATTTTCAGCCTCGAAGCTTTTGAAAGACTAATTTCACAGAATCCTGCAGTCAAATTGTGTGTACTCTGTCTTCAAAGAAGAGTACATCAACATCACATTATCCCTTTCTCGTCTTCTGAATTTCCAACATTATACATAAATATTTAATTTGAAGGGGCATGGTTGCCCCAATCATCCCTGAGTTTTTCCACTACTTAATTGGCTAAGAGAAACGGTGACTCACTTTTCTCCCCCAACACAGTTCTCAAATCCTGCCACCTATTCAGCAGCAGGAGTAGCAGGTTTCATTTATCTTTGCAACTCAGTTGGCAGCTTATTTCGCAGTCGCTTTATATAATTTTAATGTTCTACTATATGCTCAGTTTTTCCGCCAGATATATTTTGTAGTCGACTTTCAACATTTATCATTTATCTTGCTGGATGTGCCACTGTGTGGTTTTCTCTCGTATCTGTATTTTCGCAGTCATTTCTCTACATATTGCAGTCGAAAGTTCGATTTTGTCTAAACTATTCCTTTTCAAATGATATCCACATTGTTCACAAATATTCATTTTTGTGAACTAAAAAAACTCACAAATATGCATTTTAAACTAAAAAAAAAAACTCACAAATATGAATTTTAAACTAAAAAAAAAAACTCACAATTATGCATTTTAAACTAAAAAAAACTCCTGTAATTCAATTCATAAAAATTTTCCCATTGAATCCGTAAACGTCCATATTTACAGTGTTCCCCCTACTGCCGTTAAATGGTAGTTCATTAGGCGTCATTTCTTCAATTAGATGACAGGTTTGCCCTTATTTAACATTATGTACAAATTGCCATTGTATTTTTCCAAACTTTGACCGCATTTTAAACGGTGGATAAGCATCGGATCCTGACCAAATTTTTTAGGTGGAACATGATTGATCTCCTATAAGATTCCATGTTACCCGACTTTTGATTTGGGTGTCCATGACGCTCACTTGATTCGTGGGTAACGCTAAAATGCTACTCCTGTTGGTTCCATCCTGACCCTACCATCGTTACTAACCAACTGAACTAACCAACTGAACACCATGAACACCCAAATGGAAAATCGAGTAACACGGTAACTTAGAGGAGATCAATCATGTTCCACTCAAAAAATTTGGTCAAGATCCGATGCTTATCCACCGTTTAAAATGCAGTCAAAGTTGAGAAAAATACAATGATCATTTTGTATATAATATTAAGGGCAAATGCGTCATTTAATTGAAGAAATGACGCCTAGTTAACTGTCATTTAATGGCAAGGGGGTATTTGTAAAGGAAACATAAAAGTAGGGGGTGGAGTGTAAATAGGCATAACTTAAGGGGTTTTATGCAATTTTAGCATAACACAGTGGGGAATTTGCAAAAACCCTTATCTTTTTCTCTTATATTCTAATTACTGTCATTACCTCTAGTTCTTATATTACAACTCTCACCACTTATATTACAACTCGTACATTCTAATTACTGTCATTACCACTAGTTCTTATATTACAACTCTCACCACTTATATCACAACTCGTACATTCTAATTACTGTCATTACCACTAGTTCTTATATTCATTATCGCCACTACAACTTACATTTTCTCTAACAATGTAACTATAAAGAAAGGGCCCGTCACCATGTTACATAGTAGACAGAAGCTTGTCTAGAAGTTCACGAAGTCTCATTTACTAAGTTTTATCTGAGCTTTTGCAGTGCTTTGAAAAAGAAGTTGAAAGAGAGAATGGCCGACTTTCAGGTACTTGTCAAAATGCAGACTTCTTTTTGACAACCATGGTTGCATTGTCTCTTTTCTTCTTTTATATTTCCCTCACCTATGTTATTGTCATCTTGCTATCAAAACTCGGCTGACACCAATACGTATCTGTGATACGTATCGGTTTCATTGAGAACTGATACTGATACCACGCCGATACAGGTATCAGTATCGGACCGATACGGTTCAATATCGGCCGATTCTGCCTCAGTATCGGCCGATACATGTATTTTTCTTCTATTTCATTTTGCTTTTTTCCAAAAAAAAATTTGTCCAGATACAGTATCGGTGATACTGTATTCATATCAGTCCCAGATGGACCGTTACCCAATACCAATACCAAGTTTGATACCTTGATTGTCAATCTTGTTATGCAGACTCTACGGGAAACTATCCAGCAAGAGTATAGGGAGGTTGTTGAGAGACGAGTTTTTACAGGTTCTTCTCCCTAGCTTTATTAAGATGAACAAACTTTGTTATGATTTGTAATGGCCTATGCTTTCGATCTTTGTTTTAACGCTGGCCTTTCTTTTCTTTTAAATTTTTTTAACGAACAGTAACGGGTACCAGAGCTGATGATGAGGTAAAATTGTCCACTTTTAAAATCTCGTTGGCCTTATTAGCTATGACAGACTCTATAGCTTCTTATCTATTATGGGATCCTATGTAGACCATTGAGAACTTGATAGAGACTGGAAACAGTGAGCAGATATTCCAGAAAGCAATTCAGGAACAAGGTCGAGGCCAGGTCTGTCTTTTCTCTCTCTTTATTCATTTTGGTTTGTCCCCTTATAATTAATTGGTAAATTACTGTTTTTGAATTGAAAGCCAACTGGGCATTCCCCAGTCAGTGATACGTCACGATTAAACTTCAAATGAGTGAGGGATGAATTAGGGACACAAAAGAATAATCTGTGAAAAAGTCTTCTGATACTTTTGTATTCCTTTGTTTTTATGCCTGGTGAGATGATGGCTTTTTTAAAATTTATAGTATATATTGGCATACTTATTATAAGAACAGTGCCCATTTGCCTTGTTATGGGTCAAAATAGTGGCTCTTTGTTGAGACCTGGCCATGTGTTCAATGGGGAGCAACGGTACTAATACCCACCATAATTTGGTCATATCATTTTAGGGATAGTGGCTCCTGACCGACATTTAAACACCAAAATCGTGTTTAAATGATCTTACACCGTTAAAATTGTACTTTTTATCTCACACCATTGAAGTGTGATTTATCAATATGTCATGTGGTGTACATATGTGACCAATTCAATTTGTTCAAGTGGCAATCCATCATCGGAACATATCTCAGCCCAAAGAAACATGTCTGTAAGTTGATGTGAACCATCTGATTGATAAACTTTTATAGCAGCCATCAAAACTAAAAACAACGGTTGATATTATGGTCAACAGTTCGGATGGTGTAAATCTCCCTAAAACACCATTTTTGGACCTTTGTACTTCCATCTATGATCTATCACTTTGACGGTTCAGAAAATTCCCATCTTAAACCATTGATGGTTAAGATCATTTAAACACCATTTTGGTATTTAAATGACGGTCAGGAGAGTTGAGTTCATCATTTTATCATATTGTCCTTGCTGTTTATTATTAATATCAATCCATCAAGATTCCATTTAGTTCTTTATTTAGCTCTCTCTCCTTCACGCCTAAACTTTGAAGGGTACCTCTATTCACGCTTACCAGATTATTGGTGTGCGCCAACACTAAAAACTGTCGACCTCTTGGAATCAAACAATGGTGATCCTTTTTCGTTCAATCTTAAACACAATGGATCTTGAGACAATGGGCATGCCATCAAACAATCAAGTTTTTTATTCATGTGGCACAGATCCCAAAAAGTGGCCCTAAAATCATGTTTGAGCGTGATGTGTGTCATGTGATTTTAGGGCCACTTTTTTTAGAACTGTCACATGGAATAAAAAATTTGACCATGTGATGGCCTACCCATGGTCTCAAGATATATTATGTGGAAGATTGGAACGAAAAACAATCACCATCGTCCAATTCAATGCAACCATGTGATGGGCGCCCATGGTAGGTGCGAATAGAGGTGACCCAATGTTGAATGATATGCTTGAACAAACGTATCTCCTGTGTTTGGCAGGTATTAGACACTCTGGCAGAAATACAGGAGCGTCATGATGCTGTGAGAGAGATAGAGAAGAAGCTTCTGGACTTGCAGCAGGTATTTTACTTCCTTGAATCAATAACGTTCAGAAACACGATCAAGTACTGCGAAATCTTAATATGTTTACTTTGGAAACTTTCAATGAAATTGGAATATATAAGGCCTTATTGGGCAATTGCTCCTAGAGCAGGAATTCCCGCTTCCCGCTATGAAAAACAGCAATGCTGTAACAGTGTTACCGTTTGGCAGTTCTCGCACCAATTCTGCATTTGTGGAAATCAGTTTATAGGTGGAATGAGTGCCCTAAAAGCGTTCCCAAACAGGGACACTGAGATCAGCATGGTCCCTGTGCAATGGATAACATGCAAAACAAGAAATGGTACAAATTTGTAAACAAAGAAGATAGCAAATGTTTTAGTTAAGGAATCACTAGACTTGCATTAAGCGTTAGTAACGTTTGTCCTCTAAGTTAGCATTTATTTATGCCTTTCTGATGTACCATTTATGGACACTATGACAGCCTTTCTGATGTACCAGCTGAAATAAAGACATAATACTGCTACTGGTTGATTGTTTACAGAGCTAAAATATGCTCTTCTCTGTTTTAGTTGCTAAAATTGGGCCTTAAGTGGAGTTTAAAGCGTAGTTCTAAAACTTGGCGAGTCAACAAGTTAACTCAGCTGAGTTACTCGACTTGCCAGGATTTCCAGTTTAGTCCGAGTCGAGTCAAGATTTCACTAAGATGATGCAATCAAGGTTCGTAAACTACCTTTATATATAAACTATTTTCAGAAGATAAGGTTGTAGAAACCTATGTTTTTAAGAGTATTAAACTACCAATTTTGTCAACCTATCGTTCCATCTTTTTCCTAGTAACATATTTTTTATTTTATAAGATATTTATTTTTCGAAATATATAGTAAATTAACCATGGTTTAAAGTATGGAATTATGGGGAATTGATTTGGAATCAAGGGGTTTGAAAATTATCAGAACAACAAAATGCATGGAGTGCAAATTTAGTGAACATGATAGACTGGTAGAGGCTTTAGTTAAAATAAAAAATAATTTAATGCCGCATTGCCCTAGATTTCACTATTTAGACTCTAATTTACAATTAGATGATGAATTTGAAGAGGGCGCCTCAAATAGGATTAATGCAGATTGGATGAAATGGAAGCAAGCAAGCGGAGTATTGTACGATCCAAGAGTTCATCGAAGGCATGAAGCCGACCCTATACGAAAGGTTGAGGTGCTACAAGCGCAAGAAGTAAGAGATGAGCAAGACCGGTGAAGACCTGGAGGGAAGCCGTGAGAAGGGATTTGAAGGGTTGCACAATTACGGAGGTTTAGCACTAATCAGAAACAGTGGGGAGTAAGAGATGAGCAAGACCGGTGAAGACCTGGAGGGAAGCCGTGAGAAGGGATTTGAAGGATTGCGCAATTACGGAGGTTTAGCACTAATCAGAAACAGTGGGGAATAAGACAGTTGATGGTGATGAATTTTTTAGATCAGCACATGCAACCATGTGCTTTTTTTATTAGGTAAGCATGGGATTTGAACCCCTGACCTCAACGCTATACACTTGAGGGCATCACACTGGGGCAAAGATCAGCGTGTGTGCATTTTTACTAGTAAATCAAAATATAGGGGAATTGAGAGGATGCTCCCACAAAAACTGGGATTGGTACCAATCTCAAGGGAACCAAGAGGCTTTCTCGTCTTAATTCTGAGACCCCATAAAACTTGGGAACTGGGATAGAGGCTTGCAATTGGGATTTTTAGTGGACTTTGACTAGGACTTAAAAATTAGAGTTTCTATGTTTATTTATTTTTTATTATTTCAGTTACTTGTTTAGGAAAGTAAAATAGATTTAGGGCTCTATGCTTTAGGAAAGATAGGACTTTTTATTAATATATTCTGCTGCAAAAAGAGTTACTTTTTAATGTTAGTGAATTGATTTTTTTTTTTTGAGATCACCGAGGCTCTCTTAGGGTTCTTGAAAGTTGAAACCTGCCGTTTAGTTGTGCATCTCTCAATATTGTAGCTGGTTTTGCTGGAAAACAAACACATTTCTCTCTTTTCTCATTACTTTCTTATTGATTTTCTTTCTTCTATCTCACGCCACTTTCCTCTTCAAAAATAAATCTTTGGCTTATCAAGAAAATAAATGCTCTTAACAAATCAACCTCCACTCTGTTAAAATGTTATGTCCACATTTATAAATCCCAAAAATTTGAGAGTTCAAATGAGCACTGAACCAAGTTCTGAGTCATATCAAATGAGTCAAATGTTGAGCTTAGAAACTACCATGCATATAGGATCTCCTGTCTCGGGTTTGTCATCTGAACCAAGAGAGTCTATTCGAGGAAATGAAGACCTCGGGATTCGAGAATACTCGTAGGGGTGGAAAAAAAACCTAAAACTGACACAACCGAACCGATAAAAACTGAACCGAAAACCGAAACAACGAAACCAATTTGGATTCAGTGTGGTATCGGTTATGGGTGCTGAAAACCAAAAACCGATTACCTAGTTTTAGGAAACCGATCAAAAAAACCTCTTCGGAGCCGAAAACAAAACAATTGCAAAACTGAAACCCACAACCAAAGCCGAAACAGCAACCGAAACCTGAAACCAAAACCGATAACCGAAGTATAGTATAATATACTATATAATATTAATATACTACACCCAACTCCCACCTTTATAGTATTTAATTTCTTAAGATATATTAGTATTTAAATACTAATATATCTTATTTTTGAACATGGTGTCTTCATTTTTTGTGCAATATAGTTCTACATGGTCTTCAAACAAACAGCACTCATGGTGTTTCTATTGACACATGTCCCAAAAAGTGACCCGTGGACCAAGTCACTTGGAACTCTGGCTGCTTACCTTATCTTGATTCGGTTCCTACCCCTATTTTTGGTACTACTGGTCTACTGCTGTCAATGGACTGGGTTGCCCTGATGGACCAGCCACAAAAATTAGGTTTTTTACAGGCTTTGGCCTGGACTTGTATGATCGGGGTAGGTCCTAGATAGCCCTTTCAAAATCGGATCAGGCTGCTTAGCTGCTATGGTTCTGTACTTTTGTAGCCCCGCCCAGCCCAGGCAACTAGTTTTAGTTTCAAAATTATTTAATATATAATATTAGCTTTTTCTTTTAACTTTTAACTAGCTTTCGCTTTTAACTTCATTATTTAACTGAAACCAAAACTGAGAATTTTCGGCTCAGTTCGGTATCGGTTCTTTTAAAAGTGCAATCGTTTTACTGAAACCGATTCATTTCGGTTCGGTATCGGTTTTGTGTGAACCGATACTGAAACCGAAAAATCGGTTTCGGTAACCGAAGTTCCACCCCTAAATGCTCGAACTCATAAGTCTTCAGAGTTCCATTTCAGATTGGAAGTCTGATGTATATATACAGATTTTATTTAAAAAAGAACCACTTACATATATTTGTATCCACATTTGTCTTGCAGATTTTTCTGGACATGTCAGTATTGGTCGAGGCACAGGGCGACATGCTGGATAACATTGAATCCCAGGTAAAAGACTTATAATTTGACTAAATATTAGGCGTTGCCTCATAGGTAGAGCTACAAATTGGCCGGATCGAGTTCAACCCAATTATTAAAACCCTAAACCGAACCCACCCTGATCCTGAACCGATTAGCAAAAACTCGGATCAGGTTGGGTTGAACTTGGGTTAGAATATAAAGGTAGGGAGTTGGATCAAATTGGGTTGGTTTCGAGTCAAGAAACTAGGATCCGAAGCCAATCTGATTTCTGACCCAATCTGACCCGACGGGTTGAAACTGAAGCCAAATCTGACCCATGGCAGGTTGGGTCGCTTTATCCTTCAAATTCACCCCACTGCTTTGCATCCCTACCCATGATGGTATGATTTGTGACGTTTTGACCCAATATTCCAGTTAAGCACATCATTGCAACTAGTTTGACTGACAGATGGCTGTAATTTTTTAAGTTTATGTAAAATAAAACTTAGGTATAGTGATTCTATGGTACGGGCTACTCAGTCGAAGGCAGTTACCCACCTTTCCCTCCTTTTAATTTTGATTTAGCGTTAGATACTTGAACCGAATGCCGATGCTCTTGGTATTTGAGTCACCTTTTGGGGTGTGTGTGATGTGGAACCATCATGTATTCAATGCAATTTGACACTCATGATCTCAAGATCTATTTTGTAAAATCTCCATCGTTCCATTCAAAGATGTCAATGCCATGTAAAATTAACGGTATGTAGCCACCAAATGCCATCTAAAACTAATGGTATGTAGCCGTTAATTTTAGATGAATTTTGACGACTTTGAATCAAGCGATGGAGAGGGACCCGGTCTCGGAAGAGATGCAGCCATTTGTAGAGGTGGTATACTATTAAGTTTCGTACATGACGTACCATTTCTCGTCCTAAAATTAGTAGTATACCATTCGTAGAAGTGGTATACCACTAAATTACGAGTCATTCATAGAAGTGGTATACTATTAAGTTTCTTACGTGACGTACCATTCTCGTCCTAATCTTTTACGCCAAAAACCTTTAAATCATGGTGCACCTATCAGACTGTACACATGTTAATTCCATGTGGCACCACATCCCAAAAAGTGATCGGAGTTCCACGTCACCCGGTGCTCGTGCTGCTTGCCTAATACTAACTCATAACTCTCACCAACTCATTTTCTCTGTGGACCCCTGAATAAAATCCTGGGCTCCCCCATGCCTTTGGTCCACATTTCCAAACCTTTAATTCAACGGCAGTTAAGTGCAAATGCTGTCTCATCAATTGACCACTTCTAAGATTTTCAATGCACAACTTGTGCTAGCAGAATTGCTTGTTATGAAGAAACAGACCTATGTTCAGACTTCAAACCACACCCTGTATGTTATGTTTGCCCAGTGGAAACACAAAATTTAAGGTGTCATGAGTTCATTCCCAGAAGCAGGGGCCAGTGAGATGATGAGCATCATCCTTTAGGTGCAATTTTCATGGCACTCAACTCGATCTGACCCAACCCAACCCTTAGGTGCACACCGACCCAATTGGATGGGCTTACTTTTAAGCTGGTTGACCAACTTGCTGACTTGACCTGTACACCGCCCTAATTTTCAAGCTACTGCCTATTGATTTGGTTGTCAAATCCATGGTTTGTATATGGAGGATATGTACAAACATTTGTAACTATTTTATGAATCGGGTTTCTTTCCCCCCCCTCCCCCCCCCCTTTTTTTTTTTCTCTCATAGGTTTCAAGCGCAGTTGATCATGTACAGTCCGGCACAGTCGCTCTCCAGAAGGCGAAGAAGCTGCAGAAAAGCTCCCGAAAATGGATGTGTATAGCCATTATTATTCTTCTTATTATTGTGATCATAATCGTCGTGGCTGTGATCCAGCCATGGAAGACCAGTAGCAAAAGTACGTAGTTGGCAACGAAATGTTGTGATTCCACCATTTCGATTTTTCGAGAGCTCTATTTATAAGAATGCCGGCTGATTAAGAGAAGGATTGATGACACCCATCTGTTTCTTGTTCTTTTTATTTGTTCCTATTTTTTTCCATGTGTTCTTTTATAGTTGAGCTGTTGGGTGTGATTTGTTTAGAATATGAAATATAAATATATGTTTTTTAGAAATTATTATTTTAAAAAGTATATATGATTTCTAGCAACACATTTGTATCATTGTATTGAATTTATGAAGGCTGCTTCTCTTTTCCCCTCCTTTTGTGATTGATAATGCAGAGTTCTCTCAAAGTCCAAATGATCATTAGTGCTTGTGGACATATTTGATTTTTTTTTGTACATTGGCGTGTGGTTCAATGTCAATGGCTGGCAAAATTTCTCCTTGAGAATTACTAAATTATTTATTCAAAATCATAACCTTAGGATGCAGATTCGATTAACTGAACTGCTCAGCTCAGTTCATTTTTTGTTTCCCAATTTCGGAAACCGAAACCGGAAAATTTGGTTAGGTTCAGTTTTATTAATAGTATTATTATCATTTTTAGCATTTCTTCAGTTTTTGGGAGTTTTTTTCGATTTTTTGGTTTTCTAGTCCTACCTAATGGGCTTTCGGTTTCTGCCACGCAAAATTGAAACCAAATCGAATTACAACTGGTTCGGTTTGGTTTCAGTCTGGTATGGTCCAATTCGGTTTGGCTGGTTTTTTGGTTGGGTTTGAGTTTCAGTTTTAAATTTGCATCACTATTACAAGGCGGGTTTTTTATTCATAAATTTAAAAAAAATCCAAATTACCAATAAGGGTTCAAATCTTTTACTTTTTATGTGACAGGATGCAACCTAGCTCTTATTACCGTCAACCTTTTCAAAAGATAATTGGCATGTGTTTTATCTACCTTTAGTTGTGAAAATGCCATTTTATTGAAAAGACACATTCTTTTAAAGTGAGTCGTTCAGTCTCATAGGAGACCAAAACCGATTGATTTCGTTCGAGATCATGATAGATCATTCTCGTATGAGATTGTGTGGTCTCGAACAAGGCCGAAGGGTTTAATATAAGCGAATCTGCAACCCCTTGTTGTCTTACTTTGATTCCTTTAGCCTGATAGAGAATTTGCTACCTAGGAGGGGGCTGGATTAAGGAGTTTCGCAAATCGTTTTTCCATTATTTGGAGATTGCTTTTTCCCGTACTTAGGAGTCGATTTCATGAGATTGTCATAAAAAATGGACCCAAATAAGTAGCGCAATCGTTCGGCTTGGGTCAGCCGGCCACGGTGGATTTGAACTTGGCCCGAGCCCATGGTGAGCTTATGATCTAAAGCCCAAGCGCCAATCAACCTCCCAAGTCCTACCCGTTTCGGCCTTTTTATTTATAAATTAGTTAGTTTCCAAATATAGCGCTTAAGAATTTAATATCTAGGGTATCTCTGTTCGGGCTCACATGTTTACTGAAAGCGCCCACGTGAGGAACCCCTTAAACTCATTGATTGGGTCAAATCAGATTATGGAAATCATGTCACCCAGATCTTTCACACAAAGGATCTTGAGGTCATATATCACCTATCAGACGGTCAGTTTTTTATTCCACATGCCACAGATCCCCAAAATACGGCTCTAAAATCATATTTGAGCGTGATGTGTATCATATGATTCAAGGGTCATTTTTTGGGATTCTGTGGCACATGGAATAAAAAACTGACTATCTGATAGGTGTGACATCATCTCAAGATCCTTCGTGTGAAATATTTGGGTGAAACACGATCTCCATTATCTAATCCATCCCAATCAATGGGTTTTAAGGGATTTCCGACGTGGCACTTTCAATAAATGCGTGGGCTCAAACAGAGGTACCCTAATAGCTATTTCCCAGAAAGTCTATAAATTTCAAAGAAAAAATCTCACTTTTTAGAGTGCTTTTAATAAATGAAAAAAAAAAGGTGAACCTCAATTTACATCAATGAGCCTAGGGACTTTAGCCCAAGCCTGACCCATACAAATTTCGAGCTTAAAGTGCTAGACCAAGCTCGGCCCTCGGGCTATATGTCAAGCCTGAAGACTCCTTAAATCACATTATGGCTAATGGCCTGGGTTGACTTCAACCCATTGCTACCCCTACACCCAAATGATTGTAAACCAGAGCTTGAATAGAAATGAAGACTTTGGCACTCATTTATTTTCAGACCCTGAATGTCCGGGCCTCTTAAAGCAGCCAACTAATCCCAAGGGCAAATGCCCGCCCCAAGCCCAACCCATTCAAATTCCAGGCTTAAAGTGGGTTTTCATGACATTTTTTCATTTCAGCTGAATGATACATGTCAAATATTTAGACCCTGTTTAAGTTTTTTTTTATTTATAAAAAAAAAAATTGAAAAAATTGAGAGCCTAAGACCCTATTACGCGAATGAAGCAATTTTAAATGATATACATGGAATTGAATAGAGAGCATCCCCCCCCCCAGCACTCCTCAATCAGAATATCATGATATACATGGAATTGAATAGAGAGCATTCCTCCCCCCCCAGCACTTCTCAATCAGAATATCAAGAGAAGGAAGAAATGAATCAAAAGTGGGCCATTTAAAGTTGAAACAAGATATGGGACAGTTCTATACAGAGAATTAGTCCATGTTTGGAAACACCTTCAGGAAGCGGATCCCACTTAAAACTGATTCCAGTAAACCCACATTTTCATGGAACTTCAATCCGGTAAGTGGGTTGGAACCCCTTCCGAGTACATGCATTGTTCACACAAACTGCATTTGCGGGAATCAGTGAAGAACCAAACTGTAACTTTGGAATCCGGAATCGTGAAATGGAATCATCAGTCCTCAAAGATCATTGCCAAACAAAAAAAAAGAGCATTGCCAAACAGGGCCGTTATCAACAAAACTACCTCTCATTGGTAGCAAGCAGTGACTTGGCTTCCAAAACAGACCTCTGAACATCATATAGCTCTGCTTCTACCTTCTCCGAAACACACCACAACTCCTCATCCAATTCCGAAATCGTACTAAAATTATACTTTCCATCTTCCAACAATCTCTTCTTCCTCTGGGTCACCTGCATTCTCCTCTCTCTCAAATCTTCTAAATTTCTCATCTCCATACACAACTCTTCTTCATAAATTTTTATTTCTTCCTCTTTCGTGTATGACTCAAATACACATTGTTGGTATTCGAGTATCATGTTTTCCACTTCTCTTTGCCCTTCCTCTCTCATCCCCACTAGACTCTTCTTCTCTCGAACAACATTTTGCAACCCATTTTCCGCCTCCTCCATTGACCGCAAACCGGTCATTATCTCGGCATCCACCCTTTCAATTTCGGTCTCTAATGCCGAACGCTTCCAACCCAGATTTTCGATTTCTTTAAGTACAACAGCCATCTTCTCTCGCGACTGCTTCAGATCAGAGAAGAGCATCGCACGCTCTTCCTCAGACTTGAGCAACTCGAAAGCTTTTCCGAAATGCAAATTTTTCTGAGTAGAAGCTTCCCTTTTGTCCAAATTATCAATGACAGTAAGCACCTTCTCCGTCTCTTTTCTTTGGTTTTCTAAATCTTGGATTCTCGATTTTATACTGTCAACATGACTTCTAAATTCAATTTTGGACTGTTGAGCCTTCGAATTTGAAGTCTCAATCTCTTCCTTACGGATTCGAAGACCTGCCAGTTCATCCTTCTTCTTTTTCAAAAATTGAGATGCAGTATCCACCCTCATCCTCGCTTTGGTTTCTTGATGTTCCCAATAATTAATAGAGGAATAAAAGGTAGATAGAGCGGATTTTATAGCCAGTAGCTTCTTGTCCACGATGGTTATTCTTGCCTTTTTTTCAGAACATAAGAGTTTGAGGGCTCCAATCTCTTGTTCCTTGGCCAGAACACTGATCTCCGAAGCTTCAATTTGTTCTGACAGCTTGCCTGCATCAACCGTTGATTTCTCAAGTAATCCAAAAAAGGAAACAGCCCTCGCAGCCTTTTCGAGCTTGAGTTGCACCATTTCCAGCTGTGTTCTAGCAAAATTTGTTTCTCCTTCTGATAACTCACCATGTCTTGTTTCGAACTGACAGATAATTTTCGGTTCTTCAATCTCTGTTCTTCTTTGTTCATCTTCCGAACACGTACTCCTCAGATTTTCAGTTTCATCCATTTCATATATATACAGATTCCTTGATCCCGAGTTTGCTTCTCCATCCACTTCCACGAGCCTTTCGGGACACTGGAATTCTTCCCTGACTTCCGTATTATTCTGTTCTCTAATGCAAAGTATTCGTTTAAATTCGTCCCTCTCTTGCATGGCTTTCTCATACAAACTCAGTAGCTTATCATTCTCTTCATGCATTTCTTGAAGCTGGTGCTCCCAATGTCCGACATCTTTCACTTCCGAATTACAGTTCCCGAGGTCAAAATTTTCAGGATCATTTTCTGTAAAATCTACAGACTCAACCTTAGTGTTTCCTTCAGAAACAGCACTCTCATACAATTCAATCAGCTTGTTGTTATCTTCGATCAGAACTTTTAGCTTCATCCGCAACTCTTCGTTCTCTTTAGACAACATGATGGCCGTTTCATGAGCTTCAGCTTCTCGTTGGCTTGCGGCAGAAATTGCATCGACCAAGGTTTGGAGTTCTATTTGTTTATTTGATGCAGCATCATCGGATGGCTCATCTTCTCTAGAAGGAACAGGGACTGCTTCTTTCATAGTACTAGCAGACTCTCTCTCTTCCTCTAGCTGTGATACCAAATCATCCACACGCCTGCGATTTCAAAAACCGTAACTCAGAAGACATCCATAGAAAGCAAAGCAACATCCTTTAAGTACATGAATTGAAAGTAAATTTTTTACAAATATATAAGTAGGGGGCTGTCAGCAGGTCTACCTGATATCCAACCCGATATCTTAAGCGGTCGGACACATAAACTGACCCGTTGGACATGAGACATCCAACCCAACCTTTGGGTCGGGCATACCTAATATTTGAAATACCAAAAAATATGGTGTCTTTTACCGGGTCAGGTTGGGTAAATGCCATTTTCCAATTGGGCAGCCAAAATGTTGGCCCGACCCGTCAATATATATATATATAATGTTCACAATTGATGAGGGTTTGAATAGGGCAATGCAACGTGATCTTTCCATACATGGGTTCATATTGCCTCGCCATCTTGAAAATCCGATGCATATTGGATCTACCCAATGTGTTTGAAATCTTTACATGCAAATTTTTGCAAAGAGGGGATATCGTGTTGGCATAGAAACATAGGAACCATATGTTGGTTGACACATAATGTATAAATACCCCTAGCTAGCTGCTATATTGGTCAAGCTCAGCAACCAGCATGGCCTATCCATGCTTGTGAACAACACACAACTCTCTCATTTGAATCAATGGGAGCATCTCCAAAATCATCAATTCATCACTATAGTCTTGCCACATCGAAAAGACAACATTTTAATCATGTCTTGGTCTGAAAATTCTTCAATTCAAGGTAATTACTTTAAAAGCCGCTTAGTGGGGCATATTTAATCAGTTGGTTAAAAACAAGGTAATAGAAAAGGACTCGACTCTCCTGACCGTTATTTAAACAGTGAAACAATGTTTAAATGATCATACACCATTAATAGCTTAAGATGTGGGGGAATCCACACAATCAAATTGATAGATCATAAATTGAAGGGCAATGGGCCCAAAAATTACATTTTTTGGGAGATTTGAACCACCCGATCTGTGCAGTCTAATACCAACCGTCCTTAGTTTTAACGGCTGATATTAAAGTTCGCCAATCTGATAGTTCACATCCACTTATAAGCATGATTCTTCGGCCAAAACATGTTCTAATGGTAGATAGTCAGTTGGATAATTTAGATTGATCACAAATGTGCACCACATAGCATAATAATAAACTACACTTCAACAGTGTAAAATAAAAAAGTCTCATTTGATGGTGTAAGATCATTTAAACACCATTTTGATGTTTAAATTCATTAGGAATCATTATCCCAATAAAAAACATGCAACCTTTTCTATCCGTGCTTATCACAAAATGCGTCCATGCTTACAAAAAAGCATTCTGGTCAGTGATAGCAATTTTCGAATTATTAACATCTCAGTAATTCTAGGAAAAATATATAAATGGCTTTGGACCATTTCATTTTTTTATTTTAGACAACAATGGGCGGACCCCGTCCATGCTGGGCAGACATCTTGAACCACACCCTTGTGGTGCACGCAAACTTTGAAACGCATGGAAGTCCGGGTGCATCAAAGGGTGCATCTCCCAGCATGACCAGAGAGCCATGATAGTATGGGCTCTTAGTTGTATTGTTAAATCTGGGGAACTCTTACCTCTCTAGCTTTTCTTTGGCTTCAAGGCAGAAGTTCAAATTCTTACGCAGTGCTTCAACTTCCCTCTGATTTTGAATGGCCTGTGAGGCATCCAACATTTCATGAATAAGTAGATATTAAAAGGATGTACAATGTAATAAGAAATTCAGATCAGATGTTGCGAATTTTTAGTGAAGAATGGTGGAAGTCTGACTGACGGACACTACAACCTGCATATGAAGGAATTCATTTTCTTCGTTGATAAAACTGGAAGAATCCCAAGCTGAAGATGGGTCCTGTGAGCAATAAAAAAAGATAAATACACATAACACTTTCTCATTTATTAAAAAACTATATGTCCGCTAAATCATATAAATATTTTTAAAAATTGCCAAGAATTACAAATCTCATTTTTTTTGTTTCTAGGAGTATAAAATAATCCTGATTTTTCGGCAAAAATGTCAAGGTCCCAGAAAACCAGAGCATTTAACTCTATTACAAGTTGAAGGTATATTCTTGCAAGGATTGGCATGTGAGTTATTTCAAAAACTAAAGAGAATATTGTTGAAGATAATAATATATGTGTGGTATGCAGGAAGCAATAGTGTTAAGTATGAAATATAGTGTCCACGTAAAAGTAACTAGACGTCATTATTTATGTGTGGTGTGTACTTGGTGAATGTAAGTGGCTCCTCTATATAAGGAGACTACCATAGTGACAAATTTTGTTTTCGGCAATTTTTCGGTGGGGGATCCTTTCGGTACATTTCGGATTAATTTCGATAACTTTCGGGAAAATTTCGGGGATTAAAAATATAAATAAATATATATATATATATATATATAATATTTTTAAAAAATTACTAACATATTTACTAACATATTTAAAATTTTAAAATTAATTTTAAATATATAATGGGTGTGTAAAACTGTGAATTATGAATTTATGATGCTTCACTAATTTACAATTTGGAGATCAATATTCGACAACAACAATCATTAAAATAACAAAGCAGAAGTTTCAAATTACAAAAGGCCATAAAATCAAAATAACAAGCATCCATCTTTCATTATAAATCCATATTCCCATCAAAATCTCTCATGTTTCTAATCATTGAATCCCAAAATTTAAAAACTCTCATGTTTCTAACAAAAAGTAAAAAAATACACGTAACTAAACATTGATGTTTCCAATATAGTCCCTTTCAATATCATCATAATTGAAAGGGGAATTCCTTGCTCATTTTCATCCTCCGCAATCACCAATGGATCTGGTACAACTTTGGGAAAAGCACTGATATGGTCCAAAAATATCAGCTTCACATTGTCACTGTTGCATGCATTTATCTTCTTCAAGTGAAGGTTGACCCTCACATAGACAAGATCATTAAGAGTTTTAGGCTCTAATCGGTTTCTTTTCTTCGTGTGTGCTGCCTCGAATGCACTCCAATTTCTTTCGCAAGCCGATGAACTACATGGTTGACTTAATAATCTTAAGGCGATTTTCCTGATTTCCGCATATTTGTCAACAATAACTGCGGTTCCCCACCAATCACCTTTACAGTTCACATGATAATTCATAAAACATATATTAGTAAATATTAATTATAAACTGCGGTTCCCCACTGATATGGTCTAGAAACTTAACGCTAAAAATAATGGTAATAATTTAAATTATAACTTACTTGGATGTTTAGAATGAACCGTTATTTTTGCAAGAGATGAAAATAAGGTGGACTTCAAACCAATGTAATCTGTAATTTGATTTCCAAATGCTTCTTTTTCAGCTTCAGTAAAAAGCATCCTATGCATAGCTTCTGAAATTCCCTCTTTAGCATGTTGGTCGTGTTTTACTAACTTGTCATAAAATAGGTGTTGATTGAGAAGACCAACTAAAGCATGAACAGGGTGATGCAAGTTGTCACGCCATCTTGCATCTATTTTCTCCCAGTAAGGAGCATATCCTTCGACTGATGCATTGCAAAATTTAGCGATTGCATCCTTAGCGCGAATCATAGCCTCATACAAGTACCCCAATGTTGCCCCTTCCCCATCAACCAATCTCAAAACCTTTACAAGTGGCTCGATCACACATATCACTTCTTTTCCGTCTTCCCAAAAAATGTTAGATTGAATAATTGCTTCAATCTCTTTTCCCTCTACGGTCTTTGTCGGTTGTAAATTTCTCCACTCATTGGAGGCAACCATAAAGCATAAACCTTGCGCTCTTGTTTTACAATAGATTCTAACATTAAAAAATTCGTTGCAAATCGAGTGGTTGATGGCCTCTTCAACTCTCTTCCATTGGTATGAACCCTCATACAATCCAAAATGTGGGAATACCTGTAGATAAAAAAATTTATATCTCTCGTTTCACTATTGTCTCCTTTACTTTTGGAATATCATGATCAATATCCTCAAGCAAAAGATCAATGCAATGTGAAGCGCAATTTGTTTTAAAGATATGAGGCATTTGAGCCTCCAAACGGTACCCCGCAAACATATAATTTGAAGCATTATCCGTTATAATTTGGACAACATTTTCTCTTCCTACGTGTGCATCGATTCCACGTAAGATAAAGTCGCTCAAAAATTGTGCATCTTTCCTCTTCCCTTCTGTTGATTCTGAGCACAAAAAGACCGTGCCCTTGATGGATGATGCCAACAAGTTTATGTGATTCTTGTTTCTATTGTCTTTCCATCTATCTGACATTATCGTACAGCCAGTCTCAGCCCAAGATTCTTTAGTCTCTTTCACATACTCCGTCGCTTCCTCTTTTAAGCGACCCAAGAACTTAGTCCTCATAGTTTCACTACTGGGTGGAAGATAACCAGAACCATGGTTTGATACAAAAATCATAGCAGCAATAAATTCTGGACTCTTAGCAACGTTGAAGGCTATATTATTCGCGACAAAAAATTTTGTAAGTGCTAAATCGGCAGCCTACTTTTCCTTCTTTCTCAAGATGGATTCAAAGTAGTTTGATGTCCACCTCCACCAACACTACTACCACTAGGTACACTAGGGCCACTTCTTCCAACATCCACAGTAAACATTGTTCCTTGAGAACTCGACTCAATTGATGAAGGAACATTTTGAGATTCACTTCTTGACGACATCCGCATTAATTCGATCACAGACTTTCTCCCCTTTTTTTCCATTGCCTTGACACATTCTCGTGCATATTGTTGCACTAAATTTGGGGCTGAATTGCACAATATCACATCCTTTCCAGATATCTTTGCCAGATGAGGAATAGAATTCATTCTTACAATATATGCACTGTATTTTGTTAATTCCAACCTTAATTCCATAATCCCAAATCTTGTCTTCTACCCTAGGCATTCTACACATGTAAAACATAAACATAGATTACAAACAACCCATTTATACTCAGGTTACTATCAGCCAAAAAAATAAAATAAAACAAACTAAACACATAAGAATTGATACATGATTCAAGTAAAGATTTTGCAATATCACTCAAAAGGGAAAATGAAAGCAAATTGAAAAGACAGAAAATAAAAATAACTAAATAAAAAAATGGAAGACCATCAAAATACAATTAGCCAAACAGAAAACTAATTAGACCATCAAAGAAAACTAGGGAAAGAATCACCAGGCCAAGTCAGCAATACAATTTATTTTGTATGCATTTACATATGAAATGGGGTGTCGAAGAAGACCATTATTTGATCTTAATGAACCTCCTATTATAGAGGATGAAGAGACTGATGTTGTCCCTTGTTTCCAGTCCCAAAAGTCGCTTCCTACTACTTCAAATCCTCCCGCCTCTGGTTTGTTCGCATCATCAGAAGGTTGTCAAAGGATACTCAATAACAATGCTTTCTCAAATATAAATAGGTTAATTATCTCAAATATATATATATATATATATATGGATGGATGGGTTGTTGTCCTGCTGAGTTGTCACCCACATTTTAAACACCAAAATCATGCTTGGAATTTGGATGATCATCAGATCATAGCCGATTAAATTAAAGCCCCATTTATCTATAAAAAAAGTAATTCCATTCCTCTAATCATCCATTGAAAAACTGGAAAAAAAGTATAAAAAATATAAAAAAATAATATAAATTAACATACCTGTGCACTGTGTTGTGTGGGTTGGGAGCTTCGGACTTCGAAGGTTTGTCAGACAGATTACTAAAAAAAAAAAAAACTTGAGAAATGAGAAGAAGAAGAAAACCTTGAGAAATGAGGTCTTCCGGACGGCGGTTGGCAGCTAGAGGTGTGGGGGGGGACGGCGCGAGGTGGGGCTCGATGGGTTTAGGGTTTGGGTTTCTCAAACCCTAAACAGAAATCTCTCCTGTCCTCTGAAAAGGTGAAAACACGATGGGTTTTTTTGTTTTCTACCTTTTAGAAAAAAAGCTTAAGTTACTTAAGAGTTCAGACGGTTGCAATTTTTTTTGGGGGGGCTGCATTTGGTAAAAATGCATTGTGGGTTCGGGGTGCATTTACCGAAAATTACCGAAATTCGCCGAAAATACCGAAAATTCGAAAATTGCCAAAATTTCAGTAGACCCTCATGTCGCCGAATTTCGGTGAAATTTGTCACTATGGAGACTTCCTCTTGTAATTTATCTACATAACATTAATAACAATGTAATCCTTTTATGTGTCATTGCTCTCTCTCTCTCTCTCTCTCTCTCTTCTCTCCCTCTTCTCCATCTTACTTTCTCTCCCATAAACCCTAAATGGGTATTCTCCTCTTTAGTTCCTTTATGAAATTAGTCCGTCAATTTTAACAAATATTTCACCACTATGTTATTCCAAATATGATTGCATATAATTTTTAAAACATTCATAGAAGCCAGTAAATCATTGAATGAAATTTAATTTGAGGATACAAAGAATTAAATTTTTTTATTTAAAAAATCATTTTAATAATCACAGAAGTATTCTTTTCTCTCCATTGCTAATGTTGAATTTTTCATGTGCTAGTTTCTAATCTCATGCTGATATTCTAAAATCTTAATTTTCTAATATTCAAGAACTTTCCATTAGATCTCAAGACAGGAAACCCTTCGCAGATGTATGAATCTTATGGTTGCTTTGTTTGTGTGATAAGCACGGAGAGAGAGAGTGGCTTCGGTTCTGTTATTAGGCTAGGAAAAGAAATGACAATATATATATATATATATATATATATATATATATATATATATATAAGGAAGTATTTTAGGACCCAAAAGTCATCTAGGATTTGTATGATTCCGGCCCCATAATAAGAAAATTTGGATAACTGAAATATTTTAAGTTCTTTGGCAGTATTCACATAACAAATAATTGGAACATTTTTTTGTCATGCGAGCATAATTACAAAAGGAGAGGTTAAACACTGAGTTCTAGAGTTGAAATCCCAAATAGGTGGTCAAGATGGAGGAGACATGCTACTTACGTTATAAAAGAATAAGCTTCCTATTCTCACTTGGGGAAGTTAACAAGATTGTAGCATCCAATGTTACCTGATTCGCTGGTTCGCTCAGTTCGAATTTGGCTTCGTAATTCGCAATTCGTTACATCCAAGCGAACCAGATTCGCTAGGAGTAGGATGAGTTTTTAATAATAATAAGCATTTTAATAAATTTTATAATTAGATATTAATTATGTGTAAATCATGGCTGTATTATATATAATAATATGTATGCAATTTAGACTAATGTGCATGATGGTGCGTTCATCTTGAAGGGTTTCAAATAAAAAGGACAAGGTTTCACTCTTGTCAGCTGTTTTGTTCCTTTCTCTTTTAAAGAGAAAGATATCAGGTGCATGGCCAGTTCGCCCATACTTACTGATCCGGAGAGAATCGAACCGTGAACCAGTCCGTATCGAACCGGCTCTTCGCAGGGGTTACTAGCGAATTAGGTAACCTGGTAGCATCCACGCCTTTCTTGAAGAATTACTTCTATACCCAAGCCTGATTTTCGGAAATTGATTTGATGGGGTCTATCTAATGTAATGAAATTAAATGGAATGGCAATCAACTATATAGGCATAAATGCATAATAATACAGAGACAAAACGCATCTAAGAAACAAAAACACGATAGTATCTAATGAGAGACAAAATATAGGCATAACATATAGATCCCAGATTGGTTACCTGACTGGAAGTCAGTAGATTATTCTCACAGCGAACAGGGGTCCCCAAATCCAAATTCCCTTTCTATGACATGGAAATATTTGAAAGTTAAAAAAGACAACTTATGATTTGTGTCAACATTATACTTCATAATAAAAGAGGCCCAGTATGAACTAATAACCTGATCTATCTCTGGATCCTTTTCATGCATAAGTTTCCAATCTAATGCTTCCAATAACTGCAAATTACATGATGTCGAAAAGAATCCCAATAACGATCAATTTAAGCACACCAAAATAAACCTAAATCAGAATCAACTCAAACCTTATTTTGTAATATCGTAATTTGTTCATTCATCATCTCTTGTTCGCCGTCCTCGTAAAATGACTGCAATCTGATTGTTCACAAAGGAACCAGGGATCATAATTTGATAAAAATAGTTTCTAATTTTCAAGTAGAACAGAATTTTTTTTCTAATGGTAGAAAGCAACTGAGTTACAATTTAAGGAGAATATTAAATAAATGGGGAAATGGTGTGGATGTCTAATAATTAATCCATGGACACACATTCAAGCAAACAGCTTTTTTTGAGCAATAGATACAAGCAAATATAAATATTGCACCTTCTAATTTCTTCTTTCAACCGCAGGTTTTCCATAGCAAATCTAGTAACTTCTTGATTGCGATCCACCTGATTCCGAAGAACCTCTATTTCTTTTAGAAGCTCTTCTTTTTCTTGCAAAAGATGTGCCTCAGCGGAGATCTTGCCTGAAGCAACTGCCTCCAACCTCTTTATTCCTGCTTCCCTAAACCGGAGTCTCATTTTCAAACCTTGTATTTCTTCTTCTCTTTGTTTTGCCTGATCCACAGGATAACATTCACAAATCCAATATTCTGGAGGTACAAATATATCATAAAAAGAGAGAAAACAGCTATTTACTAGGATATGATATATTTTTGTGATGCTAAAGATACTCTAGAATCACTGAAATATCAACGTTCTTATATATATATATATATATATATATATATATATATATATATATAAGCATCTCTGTTTTGATAACATGGAATATTAACAAGGAAAATATTCATAGAATATTTTTATCAGTTGCAATAGTAAGTTTTCCAGGTCCCACCCACCATGTGATCACCCCAATCAAACATAAGATATGTTTCAAGATTATTCACTTTAAAACAAATAAAATTCTCTAAGCTAATCAAAACTAGCAATCCTATGGTAATTTAAATAAGTATTTGTAAATTTATGGATCCTTGACTATGAGTATATGTCTATATCTGCCAGTTGCAATAGTAAGTTTTCCAGGTCGCACCCACCATGTGATCATCCCAATCAAACATAAGATATGTTTCAAGATTATTTTCACTTTAAAACAAATAAAATTTTCTAAGCTAATCAAAACTAGCAATTCTATGGTAATTTAAATAAGTTTTTGTAAATTTATGGATCCTTGACTATGAGTATATGTCTATATCTGCCAGGTCTAACCAATAATCAAAATTAAATTAGCGAGTTCGCAATTCTATATAGGAAGGAAATGAAATACATAATACAAGCTATAGATATTTAAGTCAAATTTTTCAGAAAATTCATTTATCAGATTATCGAACTTCAGAAAATATATGCTATATTCTTTGCGACTTTATGGATCTTTAACCATGAATAACATTGCTTCTTTTAATCTATCATAAATGACAACATATTGAAACGTGTAAAATACAACCTAGAAACATTTGAGCAAGATTTTACTAGAAATCATCTATTAGAGTATTATTTTTCAGACAACTATTTCTCAGAAGATGATAAATTTGTCTAATGAACCAATTAAAAAGGATAGAAAAGATTAGGATTTCAATTACCAGCTGCATTGCTGCTTGATTCTCAGCAGCCAATGCTTGCAATGCAATTTCTTTATCCTGTTCTCTTCTGAAAGCTCCAACAAGGGCAACTTCATATTCTTTTTTCTGCTTATGCAAACAAATTAAATAACAATCTAGTAAATACGCTCCAGACTACTTTATAACACTTAAAGTGACTAAAATTATAAGATCAAATGGTTAGTCATTCCAATTGACAACTAATTACAGCGTCATGGAACCAACATAGTATACACCATGATATCAAAACTCGGTCGATACCAATACGTATTGGTTTCGTTGAGAACCGATACCATTACCGCCCTGATACAGGTATTAGGATGGTATCAGCATCAGTATCGGTATCAAACCGATACAGTCAGTATTGGCCGATACTGACCGATACAATTATTCTTTTTCTTTTTTGCTTTGGTGGATAATGTGTCGGAAATACCGAATTCAAAACAGCCGATATGTATCGGTCCAAGATGAACCGATACCCGATACCGAGTTTGATACGTTGGTATACACTAAAAAAAGAGTGAAGCTTACATGAGATAGCCTTTTTCCGGTCGTAAGGGGGCTCAGTGATGCCTGAACTCCATCCCATTTAAAGGATCCTGGAGAGCCTGGAAAGCATACACTCAAGTTATCATTTTCCTGGTTCTCTGTGCCTCCATTAACTAAACCTCGCAAACGGTTCACCTCTTTCTGTAAAAATGAATATAAATGCATCATGAGAGTTGCAAGTAGAGAAAAGAGCAGAAACCTCACATTGATTTAATAGAATCATTCATAAGAGAAGAAATGAAATTTCTGCATTTTGAACCAAATTCAAGTGAAATGGATAAATGGTTTATCAAAGCAGTAGACTTCTCCTTGACCTAATAGAACCACTCATAAGGGAAGAATAGAAATTTCTGCATTTTAGACCACATTCAGTAGAATTCTCCTCCAACCTTTTATATATAAAGAATCCGTGATAATTAGAACTGAAACTTTAAATTTTCCATGATAGGCATTCAAACTTTCTTGTAGAGTGCTGAAACTTAAAAATGCTACCATGATCATAACACATGTATGCTCTGATACCAACTTGATTTTAGGGTTAGGGTTTAGAGGAAGAAGAAGAAGGAGAGACAATAAAGAGTTTAGGAAGAGAATAGCTTGATTACTGTTCAAGGAAACCTTATCAGCCTTTTATATTAATAAAAGTGATTACAACTCACACACCCACAGTTACTATACAAACTCCATAAGTGATACACACATCTATGTATCTAACTGCACACCATTAATTACAATACACACACCAATATGACCTACCTGCATTAGTTTCTAGTGAGATTGATAAGTGTTGTATGCTTGTTAAAAACTGGAAGGTATCATAGTACCCTATCAAATCCAGGAAACAATAATGTCTACAAAGACCAAATAAAACCTTGAGTTGTTGAATATGCAAACGCATCGTAAGGACATCCCCAGAAGCGTCTTCATTTATAATTGCCTGGCAAATAAATGATGTTGAAATCAGTGAGTTTATTACAATTAATATTAGTTCCAGAAAAAAAGCATTTAAAAAAAAAAAAAAATTAAACAAAAATAATGGAACTATGAATAGGATTGGTCTACAAAGAAACTCACATTGTTCCTAATGAACTTTGCACGTTGTGCAAATTTCAGGGTGCTAAGGGTTTCAAGTGCACAGCTGCAAGAAGAGAAAGTAATTATCATAAATACATACATCAGATAAACACATGGAAAGAAACTATGAAAAAAACTAAGAGAATCTGGTCATTCCACTTTTATCAAATTCTACCTTATGCACAATAGATCTTGGAAGTTATAAAAAAGACAAATATATTAGATTGAGTTCTGACCAGCTAGATGGGCTTATGTTTGCAATTATAATTGTTTTGGAGTTCCCTCCTAGCGAGTCCTGAAAAGGAGACAAAAATAGGGGTAATGTCACTTAGTCATACCCATAGCAGAGAAATTAACACAAAGGTAGAAGTTTAATTCCAAACATGGGAAGCAAAGGTAACTTAATGAATTATGAAATTTTACGATCCTAACTTTGATCTGTCATGCATTCCACACTTGAGTTCTGTTGAACTCTTTGATCAAGAAAGCAAGTAAAATAGTGAAGAGCATATTGACCTAAAGAAATAAATTAAACAAAGACGGGCCTGTTTTCAGGCTTAAAATTTGGCTTCAAGGTGTATGATATTATCATTTGCAATTGTCTGTCACCATGAGGGGAGATAAGCTAGAAATTGATGGGTAATAATACACAGCTCTCTTAAATATTCATTACTCCAAACAACAAATGCCATTTGCGCATGCAAACCTCTACATTCTGTCTAGTAGACACTAGGAACTACATTTTCATCATTTCATGAAACCTCATTTTGACAACTTGTCTAGGACCTGTTAGTATTTTCTGCATTGAGGGAAATCTTCCTACTTAATAATTTCAATTTTAAAAAATACATTCTAGTCACTTTCAAATATTTATGGATATTGCATTAAAAATAATGAGTTTATGGACCATCAAAAAAATGTAGATCCGTAGTTTAAGTTCCAAAAATATAGCTTTCTGCATACATACCTGAAGGAGAAACGTCAACTTTGAATCCCGATAAGGAACATGGAGTGACTTTCCATTGCAAATACTCACAAGATTCATGATCACAAGCCTGCAAAACGCAAAACAAATTTAAATATATGGTTCAGCCCAACAAGAAAGTTTCACTTTTTAAAAAGAGCATAAGGGGAATGTTGAATGTATTATTTTATAGCACTTTAAAAGTGAGCAAAGTTGAACAAACCCCAATGTTGAAAGTGACTTGTTGATGTTAGTGGCTTCTTTAAGGCGTTCTCCTTCAGCACCCGAGCTTTTCTGCCTGTAATTAAAGAATTTCTTAATACTTATAGTACTCACGAATTAGTAACTAGGTGCTGAAATCCTTAAGGCATTTACTTTCAGCACAAGGCGTTGTAATTAAACCCTTAGGGCGTTTACTTTCAGCACTCAAGCTCGTCTGCTTGTGTTTGAAGCACCATTTCATAGTGAAAGATGCCGTTTCAAGTTTCAACAACTTATGTTACTTAATTTGCAGTTCGCTCGATTCGAATTCGAGTTCGTAGTTTACAATTCGCTACTCTCATGTGAATCCCACACGCTAGGCGTAGGATGAGTTTTTATACTAAAAATATTTTTATTTATTATTTTTGTTCGTAAGCTAAAACAAAATAGATATAAATCAAATGAAGTTAAAATATTGTACAACAGCAGCAGTAGACTTGGTAACTTTAGTGTAATAGAGAGTTGAGACTGAATTGCTGTAGGCCGCAGGTTCCTGGTTTTACCATATCGGACTGAACCGAATGGCGAAGTGGTTCGCTCCGAACCACTTCGCCATTTGCGGGGTGCGGCAGCGAATGAAGTAACGTAGGTTTCAACATCTTCAAGGTCAGAATTATCCATTAGTGACTACAGTAATTGAACTAAGTAGGGTATCTACTAGATAATCATTTCGCTGGTACATATAGCATGTGTCAGGCAAATTACAATCCAGTGCCTTATTTTCACATAATGTGAAATAAATTCCTGTATTTTGTGCTAAATCAAAAAATGCCGCTTTAAATTATAAAGAATGCATGCTAAAAGTTCTGTAGGTAAATATCAAAATATATAATAAAGTCTTACCTCTCTGAGCCGGCAAGATCTACAAGATTTAACCGGGCGAACCTGTGATGAGTGACACCTTGGGATTCCCACTGCACAAGAAATGTCGTCTAAAAGCATTCAGGAAAGATCTATAAAAACACACCACTTCACCACAACTGTGAAAGCTAGTTTGTAAGACTCATATATCAACTACCAAGGTGAAAGTGAAAATTTTGTAACCAAGTTTCCAACTTGTAAAAAATCCGAGAGATGCATAACAAACATACTAGGAAAAACTAGACCCACCTGGCTTTCAATGATGCAAGTAAAAACACTATGAGAACGGCTGCTTGCACGATTCATATTCGTAGCCGCAACCTTTCTGTTTGCAGCTCCCTGTAAGCTCAAGCATAAAATAATTCAGATTAGCTATTTTATAATCAAGTAGGATGTCAATCGCAACTCACCGGGAATGAGGAAAATTTGGTAAATTGAACTGCCATTACTATTCACTTTAGCGTGGTATTTGGCAAGGAGACCCTATATCGTCATTACCAGTATTGGCATATGTGATCTCATATGTCATCTAGGAAGGGGGTATCGCATATGCCATGATGGCATATGCGATACAGTAAGTATGCCATCGCATACAATTGTATGCCATGATGGCATATGCGATACAGTAAGTATGCATTCACATACAATTGTATGCCATGGCATACCATCACATATGCGACAGTATGCATACTTCTCCAATATAATTTTTTATTTTTTGCTTTTTTGGCTTCCCCAAGCCCTATAAATAGGGGGTTTTCTCTTCCTAATGCATACCACTACTCTCTGTTTTGGGTCCATTTCTTTCTCTTTTGTATGGTCCACTTTATTTTTGTACTATTTTGACTTATATGTTAATGAAATTTATATTTTTCCTTCCACCTTATGGGATATATTCTACTCATTGTACAATATAGAGCACAAAATTGACAAAAATATAGTGCTTTTTCATATTAGTAATTTTTGGGATTTTAGGGGATTTATTTCGTATTTTTTTGAATTTTTGGGAATAAATAAATAAATAATTTTGTGCCATGGGACAATCGCATATGTGATTGGGCCATGCCATCACATATGCCATTTAACAACATTGGTCATTAATAATCACTTTAGTAATGGAAGCTCTCACTTGCCTTTTGGAGGAGAAAGTCAATAATGAGATATTAAACCCTATTGTATTGAGGGAACCCCGATTGTTCCTCACCTTATGTTTGTTAATGACTTGCTTATTTTGTTAAAGAAGATAGAAACTCTGCAGTGAACCTGAAGGTTATGCTAAATTGTTTTCATGCTATCTCGGAGCTTAAGGTGAATGAATCGAAGACCTCTATTATTTGTAGCATTGCTTGCACTAGCAAAGAGGAGTTGGTGGGAACCCTTAACTTCTCCCAAGAAGAGTTTCCAATGAGATATCTAGGTCTTCCTTTATTCTCTACTAGGATGACATATGCCTTGTGCAGACCACCGATAGATAAAATCAGAACCAGTTAGAAGGATGGAAAGGCACTCTTCTATCTTATGTAGGGAGAGTAGAGCTTATCAGATATGTGCTAAATAGCTTTCAGAATTACTGGTTGGTGTTCTACTTAACGAGGAAGGTTATTTCAGAGATTAAAAAAAATTACAAAAATTTTGTGGAGGGGCCCTCAATGGCCCAATTGATTCATCTGATTAGTTGGGGAAGAACTTAAAACCCTATTGAGGAAGGTGGCATGGGGCTCAGAAGCAGTGGCGGAGCCAAGATTTTCCTAATGGGTGGCCCCAAAAGTGATTGTGATCATGGGCGTACCTATCAGACTGCCACTTTCGGGGATGTGCGCCATGAGGAATCAACATGTGACCGCCTAATAGGTGTGCCATGATCTCAAGATCTATTGTGTGGAAGATTGGGATGAAAAATGATCTCCATCGTCTAATTGAAAGCACGGAGAGAGAAAGAGATGAACAGTGAAGAGAGAGAGGGCTCTGCTTGGTAGCGTGGGGAAAGAGATAGAGAGAGGGTTGGGGCATGGGGGACCAAGAAAGAGGGGAGATTGGGGCGTTGGGGATTAGGGATTGGGGAACAGAGAGAGAGAGAGAGATGATGGTTGCTTGCTGAACCGAGAGAGAGAGAGAGAGAGGGAGAGAGGTTGAGTTGGGCTGGGATGTGGAACCGATAGAGAGAGAGAGAGAGATTAGTTAGGATTCTATTTCTGGGAATGGCTTTAGAGTTGGAACCTTAGAGAGAGAGAGTGCGTGGTTGGGTTTAGGGGCCTCGTTCAGGATGTACGATTTCGACTCAAACCCGTGCCATCAAGACGATCATCTCGATGCCCTTTAGCTAGTACACTAACACCGTATATCAAGCATCGCAAAGTATAATAAACGAGTTCGCAGAATTTAAATCTATATTAATTAACTTTTCAAAAGACAGTTCTACCCTCATGCCTCTGCATGAATGGAGAACCGATCCGAACCATCGATGATAGAAATCATCACGGATGGTTCGTCCCAAAAGAATAATCCCATCAATGTATATATATATATACATGGTTTAAAACAGAATCAAGGCTTGACATACCAAGCCGTACAAAACCTCTCCAATAATCTCTCAAAGTGGCACAACGGAGTCCTCTAGAAGAAGTCCTCCGAGGTGGCTGGTCCCAACTCACGGATCGGGATCGTCTCCCGAAGCCGCGCATGCTAGTAGTGAACCCGCGACGATAGTCTATAGGGTGAGCTACATCCTAGCTCAATAGAACAAACACAGTTTGAACATATATAATTATGACTCACATGTATTCCATGATATGCTATGCATGATGTGTCTATGATTATTAGTAAAGCAGTTAAAAGCATTTCGTTTCTTTGTTGATTACTTATATTTTCATTTACTCATGAATGATGAGAAGGCCTAAAGCAAAACTTAAACTTTCAACTTAAGTAATCCCCGAGCAATATAGCATCGAGCCCAAGGAGATACCCATCATCGCCATCTATATAGAGTTTTAACCGTATTCCACAGGAATACAAATAGTACCCAAGCCCTTTTCCGCTGGGGATTGGTGGGGGGGTTTTACTTGTCTCAATCAACAGGGTGTGGATAAGCCTCACTTGGCAGCCTACGGTTTCATTACCAGATCCACGGATATCCGCCGTGTCGATCGTGGATATCCCGCCACGTCGGTGGGGTACCCTATCAAACCTCAAATAACAAAAATATCGGTGCCTTACATATAGTTATTCACCGTGTAATTGTGCTATCTTATATCAGTTAGGCCCTATCAAACATGATTCAATCCTTGGATACATCCCTGGGATGTATCCATTTACTTGCATCACACCTGATGCTCTTATCTCTTTACTTCTTCATCCCCTGGGGATGGCTCATTATGATTACTCTTATGGGTGTCACACACACACACTTTTCACAAACTCTTAAGAAATAGGCATTTGAATTGAGTTCTATATCACTACATACATGCTCTTGTAAAATAAAGTACATGTTCAAGGTGTTCCCTACCTCAAGTCTTCATTCGATCATTGCATCAAGGTCCCACGTGGCTCCTTGTGCACTAGTCCACACGTACCACCTATGGTACCACATAACAGGTAAAACACATCACAAAGGATGCAATAAAGAAGGTATAAGATCCCCCAAGAATCTTAAAGTCAAACCCAAAAGTCACATAATTTATGTCAGTCGATTAATCGAACTCCAAAATCGATTAATCGAATCTGATTCGATTAATCGATTTCCAAAATCGATTAATCGAAGGTCAATATCGATTAATCGAAGCAATTTCGATTAATCGAAATTCTCCTTTTCGCAAAGTCCATTCTCAGTTCGAACAGTCGAGTTTTCATTCAATTAATCGAATCCAATTTCGATTAATCGAAATTCTTCTTTTCGCAAAGTAATTTCACCGTCAATAATGAGTTTTCATTCGACATCAATCCAATTTCGATTAATCAAATCCTTCTTTCGCAAAGTCCACTCTCGTCAACAATGAAGTTTCACAAGTTGATTAATCGATTCCAAATCGATTAATCGAAAACTAAAATCGATTAATCGAAATCCCATTTCGATTAGTCGATTTTTCCTTAAGTCATTTCCTCCAACCCCTGGGGTCCACTGGAGGTTCTCAGTCGATTAATCGAAATCCAAAGTCGATTAATCGAAATCAAATTCGATTAATCGAAATCGGGGTCCTCTGACTTTTCAACTTCCTGGCCAATTTCGATTAATCGAAACCCAATTTCGATTAATCGAAATTGTCAGATTCAGCCCCTTTTCGAGCTGTTCTTCCCAATCTTTTTCCATACTTTTTCCTCTATTTTTCTAAGCCATTATCCTATGATTTAAACTATTTTCAACTACCATTTAGCCTCTATAAACTATGCATTTGATTTACAAAATCTTACCTTGAATAGATCTCAAGTTGATTTCAAATCTAGGGTTGGAAGGCTAGGGTTCCAGCTTTAGCTTTTTCAGCGGATCCCTTGCGTTGAATCGGCCTCTTTAATACTTGGATCCTTCCTTCCTCAGCTAGCCTTTACTCCTTGCATTAATCACTCTTTTTACTCTCTCTCTCTCTTCTTTACTCTCCTTCAACAACCCAAAATACCCATCTAGGGTTATTAAACCCTTTTATCCCTCTCTTAGTTTGTGTGTTGAGCACATGCACCTCAATAGGTATATGCGACTTCATATTTACAACACACACCACGAAATCACTCAAGCTATCACATCTCGTCCGTTCATCACATCCTATGCTAACTCTTGATCTCCTGATTGGTCAAACTTGTGACCAATCGGGCACGGATCCCGAGGTCATAGTTTTGCATGATTTTTCGGGCTATTACAGTTACTAAATTGTTTCCATATTGTCTTGGTCTTTAAAAGACCCAAATGAAACTATTTTAGCAATGGGGGATCCCAGGACCCACAAATGAACAACGTGGCTCTGCCATTGCTCAAAAGGCTTTGCAAATCGGAATAATGCAGGTCTATCGAAACTATTTTGGAACTTGGTTTCAAGGAAGTCTCTTTGGGCCAATTGGTGTAACAAAGATACATTAATCCTTTTGATGTTTGGGAGTGTAATCTTTCGTATTCCTTTTCTTGGTCTTGGAGAGGGTGCGAGGGTGAGAGATATTATTAAATCCAATATTGGAATTATTATTGGAAATAGCAATTATGCTAGATTATGGAAGGACCCGTGACTAGGAGATGGGATTCTTATATGCAAATATGGGAGACGTACTATGATTCACTCTGGGATTGATGAGAATTGTTTGATTTCAGAGGTAGTCTCTGAATGGAGGATGGAACCAACCGAATCCATCGACTAGGAAAATAGAAGATGCATGGCAGGAAGTGCGCACTCATAATGTTCCTTCTAATCACTTTGAGGATACCTTTCTTTGGAAATTAAAAGCTAGAGGAAGATTTTCTACTAAAACAGCTTGGACTGTTTTAGGCATCATAATCCGAAGGTTTGGTGACATAAATTTCTTTGGAACTCGGGACGACTTCCTAATATGCCTTCACTACTTGGCTTGCCTTACACAACAAACTGATGACCATAGATAATATCATCAAAAGGGAATCATTGTACCCTCAAGATGCATGCTTTGTTGGTCTGGTTGTGAAACCCATGAACACCTATTCTTCCAATGCTCCTTTACGAAGTGTATTTGGAAATCGGTGTTAGGAACCTGATCCTTAAAAATAATATTTGAAGGGGGGGCTTGAAGAGGAGCTTCTTTTGCTGCCAAAGGAAAAGGCAACAGTATCCATTCGGTGATGATCAAATTGCTTTTCAAGTAACAGTGTGGCATAAATGGAGGGAAAGGAATCAGCGCATCTTTGAGGAGAAAATCTTGAGTAAGAAAGGGTGCTAAACATGAATGTGGACAACATTAATTGTCGTATTAAAGGCAATGAGCTGATGAAGTACTGGGATGAATCCAAGTTGTTTGATTTCCAACTGATGCATAAATGGAAATTTCCCGCGAGACCGATTGAGGTAAGTATGGTATTGGGGGCACCTATTGCAATTCCAGAGGAGGATTGGTTTGCTCCTTTCGGGGCCGTGCAATTCTCACAATAGCATTCATGCTGAATTGATATCCATCAAGACAGCATTGGAGGTTGCTGCCAATGAAAACCTGGATGCTAGTATTATTGAGACGTTTCAAACATTCCCGTGGGATGCATAAATGGAGAATGTGTTGTTCCATGGAGGTAAATGGACTTGTGGAGGAAATCAAACAGCATATGAGAAGACTTTTTAATTGCCGAAGCAGATTTTTATGGAGAGAAGTCAATTCTCGCACAGACTATGTGGCGAAAGCTGGTATTGATAAGGCTCATGTGGTAAGGTGGTTCTCAAGTGATATTGTTGAGCCTGGTCCGCACTCTCTCTTAAGAGGAGATCCAATTTGTGTCGTGTGTAGTCTTCTCTTTTATTTTAATGAAAAGGGTGGGGTCCCTACAACCCCTAGCGCCTATCTAAAAAAATAGTTGAATACATTGATCCCAACCAGCATGAATAGTTTTAGTATAAGACAAACCCAGATAAGCAATTAGACACCTGAACAAGTTGTTGAATAACGTCTCGACAACTTGAGACCTCTAACTCTGTAAGGTTCTCCACATAAACGCCTTTCTTCGCATCTTCTCTTATCTACAAAAAGCCAGCCAATAATTCTGAATCAGCATTGAGTACCAACAGAGAAAGGAAAGAAAAATTACAGGAATGAGCTGATTATATATATATATAAACATTAGCTTGATTCACATAAATAAGTCATGGCTAACAAAGAAGAGAAACACTTGAAGAAACTATTAAAGGGGTTCTCATAATTCGTTGAAAAAGAAAACAAAAAATAACTGGAAATAATTGACATCTGTATCAAAGAGGAATGAACGATTGAATGAGAAGGAAAAAATTAGGTTTTCATTTATCACATACCTGTAGGTTGATTTGAGATGGGTTTAAGAGATCTAGAATTTGTTCGTTATATATTTCCAAAAACGAACATTTACAAGTAAATCTCAATTTCTCATCTCTCCGAGACTCTTTTTCCTGCCACACAAAACCATATACAAAATTAATTCTTACTGCCAGAAGGTAATAAAGAGATAGCTATTTACAATTTCAAATGAATGAAAATTTATGAATTCACACGTATGAAAAAAGGAAATTCAAAGCTATTACACTGCAGATTGTGAAATTTCACTGGAAGTTATTTTCCAGTGCCTTTCAACAGTGTGTTCTTTTCATAGAAGAAAATTGTTTTGACAAGAGAACTCAAGCCGTTGTAATGTCTCCAAAGGTAAATAAAAACTAAAAAACTAGGCTTAAATTTTTCAGTATAAGAACATACCTGCGTTTACTAGTAACAATTGCTTGTGAAAATATAACAATGGCACATTGCTTGTCAAAAAATAAGAGCCAATTTGGTCAAATACAAAGAGATTGGCTTTAGTCAAAGGCATCATAAGGTTATGAAGAGCCTTTTAGGGTCCATGGGTTTAAAGTCTTTTGAAGTCCATAACACTTGGCTTTTGACTACCTCCAATATTCCATTAATCCTTATAAAAATTGTGAGAACTGTTTTTTTTTAATTATAAGAGGGTTTCAGCCTTTCTCGCATATAAATAATTGACAGAATCACCCTCATTAGCATGATGCTAAAGATGAAAAAACAATTACCTTTTGGATCCTTGAAAATAAGTGCTCAAACACTCTGGGTGTCATTCCACAATTAACACTATGTCTTCTTGTGCCTCCTTCAATGTCTCCCAACATTGTGTGGGTCTTCCCACTTCCCGTCTACAATAAAACCATAATAGGTTAAAAAAGTCAACTAAAAAAGCTTTCAAAATTGCAAGAAGAAAAAAAAATGAGTCTACCCAATATTTGGTAGAATAATCAAATTCATCACCATAATATTCTTGAAAGTGACAACAATATTCAATTACCTAAAAATTCGACTTTCATACGCCATTGACAAAATATCAAAAATATTCCGTAAATATGCAGATGACAAAAATCAATATGCAAAATTGGAGTAAGTGAGTGCCAAATAAGACTCACTTGGCCATAAGCGAACATGCAGCTATTATAGCCTCCCACACAGTTTTCAACCATTGGTAATCCAGCCACTTTGAATAGCTTCTCCTGTTAACGTTACAAGAAGATAAATACTAAAACACATTACGTCGAGCGAAAATATAAAGAAATAAATTTTTTTTGTCGATGATATAGAAAAAGATTCCGCTAATTCTCAAGTGTCATTTGATAAAATATATGAAGTCTTTTAACCACCACTTGTCACTTATAAGTTACAAGTGACCAACTTTAAATTACAGCTCAAACATCACCCTGATCAAAGTCACCAGACATTCCCAAACTATCCAATGGACTAACTCATTTTGGGAAACCTGCCAAAAGCTGTATGGACCATTCAAATGCATGTGATCGATCAAAAGGAATGGTGTTGTTACTGCCTCACAACTTTATGTTCCAGCCACCTCACTTAATGAAAGTAAAAAATCCCTTGATTGCTTTGAATTAGATCATGGAGATCATTTTTCATCCCAATCATCCATACAACAAATCTTGAGATCATGGGCCTACAATCAGACTGTCAGATGTTGATTCACGTGTTACACATCCCAAAAAATGAATCTGATCCATGAGTACATTCACTTTTTGAGATGTGTACCACATGTAACAAACATTTTACTATTTGATGGTAATATCATGATCTCAAGATCTTTTGTGTGGAAGATTGGGATGAAAACGATTCCCATCGTCAGTTTTCTGATTCAAAGCAGTCAACATTTTTTGCTTTGAGTAAGTGAGGTGGATGTAACATAAAGTGGTGTGACGTTAACAGCAGTTCTATTAAATTCATATTAATGCAATTTTTTGGTTGTACCAGTCCATGAGTCTATATAGATGGGCAATCTAAATTATTTGAGATGTGTGCTAATCATCCAATGGTCTACAGAGTCATTGTTAGTAGTCATTGTTAGTTACTACATAAAATAAAGCCAATGGTGAGCAGATCTTATCTCAAACATAAACAAAGAAAAGAAGCAATGTATCTTACCTGGTTGACATTCTCGTCAGCCACATGATCGAAGGTGAACCGAGACTCCGGATGCCCAGTCCAAGTAATACTTTGACAACTATCTTGTTTCACGCATTTGTTATGGCCTTGGAGGGATATTTCTGAACTGCTGAGAGGACGGATTCGGATAACAACCTGCATAATTGCAGAAATTAAAAGAAAAATACAAACAAAAATTTTAAGCAAAAAAAAATTAATGAAATAAGAACCCGCTTTACAAAAAGTAGGAAAGCCCGTACAGAGCTTGACCTCATCGACTCGGTACTAGACCAAGCTTGCATTTTTAAATAAATTGACTAGGTGATTCTTTTGGAAAAAAATGGTGACAGGAACAAATATCACCAGAATATGATGATAATAATAATAATAATAATAATAATAATAATAATAATAATAATAATAATAATAATAGTAACTAATCATTCCTCAGTATGGTTTTAAATTTTCCCCAATTGTAAGGAGGTAGTTTGGGAAAACTGGAAGGCCCGATTCCCGATTCCTGCTGTGAAATTCAATAACACAGTAACTGCTACTGTTTTGTAGCTTCAAACTGAGAAGCGTTGTCACATATATTTCACGTAAAAGTACTTCTACAAACGGTTTTTTTGCATTAAAATTTGCTGGATCGGTAAGCAGAAAAAACCAATTTCCAGTTTCTGTCCTTTGTGAGAATCATTTTTAAGGGAAATCAGCTCCTTCGGAGCATAGTGACCAAATTCGCCGACTTTTTGAAAACGCCGCAAATAATTCACAGAATTTTCTATAAACGAATAAAATTGATATTTTTTTATATTTTTTTTATTTAAAAATTTGTATATTTTCCAAATAACTCGCGAGTCATATGCGAATTTTCTGACTTTTTGCCGATTTTGGTCAAAAACTTCTGGGTTTTTTTTTTTTTTTTACCATTTTTAATTAATTTATTCACTAAATTCTTCTGTAGGGTTTACTTTTTCTGAATTTTGACTGGTTTTTCCCTGAATCTTACTAATTTTGCCCTATTTTTTCCAAAGCAGCTTTTTCTTCCCAACTTGGTCACTATGCTTCCTAGATTTAACAAACAGCGCCAAATATTTGAATTTTGTGCATGACCTAAATGATTTGGATACGTATTAGTTTTACCCAAAGTGACACCAAAGGCTTTATAAGTAAACCGATATTTAAGGGGAAACCAAGATCTACAAAATGTTCTTTATGTCAAATAAAATAAAATAAATTTTTTAAAAAGCACAGAATTGACAAAAAATATTGATCTTTAAATTTTGTAAATTCTAAGTATTTTGAAAATCAACCGATGTTTTACATAAAACGAGTTCAGGATCCACCACGGAGTGCTTAAACATTACAATGCCCGGATTAAACCACAATATCATCCCACATAAATTATTTATAAAGCCACATTTACAGCCAAAACCCTACAGAAGAATTTTAAGAAAAGTAAAAAATAAAAAATAATAACCTGCACATTGTGATCCTTCCAAAAGGAGGGATCTTCTTGAAGTTCGAAGCTCTGTACTCCAGAAACCACTTGATCACCTCTCTCTTTTTCTGAAAACTCGAAAAGATTCTCTTTCGATCTGGACTTCGAGAGCGCCGTTGCCGGAGAACTCCTTACGTGATCCGAATCAGACGGTTCCTGAACCCTCAATCGGCTTCTGAAAGCGCTCGCCATTTCAGGGACCGTCGGCATTAGAATTAATTTTTATTTTATTTTTTAAAAAAGATAAAAGATAAACCCTAGTAACGACGGAGAAGATTAATTTAGGGTTTTCAGGGTTTAATGGGGATGGAGATGAAGAGGAAAGCGATTTGGAGAAAAAAATAGGGCACGGGCTGATCTGAAAATGAGATGAAGAAAAGAGGGGGAAACTTAGGATTTTGTTTGAATTCCTTTTTAATTTTTTATTCTTAATGGGTTTAATCGGACGGTCAGGAGAGTTTCAGATGAACGGTTAAGAAAACAGGAATTCAAAATTGTAGACCGTTTGAGTTGCAGGTGCCCTGACTCGCTTCTTTATCTTTTGATTTCTGTGATGTGCCCGCTTAGCTTTTAGTAGGATGGTGTTACTACCACACCACTTTATACCACACCACTTAAATAGAGGAAAATTTATGTTGACTGTTTAAATTAGAAGATGGAGATTGTTTTTCATCCCAACATTCTACACGATAGGTTTTTAGATTATTGGCCGACTATCAAACGGTCAAATGTTGATTCTGTGTGGCACACATCTCAAAAAGTAAAAATAAACCATGTTTGATTTTACAATATGATCGTGTTCATTTTGAGGGATGCGTGCCACGTTGAATCAACATTTGACTATCTAATGGTAGACCTATGCATCTATGATCTCAAGATCATTTGATGTGAAAGGTTGAGGTGAAAAATGATCTCCATCATTTAATTCAAGAGTTTTCCCTTTTTAAGTGAGGTGGTTGTAGCATAGAGTGGTGTGGTAGTGACACAAACCTTTAGTAAGGAAAACCTCTGGCATAGCTCTCTATTAGCCCCTGTCATAGTAGAGTTCACATGTTTTAGCAAGTTCGCATCCTCTTTGTTAACATTATGCTACCTGCTTTAGCAGGTTCCATTTATCCTTGATAACTCTTTGCATAGCAAGATTTTATGTCAGATTTATCTGCTCAACAATTCTACCCTCCTCTCTATTTACTCATTGCGATAACAGATTTTATTTGCTCTGGTAGGGAATTAGTAGCGAGTAGGACTCTCAATGGGCCGAGTTGGGGTTCAATCCGGCCCTAATCTACCAGACGAGTTCTCAATTTTTCATTGGCTTTAACTACGATGCACTCTTTCAAGCTCTACCGATAAGCCCTTTCGGGTATTTTTTTGAGCTTCTTTTCGACTGTTTTTTTTTTTAATAAAATTTGGTTGAACTATTTTTTGGAGTGGTAGTTTTTTTCTAATAAATTTGTGTTGGGTTGTTTTTTTTCTAATAAAAGTTTAAAGAAGGCTAAAAAATTAATTAAATAATTATATTACCATTATAGAGACTCAGGTGCATGATTTTATTCAAATATTTTATTTTAATTTGTTACACAATGATTATAATAGACAACGATTGCTTGAAAATCTATTAACAAGTCATCCAAGTTATGTAACTAAAAAACTATGCAACGGTTGCTTAAAAATAAATTAAGTCATCTAATTTGTCCAACCAAAACAATATATGCATAAGATTATTACGCTTTTGACTTAAATGCCTCAAGTTTAAACCGTTCACTGGTTTAATCAAGGCATTTAAGTATATCATATTTAATTATATAAAAAAATTATAATTTTAAAAAGATAAGTATTATATATATATATATATATATATATATATATATATATATATATATATAAAATATTCGGATCGGGTGCGGGCCAGATGTTGCAACACTCAATCCAAGTCTGACTCAGATTTATCTGGGTTGCAACATGCATAGTCCGGTTCGAATATCGGACCGGGTTTGTTTAATAAAAAATACCACTTTTTCCGAGTCAAGTGCGAGACAAAATCTGGACTGGCCCAGCCCATTGAGAGCCTTAGCAACGAGCAGGGAAGTTACTGCTAGAGCAGATAAAACCTCCTTTACAGGAAGTTAGAAAGGAGAATGGGAATCAACTAAAACAAGTGAACTCTGTTGTGACCGAGGCTAGCAGGGAGCCATGTCATACACAACTAGGGCTGCAATCGAGCCGAGCCGAGCTCGAGCTTGGGTCAGCTCTAGCTCAGCTCTACCTTATACGAGCCGAGCTGGAAGTCGGCTCTAGGCTCTTTGAGCTTGAAAATTTCAAGCACTAGCTCGGCTCTCTGAGCTCGGCCCGAGCTTCGAGCCACGTATGTTCTATTATAAAAAAATTTCTCCTAGTACTTTTTGAAACTTCTACTCAATTAAATATTCATTTTATAAAAGATTTAAATGAATGATTAAACACAAGTACACAACAAATGAAATAAATAAACCGTTAGATAGACTAGGGCAAGTGGGGGGCAAAAATTTCTATTTACCCTTCAAAGTAATCATTAGATAGACTTAAATGGTTACTTTGAAGGGTAAAATAGACCTCTCAAAGTTAATTACTTATATATATATAAAAACCGAATCATAGAGTCGAGCCGAGCTGAGCCAACCTTAGCTCTAGTTCAGCTCTGTTCATTCGAGCTACAAACTGTTCAACTCGGCCCGGCTCTCGAATCGAGTTCTAAAGAGAAAAGATTTTATTTTTAGGGCCGAGTCGAGCCGAGTTGTTAAGCTGGCTCGGCTCTGTTGCAACCCTGTACACAACCTAAATAACCCCTACCAACCTTAGCTCTAGTTCAGCTCTGTTCATTCGAGATACAAACTGTTCAGCTCGGCTCAGCTCTCGAGTCAAGCTCTAAAGAGAAAAACTCTTATTTTTAGGGCCGTGTCAAGCCGAGTTATCAAATTGGCTCGGCTCTGTTGCAACCCTGTACACAACCTAAATAACCCCTACCAATCACAGCTGAAAATCCTTTACTTATTTGAATGAAAAGGCCAATAATGTTTTCAACCCAATATTTTGGCACAATGGATCTCGAAATTATGGGTATACCATTAGATGATAAATTTTAAATTCCACACGATACAAAAGTTATTTTTTTATGAAGAGGTATTTGGGCCTCTAAGAACACCCAACTAAGTCCCGAAGAACGTGCAATGTCCGCACATCACACATACCACATAAGTAGGGAGAAATCCCTGTGGTGGCCAACTGGGAGTAATATTTTGAGCTCACGACCTCTGCTTCTTGAGCTATAGTCTTGGCCATTGTGCAAAGACTATAATTTTGTTTATGTTTATTTTTTTGAGATGTATGCTGCATTTGATTGATTATGTTTTATGTATTGAGATATTTGCACATGGAGTCAAAATATGACTGTCTGATGGCAATCATATGGAAGAGTGGAACAAAAAACAATCTCATTGTCTAATTGAAACAAATAAAAGTTTTCAATTGTGATTAATGGAGGATATTGAGTATTTTGCAAGGTTAATAGCGGCCCCTCAAATTAAAATGACTACCATGCCCTTATTAATTGCATTACAATTTTTGTTTGGGGATGTCTTACCCGTGATATTAATATCTGACTATCTGATAGATGCGCTATAATCTCAAGATCTATTGTATGGATGATTGGGATAAAAAATGATCTCCATGATCTCATTTCAAATAGTCAACACCACATTGTTTGATCAACATGATTTTTAGGCTCACTCCTAATAGATGTTTTCTTTGTCACATGGACAGTCAAACTTTGTGAGCATTGATTTTAAGGGCATAGATGTACTTAGTACTAAGTGCAGTGCAATCGCAAAAGACTTAGGTTCTCAAGCATGAAGAGGCGAGTTCAACTTTAGATAACGTCCAGTTTGTGTGTATAAGGTGATCCACCCCATCCCTAACACTTGTGGTTGAGTTATCTATTTCTTACACTTGGTAGTATTATACACGCCATGCAAGGATCACATGGACAGTCAAACTTTGTGAGCATTGATTTTAAGGGCATAGATGTACTTAGTACTAAGTGCAGTGCAATCGCAAAAGACTTAGGTTCTCAAGCATGAAGAGGCGAGTTCAACTTTAGATAACGTCCAGTTTGTGTGTATAAGGTGATCCACCCCATCCCTAACACTTGTGGTTGAGTTATCTATTTCTTACACTTGGTAGTATTATACACGCCATGCAAGGATCAAAATTTCGGCCGAAATTTTGTGTCCCATACAAAAATGATCAAAAATTCGGTCCATAGTTATCGTTTCGATGGGGATTGAAACCGATAATTTCGACAAAAATTTCGGTTATTTCGGCCGAAGTTTTGATCCTTGGCGCCATGTGGTGCACTGGGTTATCATTTACATTGGAGTCAACCTTACGATTGGATCGATACTTTTATTTGGTACAACTATTCTCACTATTTTCGAAGTAAGTATTACACATTTTTTACGTTCGAAAACTATTGATTGATTTGAATTAAATGATGGAGATTGTTTTTTGTTCCAATCTTCCCCACGATAGCTCTTAAGCTCATGGAGCAGCTATCAGGCGATCAGATGTTGATTCTACATGGCACGCACCACTAAAAGTGAAGGTAACTCCTTTGCACATGACCTAACTCACTTTTGGGAAAGCGTGCAACATGGAATCAACATCTGAGTGTCCGATAGCCGTGACATGATCTTAAGATCTATCATCGAGAAGATTGGAACAAAAATTAATCCCCACCGTCTGATTCAAATCAGTCAAATGGCTTTCGTCGGTGAAAAACTGCGTGCTACTTCGAAAACGGGTGAGAATAGTTGTACCTTTCCTTTTTCTTTTTTGTTATTTTTTAATAATGGGATCCATTACTTGCACTTGCTTTTTAAGTGATTGCATCGAGCTTAGAAAAAGACTGAATTTTAGGGACATGTGACATGTTAAAACACAATCTGTGCTGTCTGATTTAAAGTTCATGATCTATAGATTTTTATTAGATAAGATTGACACGAAAGATAATCTTTATCATGTGATTAAATACAGTCAAAGGCTATTATTTGATTCAATGGTTGACAACAATAGATCATATGATAAATATCGTGTTTTGCTCCAATCTTATCTACTAAGAATCTATAGAATATGAACTTTAAATTAAACTGTCTAGATTGCGTTTTGACATGTCACACGTCCCTAAAATGCAAAGTCTTTCTTTAATCTCGGTGTAATCACGTAAAAAGCGTGTGCAAGTAATAGCTCCCTTTAATAATATAGGGTGTCTTAATCTTGTGCTTGTTAAAATTGCTAACAATTTTGGTGATCAAGTTAGTTGTTAGTTACTAATGCTAGATATTAGTGGCTGCGTAGAAGGAGCCACTTCAAGTGATCCAAAGGCGGTGGATAATGAATAAATATTAAAAATGTATAAGGAGTATCAACAAAAGCGTTTGTAGTCCAACGGTTAGGATAATTGCCTTCCAAGCAATAGACCCGGGTTCGACTCCCGGCAAACGCATTTTAAACGTAAGAGTTTTTCAGATTTGCCGCCCTTGTGTTTTTATTTCACCTACTGCTGTGCGTTTCCTGCACTTATTAGTCCCCCTAGGACAAAATAGCCTTTAACAACTTTGAAGCAGTCCATGGAGATTTTTTTGGCCATGATCTTTGATATAATTGGTCTTCAGATCATGTCTTACAATTAAATGGTTGGGTTTTAATTTCACATGGCACACATTCAGACAAATGATTTCAAGAACTATGTTTGAAGAACACTCATGATCACCACGTGGAATTAAAATTTGACCGCTCGCTTGATAGCAGACTTTTGACCTCAAAATTTACTAGATGGGAGATTATGGTGTGAAAAACGATCTCCATCACTTGCCTTAGAGCAATCAAGGTTTAGATTTGTAATTGATCCATCACTATAAGGGTAATAAGTAAAAGAATCACAAAAATAAGAGCCGCATTTAAATAGGTAAAGCATAGGAGCAGAGTGCAAATAAGACATATCTTATAGGGGTAAATGCAAAAACTGGTTTATTTTTAAATTTTCCTCCAATAAGACATATCTTATAGGCGTAAGTGCACAAGTTGGATTAGCTCTTTCAGGACAAAGAGCAACTCTTTTACTCTCTGGCTCCTATAGAGAATTGCTTTCATGTTTGATAATACAGCTCCTCTCCCCATTTGCTTTGGAGGGAAGCGAGTTTAAGTGATAAAACTGCTCTCTGTCAGAATAAATTTTATGTGTTCTGACAAATAGCAGGAGGAGAGTTGCTTCTACTTTTACAAGAGCTAACCTAAACACAGCCTGAGTACTTACTAAATAGGCGAGTGGTGTTCCGGTGACCTTTTGGAATGTGTGAAAGGCATCAAATATCATTTAAAATTAATGGCTAACAAGTAAATTCAATACGCAATTTGACCACATCGAATCAAACAATAGAGATTGTTTGTTATTCTAATCTTTTACAAAGTAAATATTTATTAAGATAATAGCAGTCAAATCACATGATACAACTGAATGGTTCTGAGCGTCCCAAAAAGTGACCCAAGCGCAAGAGCGTAAGTGCTACTGTAACTACCTAATACTAAGTCAAAATAAAAGAGAAGAAACCCCGCACGCCAACTAGAAAAAAGGGTCCACAACGTTTAACTAAGTAGCCCGACTAAACTTAATAACTAGAGCTATCAATGGGTTGGGGCCAAACCGGGTTTGGGACAAATTATGGGCCTAAATAACAAGCTCAAGCCTAAATGCACTCGGGCGAAACCTGATTCAATTTTATAGCTGGGCCCTGTACGATTTGAAAGAAATTATTTAAAAATTTTTACTATAAAAGATTACCACAAAACACGATTTCTATCATATAATTCATTGCCGCCAACTGTAGTTAAATGATGGCCAGTGGCTATTATGAATCTTATAATAGAGATCACTTTTTCATAATAAACTGTTGTGTCATAGTAGCGAGCTGCTTTCTGCCTCCAAAGAGCAATCCCAAACAGCTTAGTCATAGAAGAAAATCATAACGGGGGTTAGGACGGTCACCTAATACTATCTAATTAATGGTGGGTTAAATGGAACCTCAACTAGTAATGCTTCTTTAACGCTTATTAGTTGGAAAAAAATAATTTCTCAGTTTTACAAAAGAAAATAACTAATATATTCTAAATAAATATAAAATAGATAAAAAACTGCGTTTGTAGTCCAACGGTTAGGATAATTGCCTTCCAAGCAATAGACCCGGGTTCGACTCCCGGCAAACGCATGATTTTCTTTTAAGTTTTATCCTAAATTTATTTTTAATTTCAATCAGATAAAATAATCCATTTTACTTTTGAGTGCGCATGTAGAAAAAAAGTGGTCTGCCCCTAGCAGGCCTCTTTTTACTACTAGACAGCCTTATGTTATAACCACCTACGCAAAAGAAAAATCCATTGACTAGTTTGAATCATAAAATGAAGATCTCTATTCCCCATTTTTTTCACAAATGCATGTTGAGATCATGGGCCTATTGTCAAATGGTCAAATGTTAATTCACGTGATATATGTTGTTATCACATTCACTTTTTGATACATTTGCCACGTGGAATCAACATTTGAATGGTTGATGATATGCTCATGATCTGAAAATCTATGGCAGAGAAGAATGAGGCAATAAGCATTGTATGATTCAAAGCAATTAGCAGATTTTTACTTTGCTTAAGTGAGGTGACTGTAACATAACGCAGCGTGGTAGTAATTATAGCCTTTATTTTTTTGAGCTGAGAGTGATCGTGCGATTGATTTTGTACCCATGAGACCATTTTCCATCATATAGATTGGATTCAATGGCTGATTGCATCCAAAAAGTGTCTTGTTGCTTGCTTGTAATGCACCGCCCTGTTATTCACGGTGTTGATCGAAAGCTGCTGACAGGAGTTGACTGTTGGTTAGATTCAGGCCACAAATATCATCTTTTACCCCTAACTTCCACACAATGAATCTTCACACCATAAAATTACAATAAGATGGTTCATTTTTCACCTCTAGCTTTCACACAATGAATTTTCACACCATAAAATTACAATCATATGGTCTATTTTTTACCTCTAGCTTCCACACAACGAATCTTCATACCATAAAATTACAATCATATGGTCCTTTTTTTTCCCCTAATTGGGCGACTTGTATATACTATCAAATTGAAACCATCAAATAATATGACCATCATTTTGGTCTCTAATTGGGCGATTTGTATATGCTAACAAAATCGGTATCATCAAACAATATGTGGGACCATCATTTTGGCCCTTGATTGGACAACTTGTATACGTTATCGAAATTGGAACCATCAAATAATATGTGGGATTATCATTTTGGTCCCTGATTAGGCTACTTGTATATGCTATCAAAATTGGAACCGTCAAACAATATGTGGGACTATCATTTTGGTCCTTAATTGGTGTCATGACTCAGAATTCTATTTAATCTCAAAGGCGTAAAATATCGTGTTATAATATCGCATGCTTGTTAAGGCGATAAACAGACATACATATTTTATTAAATCTTATATAAAATTGGGCTCCCAAAAATTGTAAATCAAACTTTCTTTTCATATCAAAATTTCTTTCATTAAAGTTACATTAAAATTTGAGTCCACAATATTAAATGACCAGAAATAAAAGTACGATCAACTACTCGAATTTTTTTTCAAATATTAATATATACCTAATGTCGTCTAATTAGTCCTCCATGTCATCACCCTCATAAACTACATAGTCTACCAGCGCATCAAGTCTACCGAGCAGTGTAGTCCATATCTTCACTTGCAGCTGTTAGTTTTTGGGAGGGGGTAAGTTTACTCAGTCACGTAAACTCAGTAAGTTGTACAACCGATCTACCACAATCTATTCGAGTGATCGCGGGTGCAACCTTGTGGGTGAAAGTGAATCCATTATAATTATACATATAACCAACATAATGAAATATCTTATAAACATTTCATATCAAATAAGTTGAAAGAATGTAATAGGTTTCAATGCATATGATACTTCTAATGTTTATCACTTTTCTTACTTGTCTTGTCAATTTAACTTATGTGACATTTTTTAAGTCTTATCGTAGCTCTATACGCCTACACAATGTACTTCGCATCTTATTTATCTTTTATATACGACATGTGTCAGGACCGCTGCTCGAGCCTACCACGTGAAGTCCACATATAGATAATCACTTAACCCTCATGTCATATCATAAACCAACATCCTGCCCGATGAAGTTATGCACATAAAAATCAGTGTTCCCTTAAATTGGGACATTGTCGTATCTTATTATTCTTAAGACCCGTCTTAGCTGCAGACGTTGAATCTTACGATAACACGCAAGATATGACACGTGTAGAACTTACTTCGTATTTTGTTGCTCTTCACAACGTATCTTAACATATTATAACATTATTCGGTTATGGACTTAGGTTCCCGCTCCGATTAAATATTTGTGTGGGCTTAACTTCTCAATTTCTTAACATCTCGTAGCTTGATATATTCATATTTCATTTTTTATTAAACTTAATTAGAATGGTCACGGTGCGATAGGCTTCACAAATCATGCTTTCCAAGGGATGAGTTTCGTAATAACTAGAATGTACTTCGTGTGGCAGCCTATACTCCCATAGGGGTATTGCATCCGTACATGGATGCCTACATTTCAAGTTTCACGTGACCGTAAAAGAAATCCCACCACGATAATGACTTAAAAGTCGAGTGTCGTATCTTATTCATTTTTCTTAATATACATATGCTCTAACGTACTTCAAAGTGATGAATGTCATACAATGCAAATGAAGTATATAATAAGAAAACATATAACCATAAGGGAACTAATATTACTCGTAATTCGGATGCCTCACTCATCATTAAGAGAGAGAAGAAAACAACCTATAATGAAGGTATGTGAGTACTAGAATGCATTTCACAAGGTAATGTTAGACTAGTCTTATTAGATAAATCTTGTTGATATAATGAAAACGGACTAATCATTTATGAAATTCGGCTGAGGATTGCCTCCTGTGTGACTCAAACAAGTTTCAATCATCGGATCCTTGTTACATAGTTTTTGAAATATGTACACCTTCATAACGTGGGTAAAGGATGCATTTGAACAATCCTCCTATGCTTAGAAGGTGGGTTGGGCCTATTCCAAAAGTTTGGATCCGCGATTTTTATAAAATGCATGTTTATCTATTTTGGGTATACGAGCCCATTAAGGGTCTATAGACTAGACGGGCCCACAGGGCCTATGGACTTTTTCGATGTTTGGGGATCTTGAATGATTCAATTTTCATCAAGGCTTAATGATATTTAAGGTACATTTTAAGGATTTGAATAAATTGGATATAGGACATCGTGTTTGATAACCCTGTGGTATTATAGAAAAAGTGGGTTTTGACCCCTGACCTAATTTGACCTAAAACCTGAGATCTAAAAGGGTTAAACTAAATCATAGACTAAGGTACCACAAGTATAAAATGCAAGAATTTTGGTGGTTATGTGCACAACTTTAAGTGATGCAAAGATTGCGATGTGTCTGTTTAAATCAAAATATGATCATCTATTCAACAGACGAACAAATGATCTTTATTTCGATCTACAGGCTTTGTCCCATAAGTCTGTGGTTCGCTTAATTTAATGGATCATATTAGAACGTTTAGCTAGGGCATATGCAGACTTATATAATTAAAAGTAGAAAATATTCGTAAGTGTAAAATAAATATTTTCACATTTTGGGATACTAAAATTTATAAAAATAAGGACATGCAGATCAATGTGAACCGTTAGATATATAAAGCAAAAGATTTTATAGGGAGTCCACGGTTTGATCGAGGTCAGAAACTGATCGATTTCTCGGGATTGAAACGGTCAAACGAAGACCTCCACATCGAGTGCACAGTTAAGCACAAAAATGGGGCAGCAACCCATCCTTGACATGAGCTTTCTTTGTGTCCGATTTATAGTCTTCATGATCTATTTTGTCTGCACACTTGTGTGCTATGTGGAAGGGTATAGTATACTATAGTTCTCGACCGATGAGTTCAATCTTAGGGTCAATCCTTTGACCATAATCATTTTGTGAATTCACATAAAACCTAAGAATAGAAAATTGTAATTTTCATATAATCATAAAAAAAGTGTAAAAGCGTAAATTTGGATGGATAGAAGGGCACCCACCTGTTGAAGCGTAATCGCGAAAATTTCGCGAAGATTCGATTGATTCATATCGAGGGGTTCACGTTGAGTCGTTGATGCAAATCGGATCTGATGCAGTCGCTTCGGCTCGGGTTCGGAGTGGAATAGTTTGAATTTTTGACCCGCCGCGACGACTCAAATTCTTCGATCAGATCCAATCGCCTATGTGTATGCCACAACACTTAGTTGTTGAAGATTGTTTAAACACCGTGAGAGAGGTGTTCGTAGGTGGTGTCGCGGTGGTGGTGGTTCTTGGGGTGTAACTCTGATGGTGGGGGCTTCAACAGAGGAGACAAGGTGCTCGTTTGGTGACTGTTATAATGACAGCACCCCTCATTTAGGGAAGCAGCCAAGGCTCACACGGAGCACACCTTTCATACCAAAACAATTGGAACCGCCTTTGCATCCTTGGAGTCGGTGCAACTCCAATAATAGGTTTACACTATAGTCGTGAAACGTCCACGCCAATAAATTAGTGAGCAGAAAAATTAGCCCATAAGCATACCTAGCCAGCCTTGGGTCAGGCCTTGACCACAATTGAATCCAACAGGACTCCTTCAGCTCATCACATCCATTGCTGCTGCTGCAACTCCGACTCTCCATTTCTTCACACAAACTACTCTTCATAGCAAACCAAATTCACCACTGCTATCAGACAAAAACAACAAGTGAGATCAGATCCCACCTCCCCTTTTATCCCAAGCATTTTTGCTTTTGCCATTCCTTCATCCTTAAAGGTTTTGCTCCTATTATCAAGATTTAAAAACTTGCAATTGTTGAGCTCTGGAGCAGTGCAAAACAAGATTCAGCTTTAATGGCAGGGAGAGAGAGAGAGGGAGATAAGTCGGTTGGGAGTGAGGGGTGGAGAAATTATTAATAGCAGTAGAAGGTTTAATGGCGGGAGAGATTGAGGTCTTGAGAAACCCTTAATAGCTTGGGTCTCGGTGATATATATATATATATATATATATATATATATATATATATATATATAGGGGTGAAGAGAGAGAGAGAGAGAGAGAGAGAGTGTGTGAGAGCCCGATTAACAAGTTTCATTAATTAAATAGGCAAGAGTCCTTTGGGACTCTGTTAGTTGCCAAGTTGGGTGAAAGTGACTAGTCTTAGGTGTTGGGCGCATATAGGAGAGGTTGTGTGTATAAGCACCACATCAATTGAGAGAGATAAGTTGGGTTGGGGTGGAATTTCCTATTGAAGGAATTGGTAAGGACAATAGTCCAAGTTGGACTCTCTCTCATCTTTTGTAGCTTTATAGAGAGAGAGGGAGACCTGGATGGAAATTGCCTTAAAATTTTGGTAGTCTTAAAGAGACTATGATACTTGCTAAGAGGGGGAAAAGGTGCCACAAGGCAATAAAATTAGGCTTGAGTGTGGTACTGAGAATTGGCAACTCAATCCTTAAATTTTCGGCCATATCTATTTGCTATGAGTAGACAGTGAGATATAGAGAGACAGAGAGAACTGGCTTGAGACACTTAGGTGAGACCTGAAAGGGCATGTTAACTGATTATTAGTAACAAGAGTCCTATTTGGACTCTAATTCAATATAGATGGGTTGAGTCGTGATAGGGTGCGGTGCTTGCACACCGCATTTGCTGGCCCACCTCATCTAAGGGCATAAGATTTGAGTTTTGAAAACCCGGGTCATAACAATTGGGCAACCTGGGGGAAATATTGGATGACCTGTATATGGTACAAAAAATATGTGAGACCATCATAGAAAATTAGTAAACAAACAAATCATATGATACAAGTCAGCGAACAAGCTGGTCCCTATTTGGGTAACCTATATACATACGCTATCAAAATTATCAACCACAAAAAAAATATGTGGGACCCACACTTGGGCCCCTAATTGGGCAACCTAGGGGTGGGGTATATTTGGTGACCTGTATATGCTACAAAAAGTATGTGGGACCATCAGAGAAAATCAGTGAACAAACAAATCACGTGGTCCAATGCAGTGAACAAATTGGTCCACATTTGGGCAACCTGTATATGCAATCAAAATTGGAACCATAAAAAAATATGTGGGACCATCATTTTGGTCCCTAATTGGACAACCTGGGGAGTATATTGGGCGACTTGTATATGCTACAAAAAGTATGTCGGACCATTATAAATAATCAGTGAATAGGCAAATCATGTGGTTCATTTCGGCGAACAAATTGGTCCCTATTTGGACAACCTGTATATACTATCAAAATTGGAATCATAAAAAAATATGTGAGACCATCATTTTGGTCCCTAATTGGGTAACCTGGGGGGTATATTGGGCGACCTATATATTCTACAAAAAGTATATAAGACCATCATAAAAAATCAGTGAACAGATAAATCATATGGTTCATTTTGGCGAACAAATTGGTCCCTATTTGGGCAACCTGTATATGTTATCAAAATTTTCAACCATCAAAAAATATGTAAGACCATCATTTTGGCCCCTATTTGGGCAACCTGTATATGCTATCAAAATTGGAACCATAAAAAAATATGTGGGACTATCATTTTGGTCCTTAATTGGGTAACCTGAGGGGTATATTGGGCAACTAGTATATGCTACAAAAAATATGTGGGACCATTATAGAAAATCAATGAACAGACAAATCATGTGGTCCATTTCGGTGAACAAATTGGTCCCTACTTAAGTAACCTGTATATGCTATCAAAATTGGAAGTATAAAAAAATATGTGGGACCATCATTTTGGTCCCTAATTAGGCAACTTGGGGGGCATATTGGGCGACCTGTATATGCTGCAAAAAGTATGCGGGATATCATAAAAAATCAGTGAACATACAAATCATGTGGTTCATTTCGGCAAACAAATTAATCCCTATTTAGGCAACCTGCATATACTATCAAAATTTTCAACCTACATAGGATCAATATAAATCATATACAAAGAATCATGTGGGACTAACAAACATTTATTTATCATTCAAAGAATCAAAATAAACCATAAAACACACCTTCGAGTACAATACAATAAACATGAACACATCCAAAATAAACCTAAAAAGTTTTAAAAATTGATATCAGATATGAACTATAAACATAAAAATCACTTAGACCGATCAAGGCTACTTATTAACATTGCGACCTCAAATTTTTTTAAGATCGCTTCAATCTCCACCGTAAGCTTAACTGTCGAACCTTTATCTGAGCCATCTTTTTCATCAAACTCAGACTTCGGCTTCAAAGTTTCAGAACCTTTATCCTCCCATTTAAAGAACCCACATTGGTAAAATCGAAAATATTGACACACGAAATTCATTTTGGAGTTAGAAACTCGAAGTGTGGATGATTTCGATAGTAGCAAAGTAGTGTTTCTACACCTTCAGCTATTTTCTTTTGTGGAAAATCATTAACCCAGTGTCCACGTTGCCGACATAAAAAACATACGTAGATGAGTAATTCCTAAATAATGAACAAGCAAGATTTGAATAGTTCTAAGACAATAATAATGCAATACTAAGACAACTCATAAGACAACCATTGAAATGGGTATTCAATAGTGCTCAACTAGTTTTATTTGGAATAAAAGATAGAAAAATCTGACAGCCTTTTAGCAGTTCTACAACATATAATGAAAAGCCTAATACCAAACAATTACAACAACATATAATGAGATCAACAATAACTTAATAATGAGAACCACATCAGCATAAATAATAAGGACAACAACATGATATAATGAGAATCACAGAAGCATATAATAAGAACCACAATTGCATATAATGTCAGCCATAGCAACATATAATGTCAAAAATTGAAGATAAAACAACAATGTAAAGAGTGCTAAAACCCACAATCAACTTGTGATGACTCAAAAAACAGTTGATGTTCCAAAAATCAGTGAACCACATCAGCATAAAAAAGTTTTAAAAACTAATCAATAGAAACCCACTAAATGTTCTATATTTTAACCCTAAACAGGTCCAAAACTAGGGCTGCTTGAGGCCAAGCCACGTCCATAGCTGCTAGAACTGAGACCACGTTCAGCGATGTTTGAGGGTCCCTCATCATTTTCATTGTGGAGTCTAATTGGAGGTTAATTGCATTTCCTCTGATTATGCCCACCTTGTAGACACCCCCATTTCGCCCTCTCGGAGTACACAAACTCGTTTGGTCAGCCCTTGACCTTTTTGACTCTCGACACGGGACAATGCAATAGTACATGACTGAACACAGGCTGAAACAATAGCTGTGGCTCAGATCCCGACGTAGGGAGGCTATATATTGACACAATAGTATATAGTCGGAATACAGACTGAAACAATAGTCTTGCATTCCATTCTAGAGACCAAACTCGTACAACCCCAAATTATGCGCCTCAAACCACGTGCATAATTCGATCACACGTATAACCACAAGTGCGTGATCAGTCCCCCTTTCAGATCAAACTTCCTTTCACAGCTCATCTCGAGACTCGATTACGCGCCTGAAATTAGGCGTGCGATCAGATTACACGCCACATCACCGGCGCGCAATTAGCCTACGCCCGACCTAGTCTTACTCTCTTGACCTTTAGGTTTCCTTGATTAAATGCTTCAGGTAACGCGCTTAATCAAATTGCATACGTCTTGACACGCGCGCAATTAGCCCTAACACTATTAAGACTAAGAAACTCGCTGACTTATACTCGATTGGCTCGCTCATCGGTGGTAAGGCTAAAGCGATTAAACGCTAGAAATTTAGTGCATAATTAGGAAAAAACCTATAAAAGATATTTTTCATAATTCGTCCGAGAGGTTGGAACAAGGCTGGCAATTTTCGAGAGATAACGGAACTTTTGGGATTTCAGGACCAGAGAACTCCGTACACCAACCCATAGAGCAATTTGATGATGATTTCTAGATTCAAATCTCGAATCTTCGATATTTCTCTCCGCAGCCCCGACCCCTAGGTAAGAATTTAATGTTTTAATTCATAACCATAGTTTCTAATCTATAGATTTATGAATTCTATTAATTGTATTTTCAGTTTTAGACCGTAGCACTCCTGTTCAGACTGAAATCTTCTATACCTGGTTCTAGTTCTCTGGTTCCGGAACCAGTCCTTAATCTATCGGTCCGATACATCGATCCTAGACTTCGATTCAGTTCTAAAATCTTAATCTACAGTCATATCATTAATTCCTGGTTTTAGGTCTTAGACCCTAGAATCAGTCCTTAATCATACGGCCTGATTTTCTGATTTCGGATCCGAATTCAGTCTTAAAATTTTAACTATAGTTTCAATTCCTTATCTTAATATCTCCAAAAATCGTAAATATAATTTTAGTTTCTATAATTCTAGTTCACAATTTAATTCATCATTATCATTCCAAAATCAGCTCTGAAAAATCCAAAAATACTATTTCATCATTCAAAATCCAATCTATTTTTAATCTCAACCACCCGATTTGCCCAAGGGAGCTTACGAAGGGTACCCGGGAACGAGGTCAATCCTCCTTAGCATAGCGGGCCCAACACCCCTTTTGTTTTAAATTTTTAGAATTAATTGATTGTTTTAATTAATCCTTCTTATTCTAATATAATTGATTAATAGCATCAATTAGGGGTTAATATTGCTACCTAATTGCTTCAGTTAGATTTTTATAGTTCAGCTCTATTTATTACTATTCATGTTTTGCTATAATTGATTCATAGATTATGATTCAGAAAAAATCAGTCCTTTATTTCGATTAGTATTTTAGTAAATTAATTCATTGCTTAAATTAGAATTACAACAAAAAAGGTTTGTCTTTTATTTTAATTAGAATTCTAGTAGGATTGTCTTAATTGCTTTAGTTAGAATTGCAATACAACTATTATATTTGCTTTGTTTAGAATTCTAATACAACTAACATGCCTGATTCAATTAGAACTCTATTAGAACTTATATACCTGCAGTCCTAGTACAACTAGGAAACTGAAATTAATTGGACTCCTGACAATATTGGAACTGAAATTAATCGGACTCCTAATGGGATTAGGAAATCAAAGTTAATTAAGCCCCTGATAATATTGAAGCACCAAATTAATTCACCATAAATAAGAATCATAATATAATTGAGAAATCTAAACTGACCAGAGCTATAACGATAAGAGAAGAGGATAAAAAAAGGAAAAACTAAACTACTTAACTACCCAAAAAAGGAATACTGCTGCTGACGTTCGCAGGCGGACGATTTAGTATAGAAGTAACCCACACCTGCTCCAAAACGTGATCATTGACGTGTTGCAACGTCGGTAAATATCTACAGTTGGTGATTGTAAATAAATTAGGAATCCTCCTAGAAAACTCTTTTTATTTTATTTTATCCCCCTATTCCAAACGCCACATCGCTAGAGTCCATCAGGATAAAATTGGAAGCCACTTATTCAACGGGAACCGAGAGGAACCCAGAAAAAGCGTGCACCAACACACCCTTGTTGTAATTAGAACACTTCTTCGAAGATTGTACTATGGTATGAATAGATGGTTATTCGTCTTTCCCTCTAACTCTATTTTTCTTTGGTAAGTTAGGTGGCCAACGCGCATGTGGTGAATTACAAATAATATCCGATCAACGAAAAAAAAATTACTGGGCAAGGAATGACAAATCTCCCGGTAAATAAATTTGTAGACATATACTCTATAGTGATGTGAACAATACTATTCAGGAATCAATCTTTCATGTATAATGCATGACATCGCATGTACGCAAGGAAACCCTAAGAATTGTCATACTCGAAAGTACACCTCCAAAGATATAAGTGTATGGCATGTCTGAAGTTACCAAGAACGGTACTTTGAGTCACCTCAAATTCGTACACACTCGCATGGTGAATCCAACACTCTTTCGCCTCTTCATGTTGTTTCACTAACTTGGCCATAGCCGATGCCACAACAATATCCAATTATTTCTTCGCCTCCGTATGCCTAGCTTGCATCCTTGTTATAATGAGTGAACGAATGCTATCAACAATGTTTGTGATAGGCATGAACCTAGATTATGAAACTGTATTGTTAAAGATTTAAAAAGATTGTTCGTAAACACATCGCACTTGACCCCTTCGTGGAACATTGCTCAACTCCAATATCCTTTTAGCCCTTTGATCCATAGTCTCGCATCTGTTGATATTTTCTCAATGGCATCCATGTGGGCACTATATTCATGTCTCATATAGTCTCTTGCGGCACCCCAAAACAACTTCTCATATGTCTTACTCCTAAATAATAATTTGAAGTTTTTATATAGATGACATACACAAAACCTGAAAATTATGAAATTTTGTTTAGTATGTCGTAATGACTGTCAACAATGAATAAACCACAACAAAAATGAACAATATTGAATGTTAATTATCTCACCTGTGTTCAACAGATGGGTATATCTTCAGTACTGCATTTATTTGGCCCTTTTGCCTATTTGACATGAAAACGAGAATGTCAGGAAACCCAATCACCAACTGTAGCTACTCAAAAAAATCATCTCCAACACTCTTTATTTGCTATCTCAACCATGACATACACTAAAGAAAATAATCCTCGATTCTCATTCAAATATCTCGCAACTGGAAGGCAACACTTGTACTTTCTCTTTAAATGACATCCATCCAATCCTGTGAAGGGTCGACATGCACTTAAAATCCAACACGACTGGCATTGAGACAAATAAAGATCCTCTGAAAGGCTCCATCTTCTTATAATTTATGTTTTGCAATACTCCCCGGATTGGTTTGGAGTGTTGTATTGCAAAAGGATGGGAGCAATTTATACGAATCTTCAAAAGACTCATATATTTGTCTTAACGCCATTTCTTTGTCGCGCCATATGCAATGGTATGGGATATACACCCCATAATCCCTGAACAAATGTCTTGCTATCTTCTTTATCTTTACCTCCCAATCATCACGAACGTGTTCCTCAATTCATTGGGATATCTATCTCGCACTTGCCATTGGGTTCCCATCGCGATTGCATCTCTTACACGTATGTTCTTCTTGATGTGTTTGGACTCAGACTGTCATATTATCTTCTTATACAAATGTGTGGATCCTCTAGCGACAATTTGTTTCCACATATCTAGTTGTCACTCTACTCTTTTTATTCTTTATACACTCCAATTGAAACTCATGTGCCACCGCAAAATGAGTCAACGCATCTCAAAATGCGTAAACTGGATCATACATCATACAGATTCATAAAATCGATTTTGGCTTCTTCTCTTAAACAATATCCTTCTCGAGATCTACATCTTTGTCATTATCGTCTATCTCATCCACACTTTCAGAACTGGAGAACGAGAGATAACCCTCAAGATCCTTATAATCAAACCACTCGTCGGCCTGCTTTTATATTTTTTAGAGTGTCAATTCATAGAAGTAGCATTATCATATGAAGACTTTTTTCGACATAATCATCCTCATACTCTTCTTATTCATATTCCGCATCAAATATATCCATGTCTGACCAATATGTGTTAAGTGGATCTGGAAGTTCTTCAAAATCGACATGGATGTTGATGGTTTCCTTCAGATTGTGTCTCTCAAATATGTACATTAAGTCCTTATCCGTCAGAACAATCACCAACTTCTCATCGGGGGTTGTACCGCTGTGAATATACTGAATAGTCGGTCAGCATGACCAAGTATGATACACACTCACGATCCCATACACCTCCTCGAACTTCCAACTGATGTATCTACTATGGTCATTTTCTACTGATGAATTTACCACCCCAATGTACTTTAGTCTTCAAGTACTCATTCAAATTGACAGACATTTTTCTAATCTACTAAACCAAAAAGAATACACCAATCAGCAACATTAAAGAGTAGAATGTAATGATACATATGTCATGTATTTCAATTCTATTCAAGCCATTCAATTCAATTCAAAGTCACTAAATTTTTTTGTCATTGCATATTATAAAAAATTTCCTACTACAAATATCAAGGCTTATAAAATTGCTAAAAGATATGTGAATTAGTACCTATATTCTATTTAATAAATGATTACAGAGACTAAAAATTGGGATTTTACATATATTTCTCTCTGCTATTTCGTGTATTCCATCCATTCATTTGGCATTAAAGGGACAGTAGTAATTTATTATGACTGGGGATTTCGTAGATTGATTTATTCGATGGGCACTGCCCCTGCTAAGGGATGCTAGTGTTGGAAATGTGACAAGCGAATTGGCATTGGAGGGCCTATAGGAGTTTGTTAATATTGACATTGCAAGTGGGATGGAGCAATATGTTTTGCCGATTCTCAAAACTTGCCAGAAACTTTTTGAGGATGAGAGAACCTCCTCAATTCAACTCCATCAACTTTTGGATGTCGTAATGGATAGTTGCTCGAACTTTCAGAATCAGGTAGATGTTGTATAATGGATAGATTTTTGCTATTCCATAAACACTAGTTGAGTAATTTGCAATTTTCTGTAGGATTGTTGTTAAAGTTTTTGGGGGACATGGAAGTGCCCAAATGGATTACCCAAATTTGGAACCATTAATAGAGTGAGATTATTTTAATCATTGGAGTTTCTGAGAACGATGAAGTTTCAAAGGACTTTTTGAGCTTCAGAGGCGAGGAGATGGAAGGCTGAACAGGCGTGCACGCTTCATATCTTCAGATGAAAATGGCTGCCTGAGAGCGATGGAGTTTCAGGGGCTTCGAGGGTTTTCTTTCGTCAAGACGGTAGGGTTTGGTGGTAACTTGTACTTTGAGGGTTTTCTTTACTCAACTCTTTGTTGGTAACTTATGTTGTAGGGGTATTTTGGGTTTTACCTAAATGCAAACCGTGGGTTAGTGTTTTAACCAAGCAGCTAACGCAAGTCAAGCAACGACATCTTATGACGCGTTACGGCAAGGGGGTATATGTTACGGAAATATAAAAGTAAGGGCTAGAGAATGAATAATCATATATATCTTAGGGGGTTTGGTGCAATATCGACATATCTTGGGAGAGTATATGCAAAAAACCCTTATTATATAAAGGTTATGTTTAGGTTAGCTCTTATAAGAGCAGAAACAGTTCTTTGCCTGCTCTCTGTCAGAGCAGATAAAATCAAATAGAGCAAGTATAGAATAGTTTTATCACTTAAAATAGCTCCCCGCCAGAGCAAATAAATTGAGGAGCTGTGTTACCAAATGTAAGAAGTAGTTCTCCATCGGAGGCAAAAAGTGAAAGAGCTGCTCTTTGCCTCAAAAAGCTAACCCAAACGCATCCTAAGAGTTGTGTTTGAGATTGCTCTTTGGAGGCAAAGAACACCCCTCTTAAAAGAGCAGGTTTACATTGCTCTTTTAAAGAGAACCAAATTCAACTCTTTCACTCTGAAAGAAATAAGAGTTCTTACAACCAAACACAATCTCATACTAAAGTGCTTTGCGCTAGAGCAGAGAGCTGCTCTTTGCATCCAAGAAATGGACGGCTAAGAGAGCACTCCTAACCAAATTTAAGAGTCCAAAAGAGAATTCTTAACCAAAAAGTGTCTCTACAATGTTATTTTAAGAGCCATGCCTGCTCCTGCCTTTTGGGCGGATCTCCTCCCTGTGTGCTCTGCCTAATCAGCTCCTCTTTATGTGCAATTTGCACAAACACTATATTTGGGCTGTCTATGCCGTATGGCATCATAAACAACAAAAAAAAGTTAAAAAGCGTCAAGAAATGAATGACTATTTTTCCTTAAATTTATACATAAAATGTCAAATAGTGTTGACCTGGACCAAACCAGCTGGACCTGAGGTCTGGTTGGATGCTTGATGCTTAGGGCTCTAAATGGGCCGGGCTTGAGTCTGACATGGCCCAACCCGCTATGGGCTGCACTTTTATGCCCATTTAATAAATGGACCGGTCCGTGCTAGCCCAAATATATAAACCATCCGGGCTTGGGTATTTGGAGTCAAGCCCGCTGCATGTTGACCCACTATACTATAGAGATTTGGTCCGGCTCGGCCCGACCCGAATTAAAATATGTATGTATACATTGCTATACACTTGTTTCATTATATTACTCAATATTAGTGAAATTATTATATTATCCTCGTTTTAATTCACTAGTGTTTTAAAATGAGGGTATATTTGATAATTTACCTCTACTACATTTGCTCCAAAGGGTCGATGGGCTCTTATCCGGCCCAAATTCACCCTAAAAAAGATTAATGGGCTTATGCGGGCCTGACCCATCCCATCCCTAACAAAGCCCAAATATGTCGCGGGTCAGGTGTGGGCTAGGTTAGTTTTAGTCGGACCGGCCCAAATAATAAACTGTCTGGGCATGGGCCAAAATTTTTAGCCCATTTTAAAATCGGCCCGGCCCATTGAGACCCCTGCCCGACCTGACCTGTGGGTTGAGTTTATGGGCCCAGTCATACGGGGCGGGTATCGGGTCAATCCGATCCGTTAACAGGTCTACTTCTATACATAAACCCCATTTTGGCTCCCGCGTTATCTCTGACACACTCTTCTTCACTACCACTGAAACCAGTCTCCCTGCAGCAAATCTTAGTGGCTCTTCTTAATTTTAATTTCTATTTCTACCCCTGAAATATTTATATATTACAGTTGAGCCCTTTCCCAAACCCTATAATGGCGTTACCCAATTCATATCTCTTTACTTCTCGCTCCATTTACAAATTCAATCCTCTCATCTTCTCTCCTCGAAATCAGGTTTTCGCCATTTCTCGTTGGAATTTGAAGCGTTTCAACCGTCGATTCTGTGCAGGTTACTCGTAGTTTTATTTATTTTATTTTATTTTAAATTTAAGTATTTAATATTTTAATTTTTTCAATATGTATGATCGTTGATTGGTTGGTTATTTCTGTTTTCCAGTTACGGAATATGAAAATGAGGTATTTACATCTCCTGAAATATCGAAAACGTTCGATTTTACAGCCGAAGAACGGATTTACAATTGGTAATTCACTGTTGGACTTATCTTGATGCCCCAATTATACTGTTTTTTTTTTTTTTTTTTTTAAATCTTTGCTCAATGAAGAAAATAATGAAATTAATATGCGGAAGCTGTATCTAGGGCTGTCAACGGGTTTGGTCGACCCGATATTTTGTCAGGTCAGGTACATAACATAACAAAATATACATGTTTACACCATCTGATCCCCCCGATTTGATATGATCAACAACTAAAGGTATCCAAGAATCAACTATCAATGTGGTGCAACTACTTGCACTCACCAACAACTTAGTGCACTACCACACTCAAGTGGCCATGTGGTACACTCACGATCCCTTAACAACTTGGTGCAATATTGGACTCACGCAGCCATGTGGTACACGATATGGTCTAAAACTCTAAATAAACGATTTTTTTGATACCATCCAATTGACTCTATGGCCTAATAAAATACAATATACGGGTTTGACGGTATATAATCACAATAAAAACTCATAAGGGTACTGGGGACACTAATCACCTCCAAACATTGCAACCAACAATAAGCTCGTGCAATCTTCACCATCCATTAAAGAGAACCGTAACAACATCATCCATCGCATTCGCATAACAACCACCCATGTAACATCACACAAATTAATCTTGCATCAACAAATAATCCCAACAATAAAGTAAAATCAATAACATCAATTCTTCCTTTAAGAATTTTATCGAACACCTTGTGAACAAACATATCAGCAGCCATATGCATTGAAATTACCACTATTGAAACCCTCCAAACATTATCACGACGTGTAGGCGATAATGTTAATTTTTCCTTCAAGCATTTTATCGAACACCTTATGAGCAAGCATATCAGCAGCCATATGCATTGAAATATACGACAATTGCAAGCCACCAAACATTATCACATGTAGCAGTTATATAGAGCACATCAACATTATTTTTGAGTGAAAAATTGTACAAGAGCGCTGCAATACAACAACCAAAAACATCTATACTCCTACTCCTTTTATCAAACACCTACTATGCAAGCACGATTGCAACAATTAACAACATCTCTACTTCATAGTCCTTTGATCAAACACCCATGGATCAAAATATCGGAATTTCGATACGTATCGTCCTGAACTCCAGGATGAAACGTATCGTGTGTCGTCCGATACATTGAATGTATCGTTTTGATACAATTTTTAAAAAAAAAAAAAAAAAAAAAATCCCCAAAAAATCAAATTATCGGACGATAATTTGAATGTATCGTCCGATAATTTGGCCAAATGGGGTCCCGGTCAATCTGCCAAATTATCGGACGATACATTCAAATTATCGTCCGTATCGTCTGTATCGGACGATAATTTGAATGTATCGTCCGATAATTTGGCCAAATGGGGTCCCTGTCAATCTGCCAAATTATCGGGCGATACATTCAAATTATCGTCCGATACAGACGATAATTTCAATGTATCGTCTGATAATTAGGTGATTTTGGTAGGTACCTGGTAAAAACCCAATTTACCATATCGTTGGGGGCCAAAAACGATATGTATCGGACGATACGTATCGGTATCGTATGATATTTTGACCCATGCAAACACCTACTATGCAAGCATGATTGCAACAACCAACAACACCTCTACTTAATTGTCCTTTGATCTAACACCTACCATGAAACCATGATTCTTTATCATAAAACAACTTCACAATCAGTCTTTACAGTCAAAAACAAATGCAGCCGTTATAGCTTATATTAATTATAGTAAAAACAACAAAAGAACAAGCTCTTCAAAATATCTTCAATCATCTCTTCAAAGAGGTTCACAACAACAACAACTCCTTCTACACCCTTTTTCTTTCTTTTCCATGGTTGCTACAACAACCTCTTCTCCTTTCTTTTCTTCTTCATCATTTCTCCTATTCTCCTCCTAAAATAAATTTAAATGACGTGGACGGCTACTACACAAGACGAATCATGGATAAAAAACTTGAACCCTAAATGGAGGTGAAAGGAGACACATGTTGGAGAAACTCTAAACAAGAAGCACATAATCGACCCGCTCTGATACCATGTTAAAACCGACGACTAATCTAATAAAGGAACTAAAGAGGAGAATACCCATTTAGGGTTTATGGGAGAGAAAGAGAGACAAAGAAGAAGAGGGAGAGAGAAGAGGGAGCAATGACACATAAATGCCTACATTGTTACTAATATTATGTAAATGAATAACAAGAGGTGGTCTCCTTATATAGAGGAGCCACTTACATTCACTAGGGTCACACCACATATAATTAAAGACACCCACTTACATTTATGTGGACACTACACACCATACTTAACATTATTGCTTTTTACACACCATACATATATTACTATCTCGAACAAGTTAATGTACTTACATTCCTAGCGGCCATACATAGCTTTTGAACCTTCTTTACTGCCACACGTCTATGTTGATGTAGGAGCCATTGCCTACTATTCGCAACAACCCGACATTGTTTCTGATCATTGCCTACAGGGGACACCTTAGCCAATCCTAGCCTATTTCTTACTACGACTGGGGTCCACTGTAGCTTGTTGCTTGCAGGGACCATCCTAGCCAACTTTTTTCTACTTATTGGTTCTTTTTTTTTTTTTTGATCGGTAATGATAGATTATATAAAAAGACCAGCAAGGCGCTGAAACCATATACAATCAGGACCAATATCAAAAAAAGAAGAGAAAAGCAACACACTAGACCAAAGAAAAGACAAACAGAAGACGAGACCCCTCAGGTAGCTGTCGGACCCCTTAACCCGGATCCCAACGGAAGCTGGATCTGCTAACCCCGATCCCACCGCTCGAGTCCCATAGAGTGACGTGTTTCGCAATCGCCCTAAGAACCGAGCGAACCGGTTGGGACTTGTCTTCGAAAATTCTACAGTTCCTTTCACACCATAGGCACCACCATCCCGCAAACATCGCTGCTCTCTAGGCGCTCCTATTCCCCTCGCTGACCATGGCTGCCTCTCAACTGACCAAGAACAAATGAGGAGAAGGGGGCATTGTCCAAGACATGCTGAAACCTTTCAGGATGGCTCCCCACACCTCTTGGGCCATGCGGCAGTGAAGAAGAAGATGTGTCGCAGTTTCATCCTCATCTGAACACATTACACACCTCGTGGGGACGTCTTTTCCTCTGCGTATCAGTATGTCCCTGGTAAGGATTTTGTCCTTGCACATCGTCCACGCGAAGAATCTGATCTTGAGTGGGATTGGTTCCTTCCACAGCCATCTACCATCGAACCTGATGAGCGGACGGCGCGAGTACCAGCTGTATAAAGCTTTGACCGTGAACTTCCCATCTCGATGCAAATTCCACAGCCACTGGTCCGCCCTTAAATTGTTTCTCCGTGCCGCATTCAACTTACTTAACAAGACCATATAACTTCCCATCTCGCAATCCCTCAGCTGTCTTCTGGTAGCTAATTCCCAAACATCCCTGCTATTGACCACAGATACAAACTCAGCGATCGTACCACCCGGGTTGGGGGAGAGGGCATAGATAGCGGGGAACAAAACTCTCAGCGGATCCACATCCAACCACGGATCAGCCCAAAAACGGATACGAGTCCCACAGCCCCAGCTATATCCCACTCCTTTAGCCAGAGTTTCCCAAGTGCGGGAAATTTCTCTCCACCATGAGGATGCATGTCTGTGGGTAGACAGACCTAACCCCCAATTCCCCTCGGATAAACCATATTTATCTCGCAGAACCAGCCACCACAGGCAACCCCGCTCGCCATATCCACTTCCCGAGCAACGCCAAGTTAGTACGCTTGAGACTCCGAATCCCCAACCCCCCATAATTCATAGGCAACTGACATGTGTCCCAATTAACGAGGTGGTACCGCCGATTCTATGCAGCTCCCTCCCACAAAAACGATCGTTGAATCTGCTCCAATCGATCAATGATTTTAACGGGGAACCTAAACATCGACAAGAAAAAAATGGGAATCAATGAGAGCGCCGCTTTAACCAACACCAGCCTTCCCCCGCTACTCAGCAGCCTGGCTTTCCAGGTTGACAATCGGTTTTCAAATCTCTGCAGCACCGGTAACCAGTCCCGACTCGTGAGCCTTCGGATTCCAAGAGGCAGCCCCAGGTACCCGATTGGCAGCCCCTCAACTTGACACCTAACCACGCCAGCCATAGTCGCCAACAATTCATCGTCCACCCTTATCCCTGATACCGCAGACTTGAGGAGATTAACCCGTTGCCCCGACACGGCCTCGTAGACGGATAGAACATCAGCCATAGCGCAGATTTCCGACATCCCAGCCTTCCCAAATAAGATAGTATCATCCACATACTGTAGATGAGTGATAAAGCGCCCCTGATGTCCCACTTCGATACCAGAAATCATGCCCGTGGCCCTACCAAGTAGCGTGTTGGTTGAAGGGTACACCTAGCTAATCGTTGCCTACGTTTCACTACAATCAGTGTCCTTTGTACTGTGTAACTTATAGAGGACTCCCAAGCCAACCTTTGCTTACTCCTTACTACAACTGGGTTTATTGCAAGTTTGCAACACAACAATATTTCAAAATATGGAGCAGCCTTGTTACATAGGTTTTGAAGAAAAGGAAAGTTTAAAAATCAATTGTCATATATAGTGTCAGGGTTTGGCCGAGGTTGAATCCAACAACTTTCTAGTCTAGTCAGACAATTCATTTGAATCGTAAGACTTGAACACCAGATTGTACAATTCAAATGTGAATTTTACAACAAAGTTCTAGAAATTGATATTTAGGTCAATGATTGAATCAATGATACATTGATTTCATTTGAACCATCTTATTCAAATGATGAAGTGAACGATTTCGACAACAACTGTTGTAACCATTACACAGTAAATCAGAATTATATATGTGAGTATGTGAAAACATATTCCTAGTTATAATATCAATTTTTAGACCATTATCATAATGTAACTGTATATGATTGTATAAAATAGTAATTTCTTTAACACCAAGTCACCAATCTTTATGATGTAATAAAAACAAAAAGAAAGAAAAATGTATCCATTTCTGTTGTTACTGCATGGATATTGTATCAGACCTGGACACAACACACACACATATATATATATATAACACCCCATTTTTAGTCTCTATGTAACATACCTAAAGCATTTTTGCATCTCAAATAAAACTAAGAGGACAGATAAAATTGCTTATATTCCATAAAGGACTGTGGTTTACCAATGTTTTTCATCTTGTACAGTATCAAAGGGTCGTAGTTTGTAAGATCTTGAGTTGGGAGGTCAACAAGGTGGTTTGTGATGCTCGTCTTTGTAGGGACTTGGGGGTGTGGGGATGAAATTAGGAGTCTTACCTTTCTTTTAGATAGTCTATGAACAATATACGCCCCCCTTAATAAGGTTGATAAAAGAGCGTGGGTATTTGAGTCTAATGGGTTGTTCTCAGATAGGTCCCCCCCACCCCCCCCCCCCCCTCTTTGTGTCAGGAGCCCTGTGTTGACACCCATTGGGTCTCTATTGGAACTCTTTGACACCTTCAGGTGCCCACTTCCATGTACAACGCTAGGGATAAAATCCTCATTGTTGATTTTTTACAAAATAGGGCCCTCTTTATGGTGAATAGATTTGTGATGTGCAAAGAGTGTAAGAAATTTATGGATCACCTTCGTAAAGAAATTTGTGGATCACCTTCTTATTCATTGTAAGCTGGCCTACGAGGTGTAGATCTTCTTTTTCGACTTGTTTGTGCATTGGTATTTTTCCAAGTCTTTGGTGCAGCACTTTGTGGGTTGGGAATAGGTCCTTTTAAGAATGCTAGAAGTATACTTTGGAGACTTACTACTATTACGATTTTTGGTACTTATGGTTGGAAAGAAATAATAGGATTTTTATTAACAATGGGCGAACCTAGGGAATGTTGGTTTGAAGCATTGAGGAGACAATAATTAATTGGGTTTTGATTAGAATCGGACCAAGATGGCTCATGCGGTGTTACTATACATAGACTGAAGCCACCTTGGGTACCCCTACCACTTGGGACCTAAAATTGAATTTTGACGGCTGCTCTCTTAGTAGTTCGGGTTCTAGCGGCTTTGGAGAATTACTTAGAAATCACATTGGTGGTACTTTGTTAGAATAAGCCAGTTCAATAAATTAGCCTGATTCTATAGAGGCGAAAGCTAGGAGGCTGCTCGACTGTTTGAGAGCGCTTACAACTTTCTCCACGGAATCGACTATCACTGAGGGAGATGATTCCATTGTTTTATCAACAATTGGCGAGCCTAGGGAGGCTTTTTTGCTTGTATTTTATCTTTTTAGTTGCTGTCTTTTTGGCTGTTTGCAAATACTGTATTGGATTATGGTCTCATCCTATTTTCCTTTAATGAAATTCTTGATTTAATGATTAAATAACATCATATTTCTTCATATAACCACTTCCCTAGTGATTTACTCAGCAATTTTTCTTGTTAATTATATATGGTTTATATATGTTCCTCATATTTAATGGGATTGATTTTTGGATATTAGGTGGGAATCTCAAGGGTATTTCAAGCCAACCTTTGATAGGGCCGGGAATCCTTTTGTGATTTCTATGCCGCCACCTAATGTCACCGGATCACTACATATGGGGCATGCAATGTTTGTGACTCTCGAGGTTGGAGAAAGTAAATGCTTGAGCAATATATTTATTTGATATTATGAACTACTGGTGTAGTGCTTTGTACATTTTGACTTTGATGGCTTTCACCTTTTTCATACGCTTTAGTATCTTCTGCAATGCATCGTGAACACAAATGTCCTTTACTTTTTTGGAAATTTCCTATGGTTCTATGCATAGAATGTAGACCTTTGCAAGTGTTCATTTGTTCTTGGATTTTTTATGCATTTAACCATATAGTTTCATCATCATGGTGATTGTATTCGTGAAGTAGGGATCAGTTGAGAATGTTGTTTGAAACTTAGTGACAAATTTTTCGAAATTCCCCGAAATTCATTGAAATGGGGGTCACAAAACTTTCGACGAAGTTTTGGTGATTTTACCGAAATTTCTAAAATTTCTTTATTTTTGGCGAAATTAATGAAATCTTTATTACTTTAAGTCATTTGTTAATAATAAATAATATTTATATAAATATTAAATATAATTTATATATATACAGCCAAGCGAACCCAATGTTGCTGAAATATTCTCGAAATTTTGCCTAAATTTATTTATATACTCCCCGAAAGTTTCCTGAATTTTCCCCAAAATTTATCCAAAATGACCCCCTACCGAAATATTGCCGAAAATGAAAATTGTCACTATCGTTTGAAATCCTAAATGCTCTAAGAAGTAATGCTAACTATTTAAGAATTGTTTTATGCGAGGCCTAGATACCAACGTACTAAAACAATCATGCTCTCTTGCTGGGATGAGTTGAACCAAAAAACCACCACTACCACCACCACCATCATTCTCACTACCGTATCCCATCTATTTGGGTTGAAAAAAATAAGGCTGGTGTTACTACCGCACCACTTTATGTTACAGTCACCTCACTTAAAACAAAGGAAAGATCTGTCGACTGCTTTAAATTAGACGATGGAGATTGTTTTTAGTCCCAATCTTCCACACAATCGATTTTGAGACCATGGGCCAATTATCAGACGGTTAGATGCTGATTACTCGTGGTACACATGTCAAAAAGTGAACGTGAACCATGTTTAATGGTATGCATCTTCACATTCACTTTTTGGGATGTGTTCCATGTGAAATTAACATCTGACCATCTGATGGTAGGCATATGATCTCCAGAGCAATCATGTGGCATGTTGGGACTAAAAACAATCTCCACCGTCTGATTTAAAGCAGTCAACGGATTTTTCCTTTGTTTAAGTGAGGTGGCTGCAACATAAAGTGGTGTGGTAGTAATAGCGGCCAAAAATAATGATATGCACACTAAATAAGCATATTGGGAAACACGGTTTTCACATATATGAAATATGCGGAAATATTATAACATTATTATTTTATAGCATAATTATGAAGATCTTTGGAAATTGGGAATCCAGATATGCATTTTTTTGAACAATTTGAGCACTAATTTTATTAATGAAGTACTTGGGAGTTGGGACTTTCTCAATTGGAATGGACACTGTTACCCAACTTTGAGGTTGCAGGTTCAGCCCCAGGTTACCTACACAGAAAATGGAAATAAAAAAGAAAAAACTTTGAAAGAGGGAATTACTAATCAAGAAAAATCTCAGACAAACCAAGGCGATTCAAATATTAAAAATGAGGTAATTAATATATATTCCAAACAAGTCACGATATTATCAGAAAACGTGTTCTCACTTGAGTTGCCTTCTCTATGAAATAGAGATTCAGCTTATCAAAAAGGACAAATGGATTAATTTAAAAGTGGAGCTTTTAGAGATCAGCTTATCCATAGTTGAGAATCTGATGCGTTTGTGGTGGATTAACAGTTTTTTTGCTTATGCATGGTAGTTTATTGGCAATTTGTACAATGTCATGTTCTCCATTAACATTCCTTCTGTAAGATCAATCCCTTATTTACATGCTTCAATATGGTTGTTTTGGTAGGATATAATGGTTAGATATGCTCGTATGAAGGGAAGGCCTACACTGTGGCTTCCTGGGACAGATCACGCCGGTATTGCAACTCAGGTTTGTTGCTTAACTTTTTTATGCTGATGCAATGGCTGCTAAGGTTTCTAGTTGATGCTATTTGCTTCTTGTTGGGCCACTGTTTATACTTTGGATATCCCTTTGAATATTTTCTGAGCCGTCGTAGTAATAGCTCAGTTTCGTATATCTGGTACATGAAGATCATAATGTCTTTAACTATGCTTGAGTTCCGTGTTTTGGGTTTAGGATTTTGGTTTGTGCTTTGAATGTTAATGGACATTTAATGCATCATATGGGAGGGTCAAGGTTGTTAAGGCGGTGTGGCAAGGCCATAGCGGAGAGGCTCGCTACACCATAGCATGGCCATGGTAAGGCTATTTATTAATTTAAAAAGAAAAATTATTTTTTGAAAGTTTTATTTTATCTATTAGTTACTAGTATTCTTTTTTGATTTATATTTTTTTATATAAGAAAAAAAAAAAGATATAGGAAGAAAATAATTCAACTATTGAAGCATCATACTTTGATTTTACTATTTGAGGATTTCATGTTCTAGGTATAAACAAATATCAATAAATACAAATCAAATATGAAACATCAACAAATTTGCAACATGATATATATAAATGAATAAATATGAAATATCAACAAAATGTAAAATATTAAAAAATATTTAAATATCAAGTACACATACCGTAGTGTCCCTGACGTTGAGGTTCTATCGACCAGTAGCCCGCTGAGGTGTAGTCGACGTAGGTGTTGGCAGGTGCCATGACGAGAGAGAGAGAGAGAGAGAGAGAGAGAGAGAGAGAGAGAGAGAGAGAGAGAGAGAGAGAGAGAGAGATTTTGTAACTTATAAGTTGGGACTTTTGTAACTAATATATTATAAAAATGTTATAACTTATAAGTATTATAATATATAACAATGTCATATTAATAACTTATCTATTTTATAAGTATTATATGTTATTATTCAAAAAATTCAAATAGCGTGCATAGCGATGCCATAGTGCTATTCCGCCATGGCGATGCTATGGCGTCGCTATTTAGCCATCATAGTTATTTGGTTGTATATGGCGTTTCCTATCACCATTCTCCATGGTGAGGCTACAACGTCGCCTTGACAACCATGGTAGACCCCCTCGGCCCTCGCTCAATAGCTATTGCTTCTTTTCTGGATGATGTTTTGGGACAAAATTTTGACTAGCTATCATCTTCAACATGGATGGATGATGATCACTAATCCATGCTTTGTTTTGGCCCAAATGTGACAAAGGAATCAGTCAATTGTTATGTAGTAATTTCAATGTTGCATGCATGGTGACCTCTATTGAATGTTCTATTGCTTGTTTATAAACTTTCTTCAAGAGCTTCAACAATAATTTTTACAAATTTCATCAAAATGTGGCCCAAAGTTTAGCGGCTGGTCTAAGAGTGAATTCTCTGTGTTTTTAGATACTTTGACGTATTTAAGGGCATATAAGAATAGTATATTAATCTCTAGAGGTTATGGATTATGTTAGAGTAGTTAAATTTGGTATCTTGGATTTAGGGTTAGGGTTAGGTAGATGAGGTACAAGAGGAAGAAGGAGAAGAGAAATAGAGGAAATTAGTGTCCAAAGATTGATGCTTCTCATACCCTTTTTCCTTAGCATATATACTATTTACAAGATTACACTCACACACCCACTACTTCTTACACACCCACTCTTATACATATATAATTTATATGTACTAAGCCACACACAAGGGCTTCTAGTAAGTTCTACAGACACACCAACACTTCTCCTCAAGTTGGAGCATAGATGTCAATCATGCCCAACCTGGTGAAGATGTCAAACAATTGATTTCTTTCCTGTAACTTTGGTGAGTACGTCTGCAAGTCGATCCCCAATACTAACTTGAGGTATACAAAATTCCTTGGATTCGACCTTCTCCCTTATGAAGTGGCAATCTACTTCAATATGCTTGGTTTGCTCATGATAGATGGGATTTCAGCTATATGCAGCGCAACTTCATTACCTCCCTAAAGATTCATAGGGAGTTTCACATCAACTTCAATGCCAGTTAGCATGAAATGAAGTCACATGCCCTCAAGGACACCCTGAGACATGACCCTATATTCATCTTCAACACCCTTAAATTTGAAACCACTTGCTACTTCTTACTTTTCCAGGTGACCAAGTTTCCACCAAGGAAGGTACGATAGGCAGAGGTAGATCTTCTATCACTCAGATATCCTACCTAATCATTGCTAGTAAAAATCTCAACATCAAAGTATCCACGGTTGCGGTAAAGCGGCCCTCTCCCTAGACTACCCTTCAAATACTTCGAATTCTGTAGACTGCATCTAGATGTGGTCCCAAGAGCATGCATATATTGACACACCACATTCTCTGCATAAGCTATGTCAGGGTGAGTCATGGTGAGATAAATGAGTTTCCCCTCAAGCCATTAGTAGATTTTGATATCTTTGAGAGGTTGACCTACTCCATTAATCCTATGATTTTGTTCCATAGGAGTAACAACAATCCTACAACCCAACATGCCTTTTTGCTTGAATACATCAAGTGTATAGTTCCTCTGGGATAGGGCTATCCCGTTTTAGTCCTAGCCACTTTGATTCCCAAGAAATACTTGAGTGGACTCAAGTCTTTAACATCAAATACTTTGTTTAAGAAATACTTAAAGTTTGAGTATCTCCACTATCATCTTTAGTCACAATAATGATCATCTACATAAACCACTAATGCAGTGAGATGAACTCCTTTCTTTACAAACAAGGTGTGGTTATAGTGGCTCCTCTAATAACCAAACCCTATCACTACGTCAATGAATTTTTTAAACCAAGCTCTGGGTGATTGTTTCAACCAGTAAATAGCCTTCTTTAGTTTACATACTTCACCTTCTCCTCTTGAATAGAGAAACCTAGAGGTTACGCCATGTAAACTTCTTCCTTCAAATCCCCATGTAGAAATGCATTTTCCACATGTAACTGGTATAAGGGTCAATCTTTGTATGCTACTAGTGGGAGAGGGGCCCTTATGGTATTTGACTTTGTTACTGGTGCGAATGTGTCTTAATAGTCCACTTCCTGCATTTTTGTGACACCTTTGCAACTAACCTGGCCTCTTATCTTTCAATCTAACCATCTGGTCTATATTTGCCTATATAGGCCCATTTACATTAAACTATTTTTTTTTCACTTTTAGGGAGTCCACAACTTTCCAAGTGTCATTTAGCTCAAACGCCTTCATCTTCTATATCATAGCCTCCTTCCACTGTGGCCGAGACAAGGCGTCAGATCACTAGAAGGTATAGAAATGAACTCTAATGAAGAAATAAATGATATATGAGGTGCAAAAAAATTTATGACACACACTAATGGGATGTCTGGTACACGACCTAGATGCTTTACGTAAGGCAATAGGGAGGTACAATTGATTTTGTAGAGAGGATGATGGGGACATCAAGATCAAGGCCATTGGATACGAACTGAGAAATTGTCCAACAGCCAAAGAAGCGGAAAAGGAGTCAGAGTGAAAATCAGAACCAGGCTCAAAGGAGGAGAATTCGAAAATTTCATTCGATCGATCCCTTATTTCGATCGATCAAAAATTTCGTTCAATCGATCCCTTATTTTGATCGAACGAAATCGCATGAGAATGACTTTTTTAAGAATCCGAACTTACGTTTTGGGGGCAAATTTGTCTTTCTATTATGTTTATTTTCGTTTTAGGGTTTTATTTTAAGACCTCCTATATAAGGTCTCTCCCTAAACAATGTAATTAGTTTTTGATTAATGAAAAGAGAGTTACTTTTGTGCAAACCCTAGAAAGCTTGAGAAGAGTTTTCAACCGAGGGAGTGAATCCTTCAAAACCTTGAGGAGTGAGCAATCGTTTCTAGTGTGACTTGGTGCGAAGCCGACTTACAGCCGTGGTGTGAAGCTTCGGAAAATCCTTAATGTGAAGCCTTGGAAATCTATCCCTTTTATTTCTGTCTTTCTAGATTATTATCAGGTATTATCTTCCTTATTTCCATTGATAAAAGATAAAAATAATCCCAAAACCTTATTCCTTGATATCTTTAATTTTCCCCTTTTGAACTATTTATTCAAGTTTTATTTTATTCAAAATCCCCGATGAATCAAAAGACGATATTGCAATTATCGCTTGATGCCCTAAACTAGAGCGAAACTCGAGTTCCTTCATCGGAATCGTTTTTTCTAGATTGGGAAATCTTCGTGTATGCGAACGCTAAAATGAATTAATTGAACTGCTCTATTGAATTCATTGAATGACTTTTATGTGTTGAATGATTTCGAATATTTTCGTTGTTTAATTCATGCTAAAGTTAATCCCAAATTTGCATATTAGGGTTTTAGCGTTTTATCCTGCATCGGAGGAATAATGACTTGGTGAACTTGCTTTAGTAGGAGAGGAGACACTTGATTTGTAGCCCGAGTAAAGGTCTTCTTCTCATCTTCTTAAAGGCTTTACCTCGGATGAAGGTTTTACCTTTTCCAAACTTGTTAAATATGTCTTCTCTCTGTAGTAATAACTTTGGAGATATGATGACATAGGTATTGGATTGTGACGTCCCCAGTTTCATAACATCTTATCATATACAATAACCGGTGGCATCACACCGCGTGACATCCATTTAGCCCTCAAATATAAAGATATGTTATTCGATCGTTACTCAGTGGACATAAAGTTCATTTGCTTTACTTATTTATGTTTAATCATGTGGTTAATCTAATTAAGCTAACCAATTTTAACATTCAACGTGTAGGTCGCACTAATGCAAATAACCAAATAACCATATGTCATAAATAATAGAGAATGAATACAATAAAAGTTAATCATCAAATAAAAGTCCATAATAGTTACAAACTCAATATTAATAATTCATTTTGTACTACTCGTCTTATTTCATCACCTTATTAAACTATTGTCTCAAAAGATCACAAAAATTCAACTCCTTCATTTTGTGCTACTCGTCTTATTACATCACCTTATTAAACTATTGTCTCAAAAAATCACAAAAATTCAACTCCTTCCTTTCGCTCAAATGCTCGATCACGTATTCCTTGAAGAAAGTACCCGCTCTGTTTTCACTGGCCACCCACATATAAACATATGGTTGTGAGATAACTCTGTATGAAACCAATCATGAGAAATCAAACTCATCAATCATCATATAAATGCTTTTGAAAACATAAGGTCATTATTCATCGTAGAAGGAAGACACTAATAGTGACATGGAGCATAGTGCATGTGTGCGTGTAAAAGCGTCGTAAAAAGAGAAACTTCTTTTAAACTTTCTTTTAAAATAAAACGACATGCCTTATTTGTGACCATGTGCATAGGGAAAACAAGCTTAAACACCATAAAAGGTAAACTTTGTTTAAGATGAAATTAACTACTGTATTGGACTTATAATAATCATGTGAAAGAACTCATAAAATACCTGTTTACGATTTTCATTAATGCATTCATGTTTCGTTAACTTGACTTATTATTTATCTTGTTTAATGCAATTACCAACATGCAACATGCCTTATCGTGATCTTGCAATGATTGCGCACTTGTAAGATTCCCCCCCATAGGAGCTAGAACCGTTAGTCAAACACTGGATTTGGGCTGGTTACGGCGTGCAATAGAATGACCATTTTTTGTACTTGCACTTGCTATGCGCATGATGCATGCATTACTTCTTATCTTGTTCATGCTTCACTTGTTTATCTTGCATCGTGAACATACATATGTCTTGCATCTTGATTTTATATCTTATTTTGTATCTTAATTAAAACGAAAGTAAAACTCTTAACAATTGCACGATTAGGGACTTTAGATCTTTCCTCTTGTATGCATGAATGTATGAGAATACGTATGATGAAGTTCAAACGTAAATGCAATTATCTTTCCTTAATTAAATCCTCAAGCACTGAAAGAAAGAACCTTAAAATACATGACTCATACTAGAAACATAAAGTGGAATCATAATTTTGAAAATAGCACCATAAAATTAAATTAAGCAACATACATATATTAACCTTAAACTTGATCGATTGAATTCGCACATAAACGAATTTTGCACTGCGAATTCCTGCACTCAATGTAGTCAAATCGCATATGCGACCCTCATTGTTGTCAAATCGCATATGCAATGCTATGCGATTATGCGATGGCATAATTTTTTTTTTTTTTTCAAAAAAACCCAAAAAAATCTCCAAAAAACCTAAAAAATTCTCCAAAGTATATAATATATGTTTTGTGTTAATTTTGTACTCTATTAATTTTGTAGTGTTTAGAATATAGAATAAAAGTATATAAGATAAATAGATAACCTATAAAAGAGAGCAAAAAAATTATGCACAAAGATTTAAGAGAGAGAACGAAATATAGAGAGAGAGCACTAAAAAAAAAAAAGAAGACCAAAGAGACAAAAATCATACCTTGGATGGATGTGGTATGGATTAATAAGAGGAACCTCCCATTTGTAGGCTTTGGGGAGGCCTAAATTGTAAAAAAAAGGAAGAAAAAAACTCCCATGGTTATAGTTATGACCATTTTTTTTTTATCGATGAATGAAGTATATTAAAAAGCCAGTGAGCAGCTGGAAAAGAAGTATAAACAAACAAACAAAGACGCAAAAGTAAGGAACAAAAAGAAAAAAAACACCACAGCAAGGACAAAGGTGAGGCTGAAGGAGCAAACACCCAAGCCCACCCCGGCAGCCCCGGAGGCAGAAAAACAAAGACGAAACTAAACTAGACTAGACCAGACCTCTCATACAGAATTCATCACTTCCCTGGCCCCCATATTTATCTAAAGTGACCCAGTGACACATCGTATCCTTAATAGGGCCAAGAGTGGAACCAATTGGACGACGCTTGCGGTTAAACACCTGCGAGTTCCTTTCGAGCCAGAGATTCCATAAAACAACATACACTCCCACCCTCCAGTACGCTCCATGAGGCCCTTCCCACTTCAGACCGTGCCAGGATAGAAGGAAGTCCGCGAGGTTTTCCGGGGGGACCCAACTAAGATCAAAAGATTTTAGGATGATGCCCCATACTTTCGTGGTGACCCCACAGTGGATAACTAGATGAGGGATGGATTCTTCAGAGATGAGGCACATCGGACACCTATTTTGGAGATTTTTGCCTCGAATGATCGGCTGGTTCGGCGTTAGAATGCGCTCCCTGACCACTGTCCAAACGAAGAATTTAACTTTAGGGGGGATCGGGGCCTTCCAAATAAAGCTCCAACTAGCTTTAATCAACGGCCTACCAGTGAGGGCTTGGTAGAAAGCTTTTACCGAAAAAACTCCTTTCTTGCTGGCCACCCACAATCTCAAATCACAGCCTTGCTGATTTCTCCGGAAACCATAAAGCAAGGACAAGAGGTCCTGGAGGGGAACCACCTTGTCGTCTCGCAGAGCCCTTCTGGTGGTGACATCCCATACATTAGCTTCCCGAATCCTCGCATAGAAATCTGAAATCATGCCACCTGGGTGCCTAGAGACATTGAAGATTGCAGGAAACACAACTTTAAGCGGGTAGAAACATAACCAAGAGTCTTCCCAAAGGGAAATCTGAGACCCGGCTCCCCAGCTGAAGCGAACCCAACCCGAGAAATCCGTCCAAACTGAGCAAATATCCTTCCACCAAGCAAACACATGCCTAGTGTGAGAGAAATTGACCCCCCACCCTCCCGACAAACCACCTTATTTTTGAAGAAGAATAGAGACATAAAGCCTGTTTTGTTCCAATTCGGACCCTGCTTGCCTCAACCATTTGCCAAGTAAAGCTAAATTGGTATGATGAAGATTGCGGATGCCAAGCCCCCCAAAACACTTAGGAAGTTGGCACACGTCCCAAGCTACTAGGTGACATTTTTTCTCCAGGCCGGAACCTTTCCACAGAAAATCCTTTTCAATTTTTTCAAGAGTACGAATAACCATCATAGGGCATTTGATAGTGGACATGAAAAATATAGGAAGGTTGGAAAGCATCGAGTTAAGCAGTTGCAATCAACCCCCGAGCTGAGAATTTACCCTTCCAAGTGGCCAACTTCCTTTGGAACCTCTGAACAACGGGGTCCTAGTCTCTGGCTCTAGGTTTGCCAATTCCCAAGGGGAGGCCTATATAAGTAATGGGGAGGGAAGAGAGGGAGCAGGAAACCATGTTCGACAGAACCTCAACATCCGGGAGGTTGGTATAAATGCCCGAGACCGAAGATTTTAGCAGGTTCTCCTTTTGGCCTAACACCGCTTCGTAAACTGTAAGGATATCGGCAAAGGCTGAATTCTCATCCTGGTTGGCTATGCCAAAGAGAATAGTATCGTCTACGTATTGGAGATGAGTAATGGCTCCTCTGTCACTGCTCACCGGAATGCCGGAAATCCGGTTCAAATCTTGGGACTTGGAGATAAGGGCTCCCAAAGCCTCACTGACTAAGTTGAAGAGAAGCAGAGAGGGGATCTCTCTGCCTTAGACCTCTCGAACTTTTGAAGTAGCTCACAGGAGAACCATTGATAATCATTGAGAATCAAGGTGAGGCGACACACGCTTTCATCGACCTCCAAGTATCGTCGAAACTGAACTGAGACAACGTGTAGTCTAAACAATCCCAGTTCACCCAATCATACGCCTCCTCCATGCTGACCTTCCAAATGAAAGCAGACAAGTGACTGGAGTGGGCTGAGTGAACTACCTCATGAGCAATAATCGCCATGTCCATGAGCTGACGACCCTGGACAAAGGCCCCTTGAGATTCAGAGATGATGGAACCCAATAATGGTTTAAAACGATTAGCCAACACCTTTGCTAGGATTTTGTAAAGGCAGTTGACATATTTATGACCGTTGGAGGTGTATGCGATCGCATACATTCCAGATCGCATATGCCATGATGGCATATGCGATAATACCCTATAGGATCACATATGCGATTGCTTTTGACAACATTGGCGACCCTATGCGATTGAGCCATGGCATAATATATATATTTTTTTTCAAAAAAATCCAAAAAAATCTCCAAAGTTTCCCATATCGAAAAGTAATATGTTTGTGTTAATTTTGTGCTCTATTAATTTTGTAGTGTTTAGAATGCGAAATAAAAGTATATAATATAAGTTTATAACTCATAAGTTAGGAGGAAAAAATAAATTTTATTGATGTTAAATAAAATAGTACAAAAATGAACATAGGAACATACAAAAAAGAAGGAAAAGAGTAAAGAAAAAAAATATTATATAAGTAAAAGTACCTAAACATTTGTTCCTACTTCCTAATGGTATTGTGTACCGATAAAAAATTCTACACATTGGTTTCTAATCCACGATGGTACATCTCCACCATCGTTGTCACTTGCATTGTCGTTATCATCTGAATCGTCTCTTTCTTCAATATATTGTTCTTCCTCGGTTTCTTCATCATCCAATCTCACTAAGATGGTATCTATATCGTCTATGAGTGCTTCTTCATGTATCTCGTCTTGTCGTTGTTGTTATTATTTACGCAAGCGTGAGTGTGAGCTACCTTCCCCCGCTGTCTATCTTCTCCTCCTCCCGGTAGGAAACTCTTCTCCAAAAGCGGTCTCTTTCACATGCTTCCATGTAAGATCCTCATTTGCAAAGACTCGCTCATCGGAGGCATCCGCCAGCTTAGGAGAATCGGATGACAAGTCTTCGAGAGAGATGAGATCATATTGTCCCGGATGTTCCGATTTTTTAGAAAGCGATCTCGTAGCTTTTGGTTGTATTGCACAAAGACTAAATCATTGAGCTTTTTTTGCTCAAGCTTGTTCCGCTTCTTCGTTTGTATCTATTTAAGAGAAACATTTAATAAATATTAATATCTATTAAAGTTTAAACAATAATTAAATTAAAATTATGAGACTAAAAATGAAATTAAAAATAAAGTAGTTACCATCTTAAACGTGCTCCAATTCCGTTCACATGCCGAGGACGGGCCCAAATTGTCCAAGAGCTTCAACCATTACTTTGAAGCTCTTTAACTTTATGATATTGAATGAAATACCGGCTTGGTACATCCACTTAGCCATGTATTGAATAGTGGCAGACCAGTCCTTAACTTTAAACCTATTTCTATAGTGGTTTGTGCTGGACCCTTACCCCTAGCGTCTACCACATCCTCGGGATGTGGTCTAGAAGAGAAGGATTTTTCTATTTCCTTCCACTTTCCACCACGTGCTCTTTTACGGGGTGGTGGTCTTTTCGAATCTCTGGCATGATATTTGGACATGCCTTTGCATTCGATCCGGGTTGCCAAGCAAGATGTTGCTCGTGTCTCCCTATTCCCCCATGCTTACATGGGTGCATAGTATACATTGGACCTTATTTTTTTCGGTTACACTCTTGTAACGTCCATATTTTCAACTCGGATCAGCGGAATTTACCGGCTTAAGAGCGTCGTTCGAGGACGTAGACATAATGACAAAGTAATTTAAAGAAGTGGGTAGGTAGAGAGATTAACAACCACACTAAAAAAAATAAATAAATGAAAGAAATGAGGTGTAATAAAGGAGGAAAAACAATCAAACAAAATTTAATAGGAATTATAAATTATGTCTAACTCTTGTCTCTTGATTCTTGAAGTGATTCCTCTCTCTTTGCTTGAAGAATGACGGAATGCCAAATTGCCAATGTAGATTGAAGCTCTTAACTCTTTGTTTAGTTAACCAGTAACTACAAAATAGAGCAAAAGAAATTATGAACAAAGATTTGAGAGAGAGAGAGAGAGAGAGAGAGAGAGAGAGAGAGAGAGAGAGAGAACACTAAAAATTCAAAAAAGATACCAAAGAGACACAAATCACACCTTGGATAGATGTGGTATGGATTAGGAAGAGGAACCCCTCATTTATAGGCTTTGAGGAGGCCTAAAAAGCAAAAAATAAAATAAAAAAACCTTGCATATAGTGTATGCGATGGCATACATGTTCAAGTCGCATATGCTATCATGGCATATGCGATAGAGCCATTTAAAATGGCATATGCGATTGCATATGACAACAGTGCCTACATTGCATCGTCTTTCGCATCGAATCGACATAGTTTTCTACTCGAACTCCCATAAAAGATCTTAAATTTAATCCCAACAATATTAAATTAATATTAAAATATCATGTATCAAATCTGACTCTACTTTTGATCGATCTGTTCCTTTTAAAAATCCAAAAACCCTTTAAATCACATCTTGAATATGCTATAATCATTAGTATTCATAGGTATACTTTAAAAACGAAAGCCCTTGATCGCTAATCTTTAGAAATCATACAAAATCTTTATGAAGTAAAATTAAAATTTTAAAACAAAGATTCATTCATGCCCTCAATCTCAAAGAAACTTATTTTAAATCAATGTAATTTCATGAAAGAGATTTTAAATACATAAACCATCATCAATTTTCGAAAAAGAAAACTCATAATTATTCATAATAAAAACTCTAGGGTAAGATCCCATGATTTCTCATACCTCGATGTCGAAGCCTCGTTGATGTCGTAGATTCCTTCGCACTCTTCGAATCCTCGAACCAAAAATTCTGGGTTCTCCTTCTAGTCTTCTTTTAATTCTCTTTCTCTTTCTAGAATTCTCTCCTTTTCTCTCTAGGGTTCTAAAATTCTATAAATTAATCTAGCTAATCTTCCAAATTTATAAAAATCTAAGTTTATTTAAATCTAACTCTAAATAGAATTTCCTACATGGGTCTTTATTAATCCCATGGGCCTTTAAATTACTAATGGGCCTTACTAATGGTCTATACTAACTTATCTTTTCTATTGGGCTTTATTAATTAACTCATGGTCCTAAAGGTCCATTACTTAAAAATACTAATGGCACACAAAATTTACTAACATTTAATTAAAAGTTTTTAAGGTCCATTAATTAGATTAAATAACTATCATAAGCCATTATTAAATAAAACAAACATGCAATAATCAATCAAGTGCATCGAAACAAATCACAATCATAATTTAAGTTAAATAATTAAGGTTTAATTAAGCATGAAAATCTCGGTCGTTATATGAATTCTCTTCCTTAGATTTGGGCACAATGCTCTCTTCTTTGGAACTGTGATGCCGTCAAATTCACACACCGGATCATTGCGCTCACTTGGAGACATGACACTATATCACATATCCATGATAATAATTATGCCAATTAATTCATAAGGATCTGCATATAAACGCAATGGTACAGCAATTATTAAAAGCGCACACATAAATTTTCTTCCAAAAATTTAACTAATCACAAAGACATAAGTAATTAACTAACCATATATGAAGGTAACATTAAGATTATGAATTACCATAAGTTTAACCACTTAATGACTGGAATTAAAATTAATATCAAGCCATAGTTCAACCATTAATGTAAACTTGTTCACAAATAAAATAGAGAATTTGAATGAAAGATTTAAAGTCCTTTCTAGTGCAAAAGGAAAAACCCTAATCAACTAAGCTTCAAATCCTTCTTCGCTCAAATATGGATTTTCATCAATCAATGACGCATCTATATCATCCACTCTGTATAGCTGTACTCCTTGGAATCTCAAACAAATGGGCTAGTTTACCTAGTAAACCGGTGTAGATACATGATGTGGCTAATAGAAAAGGTTCATAACTCAAACCAACTCATAAAGTCAATCAATAACAGTGATATATCACGTGACATAAATGGAGTAAAGCAATAGAATGAAACTGAAACATAACATTAAATCTAAATAAACATTGTGGCTTGGGTCTCTACCCTAGTTTCATGTGTGGTCATTTTAATTTTTGATGCTTATGAATTGGCATGCATAATTGACATGATTATCTCTTTCTTAATCATTATCCTAATATTCTCTTATCCTTCGATTAGTATCTACGTTAACCTTCGCATAACTTCTCTTCAGTTAAGTAATAAGCTTAAAAGTAATGACCTCCTATCTCTTCAGTCTTATCATTAATGCATGGATGCATAACTTTTCTTACTTGTCATTCTTAATCATATTAATTCCTCTAGCATAAGCCTATAGGAATTTTATCATAATCATAGAAATACTTTGCTTTCATGTGTTATGTCGTAAATGTATCTTTTCACTTTTATGAATGCCATGAATGTACATGCATAGAAAAACTGAAAATCATTCAATCATGCAGTAGCTCTTTTACTTGTTTAGGCTTAACATATCATAAACATGTAATCTCTATCGATTCCTACTTGTTTCATGTTGTGTAAATCAAACATTCTAGGTTTCATGAATTCTAAGCAATAAAAAAGCCAAGGATGAGCGTAATAAACATTTAAGTATGATGATTAAACATAGACAATATTTGAATTGAAATAGAAATTCATTGCTTGCATTCTAGACAGATTCTGAAATTCTGGATTCTAGAATTCTAGATAAATTCTGAAATTTTGGATAGATTCTGGATTCTAGACAGATTCTGGAATTCTGGATAGATTCTGGACAGATTTTGGAATTCTGTTTTATGCACAGAATTTCGTGATTAATCACTTAACCTCGTGTACCATCGAAAACTTGCGATTAAGCATCAAAACTAAACAATTTAACATGAAGAATATTCATTAAATGAAATAAACCCTACTTCCTATTTTATTTTTATGTTATCTACGTTTCCAATTAATCTCAACATGATTTTTCCATACCTTTAGTCTTCGCGTAAAATTGATGTAACTCCTCTTCCTTGATTCAATTCGAAGCTCTAGTCCGAAATCCGGCCGCGTCATAATCTCCTTTCGCGTTCTTTTAAGCCTTCAAACAAAAAATGCTAGGGTTTCTCTTCTAGTTCTCCTTCTTCTCTAGAATTTTTTTTCTCTCTCATGGTTTTTAGGGTTATAAAAGTTCTGTAAATTAAACCTAATCTCTATTTTTAAAATACCTTAAGGTTTCCTATCCCTAATTATAACTTTCTATATGGGCCTTAATTAATTTATGGGTCATTAATATCACTAATGAGCCATACAAATGGGTCTTACTGACGGGCCTTTACTAACATTAATAATTCTAATTGGTTTTATTACTTTACTAATGGGTCTTAAAGGTCCATTAACTATTACTAGTCGCACAACAAAATTACTAACATATTAATTAAAAGTTTTAAGGTCTATTAGTTAGATTAATTAATTATCATAGGCCATAATAAAATAACATAGACATTATGTATATGTGCAATAACTAATTAAGTGTATCAAATCAATCAAACAACATTATAATCACAATTTAAAGTAAATAATTAAGATCTAAATAAGCGAAAAATCTCGATTGTTATAGGAACTCTCCCCATAAAGAGGTACTTTGGAGGGGAGTAGAGCGGAGTGGACTAAAAAAAGGTCACATCCATGGTAACAAACACTTTCCCACAGACAGGATCATAACCTTCGTACCATTTTTAATGGGAGGACAACCAATGAAGCTGCACTTGGCAGCCTTCGGAGATAACTCGTGATGATGAGAGGATGGAATGTGAGCAAAACAGAGACCCAAAGAAACGGGGGGATTAAGAAAGAGACGGCTCTTGCTATCTTATGTTTAACTCATACTGCATATACCATAGAAGAGTAGCCAGAATCATAAAAAGTAAAATCAAAGGTTTTAGGATGAGTCTATCGCCTCTTGATACATTATTTACTTATTTAGATTACTCACTCTTACTTTTTAATTGCAACAATGTTGTGCCGATTTAGTCTTGCCAGTTACAAGAAGTTGGATTTGAGACCTGGTAGAAACTCACAATTACCTTTTATGAAAAACTCATTCTTAGTAAACAATAAAAGAAGAGCCAAGGACAGGAAAAGTAAAACTAACGACATCAGAGTATTTTAACCTGTAATCAGTTTAACTTCCTCTAAATATATTTTCTCAAACAACCCACTGTTGACATAAAATATGTAAAAATAAAACCGATGAAAAATGTTTATTGTCATCACCCTCATCGCCTTGTCTCATCTGTTGCAATATGTAAAACTAAAACCAATGAAATTTTTTTATGTACTGGATGGAATTTTCTGTCAAAGACGATAAGATTTGATTAGTAACATTGTCTTCCTTTTGTCCCTTTCTTTTGAGTCTCCTCTTATTCGTTGATTTTCATGTTGTAATTTAATTTTTATTCCCAATAAAAATGTCACACCATATTTCTGGATTTTTTTTTTTCTGTAACTCCCTTCATCCAGTTCACTCTCTCTCTCTCTCTCTCTCTCTCTCTTGTTTGACTACATTATCCCCATGGAAAACATGTATAGGATGTCTATTGTAGTTTTGTAAAATTGTAACTTGTTTCATTTTGTAGATATTTATTGGGTTCTACCCCTCATATCTCTGTCACTGCTATTATTTCAGTTAGTTGTGGAAAGAATGCTAGCATCTGAAGGCATGAAAAGGATGGATTTAAGTAGGGAAGAATTCACAAGCCGAGTTTGGGAGTGGAAAGATAAGTATGTATATTTGTATGACTCCTTTTGGATTTGTGCTATGCATAATTAGCATAATTTTTGACTTGTGCATATGTTTCTTGCATGCATCGGGTTCACTATTCCTTCTACCATTCCTTTTGTTGTTTTATTATGCAAGTCTAATTCAACCTGTGCATCTTTCATCCTTTTTGGTTTATTGAATCGATTCTCTACCAGTTTGACACACTTTGTTTGGAGTATCAGTTTGGCGCTTTTCATGCCACATATTCTTCAACTTTTCATGCCACATATTCTTAAAGGAGCTGCACATTCTTTTTAGCTCTTTTTTGGACAATGAAGTCTCACTCAAAATTCTTGTCTAGGTCATGGTTTGAAAACTGATTGAGTCCACTTGAATTTACCAAATCCACTGAACTTGATCAGATTCTAAGTTGAATTGATGCAAGACTTGTTTACGGAGAAACTCGAATTTGATTTTAGTGGCTCGTCGAGTCATCTCAATAACAAAATGTAGTTGGCTTAGGAGACTCAATCTAATCATCAATATTTTTTAAGAAAACCTGACTTTTATGAAGGCTTTTCAAAAAGAAAAGTTGTAAATTATATTTTCTGTGGTATGGTTTCTAAACTCCATCTGAATCTTTTGAGAGATCTAAATTTCAATGGTTGAAGAAGTGTAACGCTAAAGAAATATGACGAAGAGGGAGAAAATGTTGAAAAGAAGACAACAAAGAAGTCAAAGGAGGTCTGTAGTATGTACATTTCTTTTTCCATTTTTCTCTTCCCTTCGTTCTCCTCCCTCTCTCTATTTCCTCTCTTACTGTAAGTTTCACTTTCTCACTGCCTGTTCTCTCTCTCAATATGTGTATTTTCATTTTCTCTCTCTCTCTCTCTCTCTGTCTATATGTGTGTGTAACTTCACATAATCTTTAGGCACATGTGGTAACTTTCTTTTTCTAACTTTTTAGAATTCATTAAATCTAATATAAAATAGTTATTACCATTTTCAACTAGAAGTGAAACCAGTTGGCAGCATAACCTTAACAATGTGTACATAATAAAGGAACACCAAAAAAGAAGAAGCTAGCTTGTCCTCCAAGTAGTACCAAAATTCACTAATTCATTGACCCTAACATTGCCCTCCTTATATATATATATATTCTTCCCCTCATGGATATGTAACATGGATTTCTTCCAACTCGGCTAAATTGTGATGCATTTCATGAAACCTTATCACATGTTCCCAAGGAGCACAGTTTCAACTTGGTTGATGCCAGTACATATTGGCAATAGGCTTAGGCTGCTATTGATACTTTATGCAGGAATAGTGTCTTTCAAACAGTCATTTCCCTTTTTATTGTTTTAATTTGCTATGATGTAATAGACCTCATCATTATTTATAAAATTAATAATGCTTTATTTTGTTATCTATTTCAACTGTAGGTATTATTTATGTGCATTTATTTGATTTTAACTATAGTTATAAGTGCGTTACAGTGGTTACACCTTATCCTGAATGGCTGGTGCTACTTCAAATCTTGGTGATCATAGAGGCATTAGGGAGTGATTGGGATTCATATCAGTAGTACATTACCCTAAGCTTCTCGCACTACCATGGTTGAGTTGAAGTTAGTGAATTTGATTAGGGTTAGGGTTAGCTGAGGAGGAGGAAGAAGAAGAAGAAGAAGAGATGGTGACACACCGACTATCAACAATGATGAGACACTCACTATCACTAACACCGACACCAACTAAATGATAATTCCAATAACTTACTTCACACGCAGTACTAGTGCATGATTGGGCATCGTGAATCCCTCACTTGAGGTTCTAGTAAAACTTTTGTCACGGGATGTGTTCTCTCATAGAGTAGATTGACTTTTATTTTTTGGCAAATGAAAGACTGCACCTTCCGCTGTGCACATGCTCTCCATCATTTAATGTCGAATGCCATCTGATTACATCCTTATGACTCTGGGTTTTTGAGTATGATTGGAAAGTTGACTAGTTGCTTTCATCCAGTGCCTGTCATTCGACTCAACTCGCAAATATAGGTGGGTAAGGCCCCTACCATGTGTCACCCGAACAGAGATAGGACATAAGGCAAACCCAATGAAAGGTAAGCTCTACAACCAGCAATAGATGGGTAGGGGTTAGCTTATTTCCAGACGAATTGCAGCCTACTTAGGAAAATAATGATGGCCTTATTTAAAGTGTAATGTTTTTTTTTTCCTCGTGTATACAAACGCATCAACGTTCTTAGTCCCTAGTCACAAATGTAAAATTCATGAATTATTATAAGATTCTTAAAAATAAATGAATTAACGTACAAAAAAAAGAATTTCTAAATATATTTGAAATGACCTTTTTCACCCAAATGGGCACTATAATTGTTACTATACCTCCACAATGTCAGACGTGTCAAAACATTTTTGTTAACTGTTTTGAGTTGTTTCCTAGATTAAATTTTTCTGTATTATATTAATAGAGATCTTTTTTTAGGAATTTGTAATTAATAATCATCCTTATTCTCGGGGATGAAAAAATAATTATTTTTATTACTTTTGTGTCTCCACAATTAACCTTCTGACGTTGTTCAATTAGAAACATGAAAGAAATCCTTGAGGGATATGATTTATTGTTTCATATTGTGGTATCTGATCCATTGATTCGTAGTTGCTTGACTGTCGAGCACATTGTCATCGCATCAACCTCCTGCGGCACCTAACGCGCTGCGCTAAGTCGACCTACTCGATACCAATGGCGTCCTTCGGCGCTTCCAACCACATGTCATTGCCGCATGCAACGAAACCAACCCATCTACACATCAGCTCTGATACCACCCGCCTAGAGGATGGGAACTCCCCCAACGTGGTTACCTCTGTTTCGTGGCTTACCACCCAGCTTATTGTGCCCCTTACGACACACTCAGTTGCACCGCTGTGCTAAACTTGGCCTGCTCAAGCTTTACCTTGTGCACTGCCCTAGTACCTCGCTTCGCAACAGTCTTGGCATGCAGCTTCCCATGCCACCATCTCTTGCTCACATACCGAACCAAGCCCACAACCTTATGCCTCGTGCTCGCGTGCTCAACTGAGTCCCACGCAGCCTGCTTTCGTGTGCGTTCCGAATTACTAGCACTCGTTCGTCCTTGGCCCACGTGCTGTCGTGCTCAACTGAGTCCCACGCAGCGTTGGTGTTTTTCTCGCGAGGTTGCCCAGCCGTATGCACCGCGATGCGTAGTCCGGAGCCATACATTAACCTCCCTTGGGTGCCACACGGCATCGCTGCGTCGACGTCCTAGGCCCACCCTTTCAGGCCTAGGAGATACTTGCACCCCCTCTGGCAACGCAAGGTCCCGTGTGGGCGGGAGACAGCCTCCACCAACTCTCCCAAATAGAAGGGTAAAACAGTCATTCAGCTAGAATGGCAGGAGAACCTCAAACCTATTGGTTTGACATACCGCGACGCCTCTGCATCGCTAGCCTATCTTGGCAGTGTCGCGTCCATGTCGCGACCGCGTCTTACCCACCTGCGACGGTGTCGCGTCCCAACAGCGCGACCACGTCGCCAGGCCCTCTTGGCCTCATGTCGCGTGCCCTCTTGGCACCATATGTCGTGCCTCACGCACCATGCTATAAGCTCGAGTATTAGCCCCGTCACAACATGGTGGACGCTGCTATAACATATTATTGGGGATGTCATTTTAGTGAATTGGTGTGCACACTGATTGCCTGAGTATGATAACTACTTTATGGCATAGTCAGGAAGTCGGGAGTTGGCAATAAATCGGCAAGGGTCTAAGTAGGGAAAAATCGACAAAAATTGGTCAAAATCGGAAAAAAAGTTGGGAAAATTGAAAATTTTAAAAACACATAAAAAATATATCATAATATATTTCAAGTTATAAATAATGGTTTTAATGAACAAAATAGTGCAAAATAGGCAAAACCTAAAGATTTTTTATGAACAAAATAGCACAAGGCCTCACTTTTCCCCCTTTAAGTATAAGTGAAAAAAAGAAAAAAATTTGACAACATCACAACCATCTCCAATTAATCGGCCGAGTCGTGACTTGGTCGATTAATTGGCGATAAAATCCGGATGACTACAAGTCGCCGTCTTTTTCCGATTTATTGAAAAAGTGGGAGATTTTTGTGACTAGTTTGTGGTAGCACTTGTTATGGGCTGATTGGTTGAGACTTGAGAGTCCAGTTCCCAGTTAAATTTAATTCATTATTTATGCAAGAGTTAAACTTGATTTTTTAACTATTAAGGTTTTGAATACTCCATATAAATACTACTTACAAGCTACAATTCCTGACACTTTTAGAGAGAATAGGCTATTGAGGACACTTATTGCTTCTGTTTCTTCTAACGACTAGCAGGTTTAAGTGTTGACATATTGAGGATACTTATTTATCATGTCTCCTCAAACTGGTGTTGTTAGGTCTTAGGCCATCCTGGTTGCATTTTTGGATGATTTTACTTCTTTTGTTTTCAGGTATGGAGGAACCATTACCAATCAGATTAAGAGATTGGGTGCATCTTGTGATTGGACTAGAGAGCACTTCACTCTTGATGAGCAGCTAAGTCGTAAGATAGTTCTCGTTCCAATAAATTTTCTATTTGGCAATGATAATTTTTGCTATTATTTTAGCATTTGTAAATTTGACTTGAAAATTTCCGAACATCTGGAAAATATATATGTAAAAATTTGCAATAACATCTTTGACGTGGTCACAAAAATCTTTTTCAAAAAATTTGAAAAAGTAAGAGACTTGCAGTCATCCCGACTTTATTGCCGATTAATCGGCCAAGTCGACTCAGCCGATTAATTAGCAATGTTTGTGATGTTCTCCATTTTTTTTCACTTACACTTAAAGGAGATTTTTTTTTAAGGTTTTGTACTATTTTGGTTATTTTGTTCATTAAAAATCTTTAGGTTTTGCCTATTTTGCTGTATTTCGTTCATTAAAATCATCATTTTTAAATTGAAATATATTAAAATATATATTTTTGTGAATTTATTAATACTGCAATTTTTACCGATTTTTTGTTGATTAAACCCGACTTAGACCCTTACCGATTTATTGCCGATTCCCGACTTTATGACTGATTTTTGAGTATGGATTTTTGAGATTTTGGTACGCTTGCTATTGTTTTACCCAAACATCACTTTTGAACTTGATTTGGTCGGATATATCTTTAGTATGATCTGTGTGACTGCATGTCTATCTAGTATAAGTTATCAAGTCTCTCTCTCTCTCTCTCCCTCTCTCTCTCTCTCTCCTCTGAAATTATTGTGATGGGGACACTGACATTATGGACACCAGATTCGGGCCACATCGGGTCTACCAGCGGAAGAAGAAACGCAGAAGACATGGAGCATCAACCGGGAGAAGAGCCTGAGAAGTTAGAGAGTCATAGAAGATACCAAAGAGAGTCAAAATTCAACTTTGGTCACCCAGGCAAGGATAGAGTCGCCCAAGCCACCAAAATCAAAAGATAGAGGAAGGGCAGGTCGCCCGAGCGACTAGAAGAGAAACAAATAAGAGTTGGAAGCTCACCCAAACGAGAACCTAAGTGTTCTTGTCCAGGCGAGAATGGAACTCGCCCAAGCGAGAGACTTAAGTTCTCGCCCAGGTGAGTCCCAATCTCGCCCAGGCGAGTTCCCAAAGGGCTCCCTCCGAATGACCTTTTAGCCCACTTTTTCTGTCCTTTTTATGCCTTTGTTTGTCCTTTTAGTCTTCAATGTAATTTTCTATTATGGGTGTTTTGGTATTTAGCTATTTTAGGATTGGGTTTCCTTGGTGTCCACTATATAAGGTTCTTATGTAAGCCAAATTTGGCATTGCTTATGAATGAATGAAAATGCCTTGCATTGAGATTGAGATGAGCTTTACATCTCAATCTCAATCTCTTGTGAAAAGTGTTTCTTCTTTCCCCATGAGAGTTTGGTGAGAGGCCAAAGGTGAGATGCCCATTTAAGTTCTTGATCTTCTCTTTACTTCTTTTCCCTATTTTGCTTGCTATTTTCTTGCTTTTGTTTGCACCCATTTGATTGTGTAAAACCCCCTAAATCCTAAATCTAAAGTCATCTTGATGCCCATCCTTGTGAATTGATTCTCTTCAATACCCATCAATCTACAACCGTTGTTGGGTTCGAGAAAGCTCAATTTGCAACCAATCAACGCTTGCTTCAATGCCCTAGCGAGGAGCCGTGCGATTCCACATCGAACGGCGATCAAACACCCAAACATAGAGGATGCTAGAGTTTTATCTCTAGGATCGCACCTTCCACAAATCTAATGGATTAAGCACACCCTAATTGAACCTAACATGGTTATCTAAGCAGAATTCCATGAGACCCTAAGGTATCGCCTTAATTTTAGTTAATTGTTAAATTAATTAGTTTAATTTCGGCAAATATTATCTCATAATTATCATTAGGGTCGTTGTCCTGCGTCATATTACCACCACTTGTTTTGTTCATTTGGTTTCCGTTTGGCTTATTTTGTATTAATTTATTTTTATCATATCCTGAGCTTGTGTTTGAATTGTTGCAGGGGCAGTGGTTGAGGCCTTTCTTAGGCTTCATGAGAAAGGCCTAATCTATCAAGGTATAAACCTGAATTTTGTTGATTTTGACCAATAAAGAAGTACTGTGAATAACTGTGACCTCATGCCAATTATTTATGTCAGTTTCTGCGCCACTCAACTATTAAATTTGGAACTTTGGAGTTATAGAATTAGTTCTTAAGTTTCAAGCGTTCAGTAAGAGAATTAGTCTCCGAATCTATTTGTGCAGTACTGTAGGTATTATTTTACTTTTGCCAATATAACAATAGGCTTTCTGCTGTAAAAGATTTTATGGTTGGACTGCCTCCGTTTGTTGCATGATGGAGATCAAGGGTTTGTTGCGTAAAAAATATCAAGCTTTGATGGGCACAGTCTGATTATTTTGCTTGGCTTTGAAAGCTACCACATATATGGATCATACTTTGTTGTCTGATGAATTGGGGTGGTTCAGAAGAGAATGAATATGCATGAAGAGCAAAATTGGTTCTCCTAAGTTTCAAAATTGCACTTCAAAACTATATATTTCAATATTTTGTTCTTTGGTGTTGAAGATGAAGTTCAGGGACTTTTTTAAGCCATGTGAGATGTCCGTACACACTTTGGCAGCTGGAGTTTAACAAAAAAAAAGAGGCAGTCGGAGTTATTTGTGTCTAGCTGTCTAATCTTGTTTTTTTCCTATTCAATATCTTAGAAGTGCAATTCATTTTCAATTGTGTCAACAATTTCTTTTGCATTAATAATCTCGCCTTTTCAATAATTTTTTTCAAATTTTTTCTATTTTTTACTTATCACTATACTTGATGATGGTCAAGACTAGCAGGACTAATGTAATTTCTAGTTATTGGCCAATCATTTGTTGTTTTAAACATGTGCAGGACCATGTTACTGCACTTTTTCTGGCATTTGGACCCTTGTCACAAAATACAGCTTTTTTTGAAAAATACGTGTATAATATGCAACTTTTTGCCACAACATACTAAACACGTATAATACATTAATACCCGTATTTTTTAATAAATGCGTATTTCATATAATACGTGTATTAAACACGTTTTTCATGTATTAAACAAATTTCCCATATTTAAAAAAAAAACTGTTTTAGAATTTTTTTATAATTTATCTCGTTTTTTCTGATATTTTTCCATTTTTTCCGACTTTCTCGCTCACCATGTAAACCTGTCTCCGTATTTTGTCACTTTGATCTGGACTGTATGAGTTCCCAAAATTGTGGTACTATTTATTCTGCTATATTTTTGTAGTCATCTCATAAAGATTGATGCATTTTCTATACCTTTAATTTCCCCCATGGTGATTCTTAATCTCTTAAGCTTGATCTTATTTTTGAATTTTTAGTTTGGAGCCTAATATTCTTTTGTGCTCTAATATGCTGTTGGACTCGTGCTATTTTATCCTTGTAGGCAAATGAAATGAATGAAATGATGATGCATATCTATGGTATTCCAAGGTTGATAATATTGACACTTTTTTCAGGTTCTTACATGGTCAACTGGTCTCCTAATCTCCAGACGGCAGTTTCTGACCTGGTATGTATGCTTTTTATGTATATAATTGATGCTTTATAATGGTATCCTGTTGTTTGAAATCTTGAATAATTAAATTGTCTAGATGCTAACGGTGAAATATGATGATGATTACTTATAATCATTTTGACAAAATGCTTCGTTTTTTTTGAAAAATATGCATATAATAAGGGTTTTTTTTTCCCACAACGTACTAAACGCGTATAGTACCTGTATTTGTGAATAAAATGTATATTTTCGCATAATATGCTTCTTTCACGTATTAAATGCATTAAACTTTTTTCTTCCCATACTTTTAAAAACTGTTTTAAAAATTAATTTTTTTTTTTTGACATTTTCTTGTTTTTCCCCATTTTTTCCCTAATTTTTTTATCGACTTCGTATTTTACTGTTTTTTTACCTTTCGTTTTTCCCCATATTTTACCATTTTTTCCGTCTTTCTCACTCACCGTATTAAACCTGTACCCGTATTTTGTCACTGTGCTTATTATAAATAATATACGTTTTGACTAGCTTAGCACTATTAATTAGCTTCTCAATGATATATATATTCACACACACACACACACGCGCGCGCGCACACACACACACACATATATATAATATGCAGAACTTTCAACTTTGAAACACGCAAAGTAGTTGTTGTTAAGGCATTCCCTCTAAAGGTTTCCTTCATAGATTTTCAATTTTTTTGTTCTTTTGAGTTTGTTGTTATATAAAAAATCCGACTTATGTCAACTATTGGGTGCCTCTATTTGCGCCAACACGTTTTCTGAAAGCACCAACTTAATTTTGGGGCCATTTTTTTGGGATCTATGACACATGGAATCATAAATTTACCCTCTGATGGTAAGATAATGGCCACAAGATTCGTTGTGTGGAATATATGGGTAAAAACTGTTCTCCATCGTCTGATTTCAAGCAGTCATTGGGTTTCATGGGGTTTCAGATGTTGGCGCTTTACAGTAAACCTGTTGGCACGAATAGAGGTACCCATTGCTATTAGCTCACCTGGGAGAGTAGCTCATCTGTGACCAGTTTCTAGTATGTCGTGAAAAGCTGAAATGTAGCTGTTAGTTCCTTATTTACATCACTAAAATTAAACCCTAAAATAGAAATGTAATGGCGTAATTTGGTAGTAAAATTTGGATGTAATGAATGCTCTAGGGTTGAGTTGTGTGAGGGAAGAAGAAGAAGAAGAACAAAAGAGGGTAGTGGAAGAAGAAGATACAAATAGTAAAAGGCTTAAGTGAGGTTAGGGGTACCTCCATTGCCGTAGATTTACACACTACGGAGATATTACATCAATACACTCCCTAATGACGTTTCACACTAGGCGCAGTATATGGGTAAATCCTATGTTAATTCACTCGGCACCCAGCGAATCACGAATTGGATACAACAAACCTAATTCAATGTGACTAGGGAATTAACTGGTTAATGCTAAGTATTTTATTTATAAATAAAATTTAAAAGCATAAAAAGGAGATTTGAATCTAAGAATTCATGGTTTTTAAGTTTTGTTCATTTGCATTTCATTTATTAAATAATGTAAATTTACATTATAAAATTAATAAATACTTTTAAAACTCATCCTACTCGTATCAAATCGGGTTCACTTGATTGTAGCGAATAGCTAATTGCGATCCCAAATTCGAATCGAGCAAATCAGTAAACTATGTAACTATGGGTAAATCGCATACATTTTACAATGACTACATCCAACACCAACAACACTGTGAGGAGAGTCAGATCAAGGAGCTCCAATGAATCGTCCTAAACCTTCTCTCTAACAAAGTGCACATCAAACTCAATGTGTTAGGTATGCGTTTGTAAGATAGAATCTGAAGCGATCTTTTCTGCAACTTCATTTTATCAATTTAGAGGCATAAATTCACTGATAGGAAACCCTCACTTGTATATAAAAGAAAAAAATCCATAAATACTTGCATGCATCATTTGCAATGGCACGGTACTCAGCCTTAGTGCTAGGGTGAGAAATGATAGTCTGCTTCTTACTCATCATCATTGTGATCGTCATCTTCATTGTCCTCCTCATCATCATCGCCTTATCCCATCTATTAAGGTCGGCTTTGCAAGTCCTATCTCTCCAGTCTTTTTTGATCAGCGCTAAGCTCCTGGTAACTCCGCAATCCTTCATGTCACTGCTCACTGCTTTCCTCCTGTTCTTCTCTAGTCTTCCTCTTCTACTTTGTTGTGCTTGTAGCGTCTCAATCCTTAGTATAGGGTCTGCTTTTGAATTCCGATGGACATGTCTAAACCACCTCAAGCGACGTTCCGAAATTTTTCCCTATATAGGTGACACTCTCAAGTTTTGTTTACAGTTTGCACGGCCACTCAAGGTTGCAGTCATTGTTAGTTGTTAGTTTGTGCTTGATATCTCACATCACACTTAATTGCATCCCATCTTTTGAGGCATTTTGCAGAACCCATGTTTAAGGCATGTAAGGTTTTAGTGAAACATCATGCATTGATATATATTCTTAAAACTGTAATATTATTTATGATGTGAAACTTCTTATTGTGCTTAGGAAGTAGAGTATTCTGAAGAACCTGGCACTCTATATTACATCAAGTATCGGGTTGCTGGAGGTTCAAGGTACGTGATATTCACACTCACTCCCATACTTATTGGTATTGTACATTGGTACTGTTACTTTTAGCCTCCCTTGTAAAAGATTGCCCGTAAGAAAATATTATACATAAGCTTAGTATTATTCTTTCCTGTTATGTTGATTACTCAAATTTCAGGCACGCTTATGACGATTTCATATGTGCATCAAAATTTTAATTATATGTTGTACTCTTTCCTTATCTACAATAATAGTAGTAGTTCTCTCTTGTTTGTGCTTTTGGGGCCGATGCAAGTCTCCTTGATAAAACCTTAATAGGATATGGTTCTTTCTAAACATCAGTTATTGATATGCCATGTTAGCATTATGACGTGTTTTCTGCCTGTTCAATGTAGGTGACCTAGGTTTGAATCTTTTGTCAATACATCTATTTGATATTTTAAATAGGGCTGTCAACGGGTTGGGTCGACCCAAACCCGACCCAGCCTGATATATTACTGAATCGGGTACATAAATTTGACTTGTCGGGTTGGACATGAGACATCCGACCCAACCCGACACAATATTTTATATGTAAAAAGTACAAAAAGTAGGGTTTTTTACCGGGTCGGGTTGGAGGGTTTTTGGGTCGGGTCAGCAGTGCACCGTCAGGTCAGGTCGAGGATTTGCGATTTTCTTATTGGGCAGCCAAAATTTTGACCTGACCCAACCTGTTGACAGCCATAATTTTAAACCTTCTAAAAAGATGCACCATGTAAAATACAATATGTCCCCTTACTAGATTGGGTTTTACATTTTATGGAAGATTTTTACACCAAGTCTTGATGATATCCTTGGACGAATACTGAAATCGTAAAACGTTTTCGCTATGCATTGTCATCCATGTGATGTTTTTTGAACTATTAAGAGTATCGGTACTTATGTCTTTTCTTTGCATTGTAGGAGTGACTATTTGACAATAGCGACAACACGCCCAGAGACGTTATTTGGTGATACAGCTATTGCGGTGAATCCTGAGGTATGATCACATTATTCAGTAGATTTAAAGCTGGACAGGCTATGTTTTTTTTCCAATTGATAATTTAGTTTCATCATTGTTTATAACCCAATTGAATGGTTTTTAAATTTTGTTTTTATCTATTTATATTTTTTTATTTTACATAATGGCATTGTGGCCAGGTTGTCAAACTATCATCGCCTTATCTTGTCTAAAAGGTTCAACTTTCCAAGTTCTGTTTGGATAGACCTAGCCTCCAGTTTAGTTTTAATATCTTTTGTTTCCTGCACTTGTCAATTGGTTTTATGCTTCTTTTATTTTGATAGGTAAGCATGGGATTTGAACCCCTAACCTCAAAGCGACTCGCTTGAGGGCATTACCACTGGGGCAAAGGTCCAATCCCGGTTTTATGCTTTTCTCTAGATTCCCAGATCAGCGTTGCTGATTCTTCTTTTGGTCCGTTTATAACTTTCCCCACAACAATTTGTCTTTTACCTTCAGAATTCTCTATATGTAGGTATAGTGAGTAACAGAAATTTATTTGTTAATCCACGAAGAAAATACAATTTCTCCTTTTTTTTCTTTTAATTAATTTAGTTTCCCACCTGATCACTTTTATATATTTCTTCATATTCTCCGTTTCTTTATCTCTGTTGAGTGCTTAATGTATGCTACTAACTAGGTAACGACCCGAAATCCCATTCAAGGCACAAATGGATTCTCACATCGCAATCTTCATGATCATAAGCATAACTGATGGCAAACCTTAAGGGAAGAACGGGCTGATTTTTTTTTTTTTAACATCATAAACACGCGATAAAGATATTCCATGACGTTGAGAATAAAATTGTAGTGATAATCACAAGGTGAGAAAACCAATCTCATAACTTGAAGATGTTCATATTCCTTATGTTATTAATCGTGAATGCATACGATGGATCTTAACAACTAACCGATGTTTATGTCATAACGAGTATGGAAAGTTTCATAGATATCCCAATACCCATTACATACTTATCAGGTTCACTACATAGATTTCAGAGTAGATCGAAATTGATTACTCGTACATCAAAATCGGTGATCGTATGACTGCAGGCAAAGTGATGCATTAAAAGTTGACTTTTTGATTACAACGTTATCCAAACGAAATTGACATTGCTGCAAAGACCTCGAGATGTTATGTAAAAACGACTATTTGCATGTCCATGCCCATGCCCAATCGCAGTCTCATCATCATCATGATGTGGGAGTGGAGAAATGTGAGAGAGAGTAAAGAAATGGGAGAGGCAGTAAAAAGCAATGGCTCAATTGGAGTCTGTATGAGGAAAATAGGAGCAAGTGTATATCAAGTCAAATTGGTTGGGTCAAAGGTCAAATTTTACAAACGACCTCCATTTTTCATGAAACTGTTGCATTAAGTAACATGCAGAAAATCACACAGGCTCGAGTACCCTCTTGCATGACTTCGATTAGAATCGAGCATGGAAAGCAGTGCCAAAGATATAAGGGCATTATAGTCGTTTTGGGCAAAATATTCCAAACAACACATTTTCTGGAAAATTCGACCGACCAATTGAAAGTACACTAAATTTAATGGTCCATGCTCAGGTCTTGGTCTGAAAATATACAGATCCTAAGGAGTGAGAAGTCCAAGCTGAACTAGATATTTAGGTATTTTATTTTTGGAATCAAAATCAGGTAATTACAGAACTACCACTGGTTAAAGAACATTAAAAAACAAGGTTTTACTTTCAATTAAAAATTTGCCCCCAAAAAATTATTAACTAAATCACAATGTCATTAAAGTATGCTGAAAACCTCAAATGTAATTCTATCATATGAATAGTCTATGATTATTTTATTACTGAGGGTTGAGTTGGATATTTGCTTAATAAATCTCTTAAGGTAATATCCGCTCCCCCCAACGAATTTTCATGGGTTAAAAAATAAAAAAATACCTAACCTCATTTTTTAATGATTTTATAGAGCACAGATTTTGATGTAAAATTAAAATACTATTCATTGCCTTAAAGAATAAAATAATCATAACTCTTTCAGAAAATTGATCTATGCTCAAAATTTTAAACAGAGGAGTATTTTAATCAACATGCAACTACCATAAATTTCTAAAATTTTTGGATTCTTTGAAAATAAATTTTCAGTTTAATACCAAAACGGGAATTGATAAACAAAGCAGTCATAAAACGCGCTCTATAAATTGAAATCAGATACAATTTTTTTGGGAATTCATACTATTTTTGGTGGTCTACATCATATTAAAATTTTCAGAAAATTTTATGGAATATGCGATTTTCTAAGAATTGTTTACTAAATGGTTGTAACGGGTCAAAATCACAGTCAAATTTTCCCCTAATCTAGAGTAAATTCACCCTAATTTGGTACAACAAATTTAAACATGATTATGCAGACATCAATTAATTACAATAACTTGTGGAGAACAACGTGAATTTTTCAGCAATTATTGGCACAAAATAATACTAATAATAATTTTTTTTATTAATGATAAAAAGATCTAGAATGACTTTTTAAGTCTTTAAAGCCCTGTTTCCCTTTTCCAAAAAGCACTTTTCAGGGGAAAAATATAAGGTGAAATGCACATTTTGCCCAAGTACCCGTTAGCATGAATTTTTAGAATTCGGAAACTCGAGCAGTTCTTCTGCTTCTAGTTGAGAAGTTCTTCTAGTTCCAAAGCTCACGGAAAATAATTAAGATGATGAAACATTAATAAGAGATGGGCCTTATTTATAAGTAAGAAAAAAGTAAGACTTCCACTTGAAATCAAACTATGGACTTAAAGTTCAACTGAGACCCACACAAGTTGACTTTATGTGGATCCCTTCTTCATGATAACTGAGGCCCACACAGAATTGAACCCTGCTTGGGTCCCCAACTTTCTCTCTCCTCAATTTTTTTCTCTTTCGTACTCTCCTCTGACCCAAGCAGGGTCCCTCTTCTCTCTCTAATTCTCTATCTCTCACACATTCTCTCTCTCTCTCTTCTACTCCGACTCACTCAAGAACCCACCTGCGTGGGTCCCTCTATGTTTCTCTCCCTAATTCTCTCTCTCTCCTCTGACCCACGTAGGGAGCCACCTGCATGGGTCCCTTCCACTCTCTCTTTGCTTTCCGTTTCTTTCTTTCCTCTCTCTAACCCACGTAAGGACCCACCTGTGTGGGTCCCTTCCACTCTCTCTCTTTCTCTCTCTCTCTCTCTCTCCCTACTTTCACTTCTTTCTCTCTCTGACCCGCGTAGGGACCCAACTACGTGGGTCCCTTCCACTCTCTTCTTCTCTTTCTCCAACTCTTTTTCTCTCTTTCTTTCCCCTTCTTTGACCCACGCAGGGACCCAAATACGTGGGCCCTTATTCTTTCTCTATCTCTCTACTATGTGGCCCATGCAAGGTCAACCTGCTTGGGTCCACTTTGAAATTAATGTAAAAACAAATGAGAGGAGGTTGTTTTTGGCAGCCGATGGTGCTACGAATTTCGTTCTCAGAATTTGTTACAAACACTCCAAAAGTGCCGAAATGGCCCAATTTTCTCATGCCGGGTGAGTCTAACCCACGTCTCTCTCTCTCTCTCTCTCTCTCTCTCTTTCTCTTTATTCTTCTCTTTTCTACTGGGTCTACTACTGGCCCATGTCAAAATCATTTCAATCCGGGTCACACTTAGGTATCTAGGTCTATATTGGACCCGTGCCTAAGACCCTTACATACTTGGGTCATGCTTATGTGGGTTTATTATTCGCCCATGCATAAGACCCTCACTTATTTGGGCTGCACGTAGGCAATTTTGGTTATGACAACCATGCCTAAGGCTCTTATATGTGAAGGTTGCAACTATTATTTACAAGTTGACTCTTCGTATATTGAGGGTTGTGTCTATGAATTTGAAAGATAAAATCGGATGTTAATCATTGCTTCATGCGATTATAGCCACTATATATGGGCAACACTTTATACGATCGCAATCACGACCAACCGATCACTATTTTGATCGAATCTTGATTTCAATCGATCATCAAATTACATAATTACGATCATACCCTTGACATTGAAGTTTCCCTCGCGGTTCGGGCCATCATCCCCTTAAATCAAGGGCTTGGACCAAGGATAAAAATATCGAATTTCTTTTTGGTTTCGGTCATGACTGAAACCGAAATTTTGAACTGAAATTTCCCCCTTAGTACGTTTATGAACCGAAATTATGGTTCTCGGTTTCGGTTTCGGCCCCTATCGAAACCGAAACATTCAGATTTCGGCCAAAATTTTGATCCATGGTTTGGACCTTAACTTCGAGATTGGAAATTCCTTTGAAGATATTGGGTTTGATCCGATGGTAAGATCATCATATATGGATAAGATCATGGATTTATGGTTCTATCCAATGGCACGATCATCATATGTGGATAAGATCATGAATTTTTGGTCAAAATGACTACTAGTTATCTTAGAATGTGACCAAAATTCATCATGATCAGTTCATAAAGGGTTTCGGATTTAGATCGAGATCCAGAATGAGGATAAGTCCCGAATTCTAAGAAATTCGACAATTTTGACTAATGTCAGGTATCACTATTTTTAAAAGCACTAATAATTATGATGATCAGCCGTTAAAAGAAAAGATGGATCCGACTTTCAAATTCGTATTTGAGACACGACACCAAGAATTCGTCTTGAGATTCATCAGCGAACTCCTCGCACCTATACTAACCCATACCTACGAATTATATGGGTCCGGCTTTCGACGGAGAGACTCTTTCATCCGTCGTCCTCTATTCCACATCACTTGGATCTCCGTTTAATATAGTATGTTGCACATTTATCTCTTGCCACATTGATATCGAAAAAATAAAGACAATGATGATGTTGGTGAAGGCTTAGATTTAGGATTTTTATTATTTTCAGAGATGTAAATATTTCATTTCCTAGCTTTTTTTTTTTTTTTTGATCAGTAATAAAGATTATAATAATAAACAGCAAGGCGTTGTAACCTAATACAATCTCGACACAAAATCAAAAGAAGCTACATCACGGAAAAAAAAGAAAAAGAAAACCGAAAAAAAAACAACACCGCACAGGACTACAAGTACATCAAGGACAGCAAGGGCAATGCCCCCTCAGCCCGGATCCCACAGGAAGTTGTGGCAGCTATTCCTATCTCTTCCGCACGTGACCCAGAAGCTAACCAGCTCTAAGACTGACCGCATAACCATTCCAACCGGTTTGACTTTCTCTTCGAAAATTCTGCCGTTTCTCTCGCGCCATAGGCACCACAAAGTAGCAAACAGATTCGCCCTCCAGACCCGCTGTTCCTCCCCCTTCATCTTCATCACCTCCCAGCTTAACAGAAATAGGTAAGGCGTTTGAGGCATTATTCAGGACACACCAAAGGTTTTTAGAATGGTACCCCACACCCCAACAACGAAACGACAATGAAGGAAAAGGTGAGCAGCTAACTCCTCCCCCTCGGAGCACATAACACACTAAGTAGGGACATCTCTACCCCTCCGAATAAGCTGGTCCCTAGTCAGGATTCTATCCTGCACAAAGCCCACACAAAGAAACGGATCTTTAGAGGGATCGGTTCTCTCCACAACCATTTGCCTTCAAATCTGATAAGTGGCCGGTGCGAGAACCATCGATATATCGCTTTGACGTTGAACTTCCCATCTCGACTTGGGGCCCAAATCCTCTGATCAGCTCAAAAATTATTCTGTTGCACCTCATACAACCTGCTCAACAGGTCCAAATAACTCCTGACCTCACTATCCCTTAGGCGCCTTCTAGTAACCACATCCCAGGTGCTTCTCCCACTGGCGAAGGAAACATGCTCATCGACCCTCCCACCGGGGTTCAAAGGAAGGGCAAAAATCTCTGGGTAGACATCTCTAAGTGGTCTCACCTCCAGCCACCGGTCCTCCTAGAACCGAATGCGGCACCCACATCCCTAGCTGTATCTCACCCTTTAGCCATGGACTCCCAAACGTAGGCCACATCTCTCCACCACGACGAGGTAATCCAATGAGTTGAGACCCCAATCCCCTAACTCCCCCAAGACATCCCATACTTTTCGCTCAATACAAGCCACCATAGATTTCCCCTCTCCTCCTCCCTTCCCGCTCTCCACATCCACTTGCCCAGTAGCGCCATATTAGTCCTTTTAAGGCTCCGAATCCCCAGCCGGCCACAAGCAATCGGCAGTTGGCACGTGTCCTAGTTGACGAGATGATATCGGCAAGTCACACTTGCCCCCTCCCAAAGAAACGACCTTTGAATCCGCTCGAAACGATCGAGAGCCTTAGCAGGGCATCTAAACATAGAAATGAAGAAAATGGGGGTCGACAAAAGCACAACTTTAACCAAGATGAGCCTACCCCCACTGCTCAAAAACCTTCCCTTTCCATGAAGACAAACGCTGCTCGAATCTCTACACAATCGGGAGCCAGTCGCGAATCGTAGGTTTCCTGATTCTGAGCGGCAGACCTAGGTACCGAATAGGCAGCCCCTCAATTCGGCACCCTACAGAATTGACCAGGATATTCAATGCCTCCTCCTCCACCCCGATGCCAGATACCGTAGATTTATACAGATTAACTCGTTGACCCGACACCGCCTCATACATCGAAAGCACATCGGCCATGTTGCGGATTTTCGTCACATCAGCCTTCCCAAATAAATTGGTATCATCCGCATACTGCAAATGTGTGATGGCTCTACCCTGCTCTCCAACCTGAATACCAGCAAGCATGCCTAAGTCCCTGGTGCGACTAATCAGCCCGGATAAAGCCTCCCCGACCATATTAAATAGAAAAGGGGAAAGGGGGTCTCCCTGCCTGAGACCCTTAGAACTCTTAAAGTATCCAGTCGATGTGCCATTGATCAATACTGAAAACCACGAAGACGAGTAGCACCCGTGCATCCACTTCCTCCAAATGACCCCGAAACCCATCCTTCTTAGCATATAGTCCACGCTTCCCCAACTGACCCGGTCATAAGCTTTCTCCATGTCGACCTTCCAAACCACCGCCGATTGACGATGAGCATAGGGCGAGTGAATGGTCTCATTAGCAACCGCCACAAGATTCGTGAGCTGTCTGCCGCAGACGAAAGCCCCTTGATGCTCGGAGATAATAGAACCCATCACCCACTTAAGCCTATTGGCCAACACCCTAGACAGGATCTTATAAATACAATTAATCAGGCTGATAGGTCTGTAGTCGGATATATTCATTTCCTAGCTTTTAATCAGAGGCATTCAGTATTTTGATATAATTAACGGGGCATCGACTGTGATACCCAGAAGTGTAAAGTTCACCATTTCAATAAAACCCTCTCCTAGTAAGGAGAAATTTGTTGCGATTTATTTGTGAATGAATTTATTTCTACGCAAATTTGTTGTGTACAATATTTGACCACCTGTAGTTGAAAATGTTGTTGTGGTGAGACGCTGCTTCTCACACAACACCATATTCAACATGTGATAGACCTTTTTTAGAAGCATAATTTGAAAAGCAAGACGTGACACACCTCTTCATAGCACCTAAAACGTGTTTTTTGGAAAAAGGATGCCAAACATGGCCCAAGTGAAATCCAACTCCACCTACCTTGAAAAGCGTTGATAAAACCTCGATCTATAGGTCTCATGATATAACCCGGAAGTTGTAGAAGAAGAAGGCTTGAAGACGGAGTGATCTTGAAATCCCTATTCGTCCAACAACCTCAATCGAACCCTCTCCATATATTATCTCTCTTTTATAAGAAGTACAAGGAAAAGTTAAGGATTTCTTCTTCTTCTTCTTCTCTCTCTCTTTTTTTTTTCTTTTAAAGAATTCGGAGGAGAGACTCCAAGCTGGTGGAGTCTGTTTCCTAGAAATTTCGGCCCCTAAAACTTAAGGACCCAAAATCCCAACTGTTCCCCCAACTCTCACTTTTTCTTCTCTCAAAATTCTTTCGTAAAAAAAATTGGTCAAAGGCGTCCAATTCCATGTGCAAAATTCTTGGGGGCTTTCTCTCCCTCTAGAGATTTCTCTCTTTGGTTGAGGGAAGGTGCTTCACGCACAAATGCTTGGAGAAAATATCTCCTTCATGGGAAAGTCACAATATAAGAGGCACACACACACACGCTAGTTGGGTGTATGTGCCCAAGGTACTACTAATTAAAAATATAATTAGTATAAACTAGCCTTAGGAGGTTTGATGACGCAGGCCGGTTCCCTAATCTACGTGAATGATATGATTGATTTGCCGAAATTAAATTGGAACTAAGTTAAGCAATAAAATTCACAAAATATAATGAATACCTCCGGTCTTCTTAGTATTCCATGGGAGATTCACGATGCTTAGTGGTTCAAATTCGAGCTAGATCCTAGAGATAGAACTCTAGGTTTTTCCAGATTAGGGCGCTCACGATTCAATGATGAGATCACTGATTTTCTCTGAATATCAGGTGCGGAAGGTTTAATAGCTCTGCTGGGTTCTACGGTTGTTGAATCGGATCGATTCAAGGATTTAGATAAATTTAGGGTTTAGGATTTCACAAGAAGATGGTCGAATTAGGGTTGTAGAATCACGCAAACAAAGATAAAAGAGGTAGATAGAATTGTAGGCTTCACACCCTTGGCTTCGCACCAAACCTGTCACGGGAAGAAGATTCACTCTTCGTATAGGCTCATCTCAAGCACACATAAGCAAAAGCTCTTTTAATCATAATCAATAATCCTCTTAATAGAGTGTTTACAAGGCCTTTATATAGGCTAAGAAAACCCTAAACGAAATAAAACTCGCACTAAAAGAGTTTTAAAATAATAAAAGGCTAAAAAGAGAAAAAAAAAGAAAATTTTTGTTGCTGGGCCCGCCCGAGCGAGGATTATAACCGCTCGAGCGAGCTTAAGTGGCCGCTCGAGTGAGGGCACGCTCGAGCGAGGATTATAACCGCTCGAGCGAGGGCTTGCTGCGGCACTTCTCCTTGCGGTTTCCAGAATGTCCTCTCTCGCCTAGTTTTAATTTCCATTCCGCTTCTTCCGACGTCGGTACACGCGAAAAGGTCCATATCCCATGTCTACGATGTCGGCGTCCCCGTCATTTGAACTTTGAACTCATAACCTCTAGGCCAAACCAAGTTGCTTGGTGAAAGGAGTTTACTAGAAGTAATATTTTTCTATATACTTAAGTTCTTATACGCAGCATATACACCCAACATAAAGTATTGCACACACTAATTTCATAGCTTAATAAAAGCAATTGATAATCTTAATGGAATAATTTGGCTACTAGAATATACATCAATAACTAAAAGCAAGGATCTTACACAAAGTCTATACATGGTATCAAGATATATAAGCCACACAATTTCATCATCATCAAGAGGGAACATTCACACAACTTAAGGGCACCAATAATGATATAGAAATATAGTATATTTAAGATTAAAAATAAGATAAAATAGTGCAGATCACATGCCAAGCTTACACACCGAAGAAAGTAGTATCGATGGTAAAAATTCAAATAAGCGTTTGGGTTTTTGCAAAGTATGCTTACCCTATTAGAGATATATGAATTAGCATGGTTGGATGTTTCCTTACTTTCATAGGAGCAGTGTTACCTAGGCACGTGGCATGGGTGCCAAGTGTCAAGGTGACATAGATGTTTGGCACGCCAATTTCTGAAGATTCCAATACGGCGGCATGGCCTTCAGAAAAATAAATAAAAAATAGAACGTATATGGAGAAAAAATTGAAGGGAAATCTTAGAGAGTCAGTTGAGATATGTAATGAAAAATACATAATATATGTCATGAACCTAACTAAAAGTATAGTATAGTATACAAATTGTTTTCACGGACCCAAGCCTTTTATTGTACATTTTTTTTTCTATAAAATGACGGTTCATTTTATCGTCTCAAAATGAGGAACATTTTGATGGTATTATGTGATTTTTTATACATGTCTAGAACTATCGTGCTGTGTTGAGGAGGGTCCAAGTGCCACCAAGTGTCGGCACGGCAAAAATCTCAAAAGTAGATAGTGCCTAGGTAACACTGCATAGCAGTGTTCAGTATCAGATTTTGTCTATCTGAGACTTTTCATATTCAAATATATGCTAGATGACTCCTAATATTGGTTGCTTTGCTCATTATTTTGTAGGATGACCGTTACTCTAGATATATTGGGAGGCAGGCTATTGTTCCTATGACATTTGGCCGGCATGTTCCTATTATATCGGATAGGGTGAGCATCCTCTGTCATTTCTTATGGTTTTTGGTGTCAATTTATATTACTGTCTGCTTTTAAATGACGTTTCTTTTGACATTCTTTGGGAATATATGACCAGTTTTGCACCTTAAATTGGAGTTTAAATTGTGGCACTAGATTAGGTTCCTATAGATATTGAATGATGTATTTTGCGAATTTGTATGAAGTAACTTGCTCGGAACACATGCTTTGTTTTTTTTTTTTTTGTAAATAAAGTATCATTAGTGATCAGAAAAAGAAGAAAGAAACAAGAGCTCAACGATTTTTATGCATTTCACAGTTACTTTGATGATGAATTCTGTGGGTGTATTTGAAATTGCTATTTCCCCGATCAATTAAAAAAAGTTTGATATAATAGAGGCTCTGTTTGCTATAATTACATTGTCATTTTTACCATCAGTTTGGCGATCCTCAAATAAACTGCTAAATTTTTTTATATTTTACTGCTAAAAGTTTTATTATTTTCGTTCTCTAAAAAGGCTTCTATTGGCTCTCCATAATTTCCACGGAACATTACCCTTCCCTTGGATCCAAGAAGTAACACACTTAAAGAGTCCCCTTCATTGATTTCCTTCAAATTCAAGTATTCCCCAATGCTAATTCCAGTTAGAGGTCTGCCTATGGGTTCCCAGATGTCTTTTCGAGGTCTGCCTATGCAAAGGAGCAAACCCAACCTTTTCAAAGTGGGGTGGTCAAGGAAACCACAGCTTCATGAGTCTTAATTCCGAGCAATTCTGATTTATGAATGTTAACTTATCCCAGATCCTCAAAGCAACTGAGACTAATCTTCACTTCTCTAGCTTCATTCAGGTTATTCCCCAAGAAGACCAGGGTATCATCAGTAAATTGGTAGCGAGTAATGGCCATACAGGTTCTTGACGTGAAAACAATGGAAGTAGTTTAGGGTTTGTGTAGTAGATTTGGTTGGCATTGATTTTTCGACTCTTGTTTAGATACTGGGATTATTTGATGTTGGTTCAATCCTATGGATGAACTTCTCTAATGAAACTTCCCATATATACACATACCGGGTGTATAGAGTAGTTTTATATTTTTGCTCCCAAACAATTTGGTAATTGCTCCACAAATTTACGAGAAGATAAGAAACAAGGCCTTTCTTCTATTTTGAAGTACTTCACTGGTTGCAACTTAATTGCCAAAATTTAAGTCATTTTTATATCCAACACACCCTTAAAGAAGATATGCTAGGGTTGCAGTTATAGGAATTTTCTTTTTATGTAGAGGCATTTGAGACCATTTTTATCGGATGTTTTGATTATATAATGCGGGACTGTGATTGATTGGGATTCTTTTTAGTGATAGGGTGTTTGATTGGGATTCTTTTTAGTGATAGGGTGTTAGAGATGTAATATGTGGTGAAATATGTGTTAGTGAGTACACCGGATACACTTGTATGAGAGGTATGCATAGTGGTTTTAGTCCCATATTTAGTAAAAAAATTGTAATTGCTCTCCATGTAGCCCTCTATATAAAGGCCCTCTATCTTGTAACTCAAAACATGTTGGAATAGCAACAATGTAGTCCTTTGTGGTATGGCTCTTTCTCTTTCTCTCTCCCTCTTCTTCTCCATCTGTCTTTCTTGCTCATAAACCCTAAATGGGTATTCTTCTCTTCTATTTTTTTTATCATTGTTATTTTATTTATTTTTTACAGTGGGAAGGGTATTTTTTGCCAAAAGTGGTCATCTTTTGGTGACTATGTGCACCTTCCATCTTATGGTTTCTCTGGAAGGGAAGAAATGATGGGATTTTCAACAACAAGCTCTGTTCCTTTCAGAAGATTGCTTCAAACTCAAGGGTTTTGAAGTAAAAAAATTGTAAGCTCTGCCTGACTAGAATCTAAGGATAAGCTTGCTAGAGTCAGTTTTTGGGAACCAGTGCTTTTTGAGGGCTAACTACTTGTATTGAACTGTTCCGTACAAGGAGATTACAGGCGTAAATGTGGACAACTTGCGTAGCTGCTGGTCTAATGATGCATCTTGTTTTTGTTGTCACTCTTGCTATTTGTAACCTCTTTTATTTTTTATCGTTACCCATAAAAAAATGTTTTGTTGCCAATATTATGATTTTAGTAATGTTTCATTTATTTTGTATTTATGGAACTGTGCTCGCTTACAGTTATGTCAGTACCAAAACCAGAAAGTCATTTTTATTTTGGCACTTAGATAAAAGTGCCAATTTTCTTAGATGTTACTGCAAGCGGTCAGAATTCTCCAAATATTGGTGAGATTATGGCTTTCTTGACATACCTAACCAAATGATTACATTAACATGTATGTAGGTTTTAACCACTTATCATGATATCGTTTAGAAACTAAAATGATGCAAATTGCATGTGTATATGTTAACAATTTTTAGTATGTTCATTTAGGAACGGGCCCAACTCTCCTAACCGTCATTTAAACACCAACATGGTGTTTAAATGATCATACACCATTAATGGTTTAAGATGTGGGAGATCCGTACCATCCGAGTGATAGATCATAGATTGAAATGAATAAGGCCTGAAAATGGTGTTTTAGGGAGATTTACACCATCTGATCTGTGGAGTTTAATATCAACCATTGTTTTCAATTTTAATGGCTGATATTAAAGTTCATCAGGGTTCACATCCACTTATAGGCATGTTTCTTTGGGCTGAGTCATGTTCTAATGATAGATTGCCACTTGGACAATTTAGATTGATCACTGATGCTCACCACAGGGCAAAATGATAATCACACTTCAATGGTGTGTGATTAAAAGTTTACCTTTAATGATGTAAGATCATTTAAACACCATTCTGTTGTTTAAATGTCGGTCAAGAGCCATTTAGTAACACATTAATTAAATAGCTTTCTATGTTGTTTTTGAGCCACTTTTACTATTTTTTTGCTGCGACTAGTATGAGGTCTAACTCCGAGGATTGAAAATGTTACAGTATGTTGATAAGGAGTTTGGAACTGGGGTCCTGAAGATAAGCCCTGGACATGATCACAATGATTACCGTCTTGCTAGAAAGCTAGGTTTACCAATACTTAATGTAATGAACAAGGACGGAACTCTAAATGAGGTTGCTGGACTTTACAGGTAACAAGTGAAGATCTAGTAATTTCGAAGGACTTTAGGATAGTTTGACATCTGTTAAATGGATGAATGCTGTTTCTTACATAAAATGGTTGCCATTTCAGTGGGCTTGATCGATTTGAGGCACGGAAGAAATTATGGTCAGATCTTGAAGAGACAAATCTAGCTGTCAAAAAGGAATCTCACACTTCACGAGTGCCGAGATCGCAGCGTGGTGGAGAAGTACGATTTGCTCTCTTTCAAATTTGCTAATCTGAACATGAAAAATAAAATCGGAATATAAACTGTCTGTATATGCTCTGACACAGATTGACTCTTCTATTAGGTAATTGAGCCACTTGTAAGTAAGCAATGGTTTGTTACCATGGAGCCCTTAGCTGAGAAAGCCCTTCAAGCAGTTGATCAAGGAAAATTAACCATTCTTCCTGAAAGATTTGAGAAGGTAATTATCAATTAAAGTGCTTTTAGTTTGCTTTGTTGCATGTGACATTTGTACTTGGCAGTGTTGATCTTTTACTATCTGTAAGGCCTTTGATAACTAACGTAGAAGTTATGGTAGCTTCAAAATCAGTCAAGTTGTGTCGTCATCTAATCAATTTTCAACTCTCAATTTCTTTCAGATTTGTCTCCTTATAGTTCTTCTCACCTACTCCCTTTGTGGGCATACTGCTAGTTCTCCCTATTTACAATAACTTTTGATTATTTGTAGATTTTAATTAGTTTCTTCCAACAATATAGTTCGCCACGGATAACATTTTCCTATATTTCTTTTATATTTCAGCTTATCAGTTTTCTTTATCCCTGTGCTCTTGGCTGTTGATTGTAGACATATAAGCATTGGCTATCAAATATTGAAGATTGGTGTATAAGCAGACAACTGTGGTGGGGCCATCGCATACCAGTTTGGTACATCACAGGTAAAGATTGCGAAGAAGACTATATTGTTGCACGGAACGCTGCAGAAGCTCTTGAAAAAGCTCGTGAGAAGTATGGAAAAGGTGTGGAAATATATCAGGATCCAGATGTTCTTGACACTTGGTTTTCAAGGTTCGTTCGTGCAATCAAGGTTTTAAATCTTGGTACCGATATCAACCACCAATTTGGGCTGATGCATATCTGCCGATACTGATACGTAGCCGATACCTGAGACCCAGTAGGGACTAAAAAAAGCTTAAAAATGGAAGAAAATATCAACGAAAAACCAAATACGTTTCGCTCATATACCTACTGATACTGGTAGATATCGACAAATACTGTATCAGTATTGGTATCAGCTTTGCCGAGTTTTCAAGCCATGCTTACTTATGGGCCAGTTATGTTTGTTGGTTGTTTTAAATATTAAAGTGTTTTGTATCATTTCTTGTACGTATATGTATGTACGTGTGGATGCAGGCATGCATTTTGTCTTTTGAGGTGGGAAGGTCTTATGAATAGTTTTGATCTCATGCATCTGGCACATACATCAACTATTCTTTTGTGTCTTTATGCATGGAGTTTTCATTAATACATGCATACATATAAATACTTTCATGCATGCATGAAAACATACATGACACTATGCTAAGTAACACAACCATTTTTTTTTATTTGAATAAATGAAAACCATTCTATTAGTTTTTAAAGAGGTTAATATAATAGACTAGTCAAGGCTGTCAAGCAGAACAGGAAAAAGAAAGTATAGAAAGGAAAAAGGTGCTGGCCATATTAAGGTATGGCACTAGTTGCCAATACAATGAGACTATGGCCAAAGCCAAAAACTCAAAAACACGGAGTCTGCTTCTCGTACCAGTCAGTTCTGTGGTTCCCTTCTCTATGGATGTGAGAGAATGCTACCAAGGCCAAGTCATCCAAAATGCGCTCCATCTCTCTAAATCTAGTGAAGAATCTCCATGGTGGGACAGCAGCATGTGAGACCCAAGCCCTTTATCCATAGTTTGTGTGAACAAGGGGAAGTAGATAATTGAGTCCCATCCATAATGCATAAACCTTGGTCTTGATTGCCTCCACGTGACCCAATGGACTTGCGTATGCCAAGATGACGGGGACGCCGACATTGTAGACATCAGATATGGACCTTTTCGCGTGTACCGACGTCGGAAGAAGAGGAATGGAAATTAAAACTAGGCGAGAGAGGACATTCTGGAAACCGCAAGGAGAAGTGCCGCAGCAAGCCCTCGCTCGAGCGGGCCCTCGCTCAAGCGACCACTTAAGCTCGCTCGAGCGGTTATAATCCTCGCTCAAGCGGGCCCAGTGACGAATTTTTTTTTTTTAGTCTTTTATTATTTTAGAACTCTTTTAGTGCGAGTTTTATTTCGTTTAGGGTTTTCTTAGCCTATATAAAGGCCTTGTAAACACTCTATTGAGGAGATTGATTGATTATGAATGAAAAGAGCTTTTGCTTATGTGTGCCTGAGATGAGCCTCTACGAAGAGTGAATCTTCTTCCCGAGAAGGGTTTGGTGCGAAGCCAAGGGTGTGAAGCCTACAATTCTATCTACCTCTTTTATCTTTGTTTGCGTGATTCTACAACCCTAAATCGACCATCTTCTTGTGAAATCCTAAACCCTAAATTTCTCTAAATCCTTGAATCGATCCGATTCAACAACTGTAGAGCCCAGTAGAGTTATTAAACCTTCCGCACCTGATATTTAGAGAAAATCAGTGATCCCATCATTGAATCGTGAGCACCCTAATCTGGAAAGAAACCTAGAGTTTTATCTCTAGGATCGACCCAGACCCTAACGGATCTAGCGCTCGGATCAATGTGATTCTCCCAAGGAATACTACGAGACCCTGAGGTATTCGTTATATTTTGCAAGTTTCACCGTTTAGTTTAATTCCAATTTAATTTCGGCAAAAATTCAATTATATCATTCACGTAGTTTAGGGTACCGTCCTGCGTCACAAGAGCTCTTCTCCATTACTATCCTGGAAAGTGGCACCAAAACCAGCCTCTCCCATGTTACTCTCGTTACATCAATCGAAATTTAGCTTTATCCATCCATCTCCAGTCTTCTCCAACAGTCCAATGCCCTTGGGATGATAACAAAAGGTTGTAGACAGGCAACATTCAATTGAATTAATGACGATTAGGGTCAGTGAGGATTAGGGTTGGAAGAAGAGAGAAGGAAGAGGAAGGAGAAGAAGAGAAAAAGATATGAGAAATTAGGGTTGGAAGTCCATCACTATCAACTTCCTATCCAATCTTATTACATCCAAATATCCTCAAGTGGCTCTCCATCTTCTGATTTTATTCTATGAGTTGGATCCATTAGGATATTTGAGGGTTTACACCCTAGCATACCAGTATGACTAAGAAAATCCAAAGCATACTTCCTCTAAGAGATACATATACTGTTCCTTGACCTGACAACCTCAATTTCATGAAAGTACTTTATAGGACCCAAATCTTTAATATCAAACACACTGCTCATATACTGTTTGAGTCTCCTATTCTCTTCTTCATCATCTGTCATGACAACCTGTCATTGATGTAAAGAATCAGTGTTGTGGTTCAAACTTCCTTCTTTACAAATAAGGTGTGATCGTAATGATTTCTTTTGTACCCAAACCGAACAATTGCATCACTAAACTTTTTAAACCAAGCCCTTGGAGACTGCTTCAACTTGTAAGTTTCTTTCCTAAGTCGACATACTTTATCCTTCTCCTCCTCACATGCAAAACCAAGAGGGAAGGACACATAAGCCTCCTTTTAGCTCACCATGGAAGAAAGCATTCTTAACATCAAATTGGTGAAGTGACCATCTCTTATGGGCTATAAAGATAGGAGGAGACAAATTGAATTCAACTTCTCTCAGGGTGTAAAGGTGTCCTGATAATCAACACCGTAGATTTGAGTAAAACCATTCGCCACCAACTGAGCTTTCTGTCTTTCCACATATTCGTTTGGTCTATACTTCACTGTATCAACCCATTTGCAATCAACCACTTTCTTTCCTTCTGTCAACGTAGTTACTTCATAAGTCTTATTTTGGCCAAGAGCTTTCATCTCCCAAACCAAAACAACCTTCCATTGAGGCTGAGATAGGGCGTTAGAAACACCAGAAGAAATAGAATCCAAAGTTGAGATAATGAAGAATGTAAGGAGGACAAAGAATTATAGGATAAAAATTTATTGATAGGATGGAAGAAATAGGAACATTGCCCCTTAGGTAGCGCGATAGGTAGGTCCATGTCAGGCACAAGAGGCAAAGGAGTTTTGCTTTCTTGTGTACTAGACTCTAGGTTTGAAGTTATGTTCATAATTTGAGATGGTGGGCTTGTTCTTCCTCCATCTCCCCCGAGATAAGACCTTCTGCACCCTTTTAGTTTTTTCATATGTTGGAACATTTTGTTGAACGTATTCTTCTCCATCTCTTTGCCCATCATTGGGGACATTTATTTGCACATCTTCGTCTTGGCCTTGCAAACATTGATCTTCAATCTCAGACGATGTATCATGAATGGGATATAGCAATGACATAGTGCTCTCTTCCTTTCTACTCCCCCCCAAAGAGTTCATTGGGTATTGACAAAGGCATATTAAGGAGTGGATTCAAAAAATTAACATCTATAGTTACAAACCGTCTACCAGATATACGATCATAACACTAATACCCTTTCTCTGATGAGGGAAATCCAATGAAAATACATCGAACAACTTTGGCATTTATTTTTATCACTACAAATACCATGGATCTGGGTAAAACATAAACATCCATAGACCCTAGTGTAGAATCCCATGAGGCTAACTCAACCTCACAAAATCGGCTTGTAAGGTGAGGGCTGCCTCAGGTTTAGATAGCCCAAGGCCATGGATACCACAGGCGATGTGGGACTATCTATCACGCCCCCTCACGTGTAACATGTCTCTCTACATCCCTGTGGTTACCGGCTCTGATACCATGTAGAATCCCATGAGCCAAACTCAACCTCACAAAACTGGCTTGTAAGGTGAGGGTTGCCCCAGGTTTATATAGCCCAAGGCCTGGATACCACAGGCTATGTGGGACTATCAATCACCTAGGAGGGATTGGAGAGAGCGATGACGAAGGAGATAACATGTGAAAAGGGGATTGCCTTGGAGGGCAGGAGTTAGGATTCTATTAATCATAAAAATACCATGAGAACAACTTCATTCCATAATTTCATTGGTACATTCATCTCAATTAACAAGTCCCGGGCTATGTTGAGTAGATGACGGTTCTTCCTCTCAGCCCCTCCATTTTGCTAGGGGGTGCATGGGCAAGTGGTCTGCCACTCAATACCATGAACTTGAAGGTAAGACTGAAGGTGATGTGAAGAGTACTCTCCCCGATTATTTGACCTTAACACTTTCACACAAGAATCAAAATATCGGGCAAAATTTCGGTTTCGGGCATGACTGAAACCGAACCGAAAATTTGGACCGAAATCTTCGGCTGAAAACCGATAATTTGGCCGAAATTTCGACCAAAAATTTGAGTCCCATACAAAATATGACCGAAATTTCGGTCATTTCGGCCTAAATTTTGATCCTTGCTTTCACAGATGCATTGCATTGGTTTTGAACAAGTTTATGATTCACTGGAAAAATGGAGGCAACTTCATTGTTGGTTTCATCATATACAAGGTAGTGAGACGAGTAAACTCCTATTATAACTCACTGGATAAGAAGAATCAAGGATCAAAATAGCGGTTTCGTTTTCGGGCATGATCAAAACCGAAATTTCGGCCGATAATTTGAATTTTGGCCGAAATTTCCCCTCCATACATTTTTTGACCGAAATTTCGGTTCCAAATTTTGTTTCAGTGGGGACCGAAATCGAAACATTTTGGCCGATAATTTGAATTATTGGCTGAAATTTTGAACCATGAGAAGAATGATATGTTTAGACAATTGACAGACCACATTTCAATTGGGAGTCAGCGGATGAGTTGAATTTTGTAGATACTAGTGCACACAACCTAGGTACATGGAGGGGCCTCAAACGTAAGTGCCACAGATGAGCATTCTCTAATGAGATTGTAGCAGTCACAACAGAAGCTGTCTTCTATGCCTTTAACATTAAATAGGTAGAGTCCTCTCTCTTCATGAGCATGACTAAGAATCTTCCCCTTGACAAGTCCTAAAAAACACAACAAGATGAGAAAAAGTAACATTGCCATTGAGTTGTTTGGTAAGACTACTAACTGACAAGAGATTATGAGGCATATTCGGAACAGTAAAACTTAGAGCTGATTTTAAAGGTATTTGATTAGCCTGAACAACCCCTTCCCCAGAAACTGGAACAAAGGATCCATCTGCAACACGAATATTACACTGTTTGGGTAATGGAGAAATAGAGTCAAACAGGGAAGACACACCAGACATGTGATCAATGGCTCCGGAATCAATTGTCCATGGAGCTTTAGATTGACATGGAAGTATGGGCAGATCCAACAATACCTGTCTCAACCACTCCTTGAATTTCGAAGTTAACACATGGAACATCACCCTTCAAACCAACCCCTAAATATACGAGATGAACACTGGATTACTGCTGTTATGACATCCTATACCAGGCCACACGATCACAGAAATATCACCACGAATTGCTGCTAGACTGCTGTTGTAAGCTTTAGCACATAAACTTCAGAGGTTTCCACTTTCCACAAATCAGAACAAAAGGCTACACAGCCGTCCAGACAAGACAAAAAGATTTTCCTAGCAAGCTGTCTTTCTCGACACATGAGAGACACCAAACACATCCAGAAAAACAGGTGTATCACCTTTCCTTGCACCAAAGTCTCCAGCATATGCAGCATACACCAACCGAGACTCATAAGCTGCCGAAAAATGAATATTATGCCTCACAAAATCGACCCAAATGCATATCAGCAGTGACAGTCTTGATCACACACAACCTGAGAATCCAGAAACACATGGACTGGTTCGGGTTCAGCGGAAGTTTTTATGGGAAGATTTGGGTTTAGAGAGGAAGTTCCACCTGGTGAGTTGGGATATTTGTCAACTCCCTAGGGATTGTAGGGGGTTAGGTATCCACTGCCTTTGGGAGGTCAATGTTTCCCTTTGCAGAAAATGGCTATGGCGAGCGGGTTTGGACAGTGAGAAGGATAGTCTTTGGCTGCAAGTTCTTGGTGCCAAATATGGTCGACTTGAGGGTGGTTGGGGTGTCCGCATCACCCGGAACAAGAATGTTTCTGCTTGGTGGCAAGGAATCTGTTATGTTTGGCAGGATTATGCTAAATGGATAAGGTACAGCTGGGGTGATGAGGCCAGGATCAAGTTTTGGGAGGACCCTTGGATCGATTTCAGCCCTTTGGCTGAGCTGTTCCCTAGCATCCATAGGATTGCTTTAGATCCGGGTGCCACTCTCGCTGGACTTGTTACTGTCAGCAATTTTGGGGATAGCTGACCAGGTACATGCTTCCAAAAGCAGGAGACCTGAGTTCGAATCCCCTCCCCCCCTTGAGGCCACCCTAGGGATTTATATTCTGTGCTGACCCGACATGTGCTGAATTTGAGGTGCGCATGTGCCCTTGGGATTAGGTGGGTGCTCTAAGAGGTTTGGATACCCAGGTTACCGAAAAAAAAAAACGGTGGGGATAGCTGGAATATCTGCACTAGTTGTTTGAAGGATGAGAAAGTGCAGCCTTTCCTCTTGCTGCTTTCTTTGATTTACGGCGCCAAGAGGAACCATTTGGGGTCTGATTTCAGATTTTGGATCGCTAATAAAAATGGGAGTTTTAGTGTGCGTTCCTTTTATTGGATGTTGTCCTATAGGCTGCTCGTTCGATCTGATTGGGCTTCTCTGTGGAGGGCTTCGGTTCCCCCGAAGCTGAAGTTCTTTACGTGGACAATTATTGACCCGAGACAACGACCCTAGACTTCGTGAATTTTGTTTAACTAAATTAATTAAACAAAATCTAAAAAACAATCGTGATACCTTAGGGTTTCATAGTTTTCGGCTTAGATGATCGTGTTTGGTTCGGGTAGGGTCTAGTTCAATGTGCTAGATCCTCGCAAAAGGAGGATCCTAGAGATAGAATTCTAGCTGCTTCCAGATTAGGGCGCTCGCTCGCAGATCAAAAAGTGGAATCCCTGGTTTTCTTGGGGTTGTTGAATCAGATCGATCCAACGGTTCAAATGAAAGTTAAGGTTTTGGGATTCGGGAGGTTCAACTTGACATGGGATGAAATAGGGTTTATGGGATCAAAAATAAAGCAGAGAATTGATAATCAAAGAGATAAAGAGAGAGTTAAGAAATTGTGGGCTTCGCACCCTTGGCTTCACACCAAACCCTTCATGGGAAAGAAGATTCACTCTTCGAAGAAGCTCATCTCAAGCTCGAGGCAAATTGCTCTTTCATTCATAATCGATGATCAATTTTTACAATGTTTATAAAGACCTTATATAAGAGGCCTCAAAGCAGAAAACCCTAAAACATAATAATTATGAAACTATTCTAAAGTGCTTACATACGAAACAAAAAGAAACCTAGGAATAAGGACTGAAAATGACAATGTTCGATGCGACTCGCTCAGGCGACAATTGATGCTCGCTCGAGCGACTTCAGTGTTCTTCGACGTCTCGTTCAAGCGACAACCAAACTCGCTCGAACGACTTTTGGCCGAAAGTTTGGTCTTATTTTTGAAGCCTCCTCTCTCGAGCGGAAAGTGAAGTCGCTCGAGCGACTTTGGACAGAGTGTCTCCTTTAGGCTTGATTCTGATTCCCGTTGTGTTTCCTCCGACGCTGGTACACGCAATATGGTCCATAACCGATGTCCACAATATCGACGTCCCTGTCAGTTATGAGAGGGCACATCCTGACGATTGACCAATTGATTGTCTGCGGGAAGGATATCCAGAACATGTGTGTCATGTGTATGCAAGCCAAGGAGTCCGTCTCCCACCTCTTCTTGCATTGATGGGTGGCTGCTGTGGTTTTTTGGAAATTTTTGGGCCGTCCCAAGCTCTATCTCTCATCATTTTATTGCTTGGTTTGGAGATCCGTTGGAAGGACCGCTGAGTTGTTTTTGGAAGGTTAGCTTTTTCGCGGCGCTGTGGGCCATTTGGCGTGAAAGGAATGCTCGAATTTTCTCAAAGGGAGAAGACCGATGGGTTTGATCTTGAAAGAGATCAAGGATCTCATGTGCCTTTGGGTCGGCTTGGACCAGATAGTGGGTTTGGGGAGACCAGAGATTTTGGATTTCAGCTAGCTGGGGCTGCGTTTCGCTCCTAGCTTTAGTTTTATGTTTTTTTAGCTTTTGTCCTTTTTGCTTGTTTTTCTTTTTCCTTTCCTTCCCTAGAGTGGGACCTCCTTTTGTATTGCTTTCCAGCTGCTCGCTGGCTTTTAATATATTTTTGCCGTTTTCCGATAAAAAAAGACACGCGAACTGGTACACATTTTTGGATTTAAAAGAAAACTTCAGATCTCCTTCAATACTGCTCATATTTATACGAAATCACATCAAAATGATTTAGAATGAGAAAACGACACATTCCCTTGTGACTAATTGAAGGTTTCGTTAAAATGAGAACACGACACATTCCCTTGTGACTAAGTGAAGGTTTCGATCCCACAGAAACATGTGAAAACAACAAGATTTTTAATAAACCCTTCGAAACTTCATTATGCAACCATAAAAACAAGTTAACAACTTTGTTAAAGATATTCAGCATTGAAGAACGATACAAACCATGTAAATGTTGTCTCATCCAAGGTCAGACTATTGACCATTCTGACTTCAGCATGACATCAACAACAAGGGGTGCCATAAGTGAAAGGTCAGATCCTGAAGGAATCCCTCTTGTTCCAAGTTGAATTAATGACGATTAGGGTTAGTGAGGAATAGGATGAGAAGAAAGAGAAGGGAGAGGAAGGCGGAGAGAAAGAGATAGGATAAATTAGGGTTGTTAGTCATTCACCCTTACATACTTTATTAGTATATACATCATTTATTACAACGCCTATACTCACCCCATATAATCTCTCTAGACACCCCAATACTAGTCACATCAACAATTTCCAGTCTCGCGCAACTTCCCGAAAAGAAAGATATGGAAACATTAAAGAAAACATGCTCTTTGTGTAACCTGATATTATAGTTTTGCTGATTTCATTGAGGCAGTGTCTCTGAAGATGCAGACATTTCTTTTGTTCGAGATCTCCCATAAGGCCACAATACTGCAAAAGAAAACCTGCTCCACAAACATAAAGCTGTAGCATTTCTTCTCTGTCAGTACTGAGCAATCCAAAGATCCATCACACTATTACAAGCAGACAAGTTAATATATATTTCAAATCGTTTTTTGAAAAATGCCGCCCAAAGTATTTGGATCTAAGGACGCTTAATAGCAAATGTGAAGCGTCCTTGGTAATGTGACCGTAGAATATATAGGATAACAAAGCACTGGGAAAGGGAAAGTCCTGATAGATAGTTTAGTTATGATTTATGGGCTTGATACTCAGTGAATTGGCATCATTGAATTGCATTTTTAGAGTCTAGAGAGTTGTCTCTCTGGAAATCTTAGGACAAAGGAACTTATGCCAAGGATCTTGTCATCAAGTTTTTGTTCTCTAAATCCAGAGGGTTAAATTCGGATTCTCAGAACCCAGAGAGTTAGCTTTTTGGATTCTCTGTGGGGAATTTGGAATGAAAGCAACGTATGGGTCTTTCAGGCGAAGGCATCAGTGCTGTCCCAACTCTGGCAATCCATTGTAGATAACATTTGCATTTACGATTTAAGCAGCAAAGTATTTGATGGTTGAGAAGTACCAAGCAATAAAGAGGATGGTGTAACATTATAGTGGACGATGTTTAGCAAACGTTTACTTTGCAGTGGCCTTACTGGGGTTAATCCATATCTGAGAAGGATGGTGTTTGTTTCTTCTGCGCTTGCTCCTATTCCGCTGGTGTTTTTTTTTTTTTTTTTCCTTTGGTGTTCTGAGTATCTTATCCCTGACTCGACACCGAATATTTTTCTTGCAATTTTCATCACAATCGTATGAAATTAAAATTTTATTTTTTCAAAAAAAAAATTTAACCTCTGAATTCTCTAACCTATGGACCCGACGCCTGGTCTGGTGGTATCATGGTACCTCTTTAAGGTTGTTCTTAGAGATTAGCTAGTAACTCTCTACATTTCTCAGGAGCATGAGGCTCGATGCCAAGCACCTTGGCGACCAGTTGCAATTGTTGCGGAAAATTTTAAAATTAAAATGCTGCAAATTTTGAAACCTGTTTTTCAAATTTCTGTGCGTTTTTGGATTTTGTGTCTCTACAGAGGGGCATTTTTTCATCAGAGAGATATGTATCTTCTAAGAGATGTCTTTAATGTTTGTAAATTGGTATTTTTATAAAGTTCAAAATGCAGTTTTTTTTTTTTTTTTTTAAACATAATTTAATATACTTTTTCCGGACCGTACAAGAAAACAAGTAGTGTTTGGGCAAGGGCACAACACACAATACAACAAATTGTGTACTGATTACAACAACTTCGGCGTGAATACACCTCAGATCAAGTTGCTGCAATTTTTTTTTTCTTTCATTTTCTGTTTTGCCATATGCATCTTAGCGTCATTCTTTTCAGGTGTTGAATATGAATGACTAAAAGAGATGCCACTCAATTATTCACATTATAGTAGTGAAGGTATAGGTTGGTTGTCATGATTATAGTAGTGAAGGTATAGGTTGGCTGTCATTGTATCTAAAATCGATTTATATTTAAACATAAATCTTACCTGAAAATTTAAGCAACCAAATATTTCCATTATGAAGCCATGTGTATAAGTCATCCCTGTTTTGCACAGTATGGATGTGTACTATTATTAAGTTTCTAACATATTAGGTAGATTAGTGTTTACATTTTTAATAGTAAAGCATTGAAGCAGTTGAATGAAGTACCATTTTTCTATTTTTTTGGCATCCCATCGAAAATATGTAGCTTTTTGTAAATATTTATGAATTATTTCATATAATAAATATACAACAAACAGTAATCTACATAACTTCTTCAAAAAATATGCTCTTCTGCTAAAGTTATATTTATACGGGTGTTCCCTCTTCTGCTCTGCACCTTGATGTAGCTAAAAATTGATGGCTCCTCCCTCTTGCTCCCATTCTTGTTCCCTCTCCTCTCATGCTTCTTGCTTCTATGGTTTAGAGTAACCGCTTAAGCATATTTCCCTTTATGACTTTTTTGTCGTTATTATTTCCAGTCGTAGATTTGTACTCTATCTGCTAAACTGCACCCATATGATTGAACTTTAAATTTATCCCATTCATACACTAACTGATACATCATATCACTACTAATTGTGCAATGACCTTCTATTTATTCAGAAAAAAAATGCAATGACCTTGCGACTCTTTTTGCTTTTAAATAAAGAACTTTAAGCCAAAGAATGAAAAATAGCAGAGAATGTCAAATAATTAGGTAGATTAAAATCTGATTCATATTGTATACATCAGTTTTGCATGAAGATGGCAGCAGGATGGTTGTTGGATGATTAATGTTCCTTTGATCCTGTTCCTGAATTTCCGTAAAAATTCACAAAGGTTTTAAACTATCATTATATTAACTCAGTAAATGTGTGAGAATGACTTACATTTCTTTTCTTTTTTAAAGCCTTTTCAATTAGGCAGGTTCTTCGTTAATAGGGGCTTGGATGAATTTTATGTTGTATGTGCCTCTATAGAGATTCTCAATGTTCTTCTTTTATGTTTGCTTTCAGTTCCCTCTGGCCCTTCAGCACTCTTGGCTGGCCAGATGTATCAGCAGAGGATTTCAGGCATTTTTATCCAACAAGCATCCTTGAAACTGGGTATTGCTTGCATCACTAACTTTTGTTGCATATTGATCTTGCTCATATTTGGTACATAGTTTAGTTTTATCCCATTTGAAATTTTAAAATAGAAATTTCTAATTGAAGTTAAAAATAAGAGTATCTTTGGGCTCAGACTTTTATGCATAATGATTCATTGCGTATGACAGTGTAATCTATAGAGTTATTACTTGCATCAGTTTATTATGTAGGGTGTATTTATTTGTAGGTGGAAGCTCTTGATCTAATGCTCTGAATGTTTGCAGTGCACCTTTTTCTGTTTCGAATTCTCATGCTTCTTGATGCCTTGGGTCCTTCAAAACAGTTTTTTTTTGCAATTCCAAACCTCCTAGGATCCCGGACTTTCTGGTATATGAACAACTTACCAGTATCAATTCATTAGGATAGTAGTGTTTCTATTTGATACTTTGTAGTACGAGATGATCAACTGTCTCTTTGTACGCATAACAGGCCTGTTAGGCATGTGGAAGCCCCTACTTTGTATATGAATTACTGTGAAGGTTTTGTCTCTTGCTGTTTTCTAACAGAAAGCTAGCACTTGTGGGGGTGCGCCAGAGAATTCCAAAGTTTAGTTGAAGTTGCATTAACAATTGGTTGCTGAAACTAAGAAAGTGAAAAGACTTAATCGAAAAGCACCCATGCGGCTTACACATCTACACCCTACTTATACTTTGTTTTGGGGAGACACATGCACTCTGTAACGTTCCCAAACATATATGCACTCTATACCGACTACGTGAGTTGTTTTATGCTTGGTAAGAAACTGATCCTAACCTAGCATACCAGGATCATTAGGCTGGTAGTTTACTCCATACACCTGTCCTGCAGCAGGTTCTCCACTGATCCTGGCAACCATTTGTTGAATTCTTGAACTTGGGCATTTTTTGAAAAATATGCGTATAATATGCGTCTTTTTGACTCAAAGTACTAAACCCGTATAATACCTGTATTATTGAAAAAAGGAAATTTGAGTATACTATGCGTATTTTGTGTTTTAAACATGCATTTCACGTATTATACATTTTATTCTCATATTTTATTGAATTTAAAAAATATTTTTTTAATTTTTTCGAAAAAAATACCGTAAACTAAAAAAACACGTATAATCATCCCCATTTTTTTTCCGTTTTATACGTTTTATAGTTTTTCTAGCTTCCGATTTTTTCCTGTTTTCTTTTGATTTTTACCGTTTTACCGACTTCTTCGCTCACCGTACTAAGCTCGTATCCGTATTTTGTCACTATAACTTGGACATACTGTTGTCATCCTTCCAGCATTTGTGGACGCCTTAAAAAATTTTGAAGTGCCCTTTTCTCACTTTATCTAATAACTTGTATCTAGTCCTTGTTATGTATTTTATTTTCTTACTAGTACAATAATCTGAATTTTCTGTATGGGTAGATTGTTGATACTTTCTCTCGAAACCAAATGAGATTGAGGCCACCTTTCTAGATTTTATTCCTTTCATAGGATTCTTTTGTGGAAGTTAGACATAATGAACAAGTTTTACTTCCAGCATCTTGGTGCTTAGTTGTTACTTTTGCCTTGGTATTCAAAATTCTACTTGTTTATTTATTCGACTAACGGTGTTCATCTAGTTGCTGCAATGGTTGGTTCTCATTTTTGGATATGCGTACGACATAGAGATGCCACCTTATTCTACATATGCATACTGGTTAAGCGCTCCTCTTCAATAGATGATTTATCTTACTCTAGGTCTCTATGTATGGATAAGGGTTCATCTTCATCATTAGATGGTCACTGTTTACTTGCTTGTGTTATTTTGGAGAGAAATCTCTCTAGAATTCAAATCCATCCAAGCTTATCATTCAATATTAATAGAATAAATATGATTATAATTAATGAGAATCATGTCTATTCGAGAGAGAGTGTACACTTTGTAGAGTACCTGGAACGTTGTTATACACTTGCAACTGCAGGCGGCAGATCCGTAGGTGCCAAGGTGCTTAGGCCGTTACCCAAGCATTTTATTATATATGTATATATGATATCATATACATATGTCTGTTATATTATATCATATTATATATGTATATAATATATTACATGATATATAATACTACATACATATGTTTTTTTGTTTGTACTAATTGATCTCTATAATATCAATGGCAGATGGCTGCCTGGCCTAGGCAATCTCTAGGCGATCAGATGGTCACCTAAGCCATAGCTTAGTACTCTAGGCACTCGCCTAGGCCCAGGTTAACCCAGGCAGCCAAAGCATGAATCTTGTGTTTTCGAGACATTTCGTCCATGGCTGAGACCAAGATGATTTGGGTGCACAAAACTCCTTAAAAAATTATTTAAAATCATTTGCAGATAGGTACGGATGAGAAATAATAGAAAATAGGGTAAAACGGGGAAAATAAAAATGAAAAATCACTACATGAAAATTGTATACTTACCATGGTTCAAAATTTCGGCCGATAATTCAAATTATTGGCCAAAATATATCGGATTCGGTCAGCATTGAAATGATAACATGTAGTTTTCGCTCACTTTATATGGGGAGCATAATTATCGGCTTAAATGATGCATAGTTATCGGTTTTTCTATTATAGGCTAAAGTTTAGCTGCTAAACGCTTGCTAAATCTGTTAGGGTACCTCTGTTTGTGCCCACCTGGTTTACTGAAAGCGCCCACATCGGAAGCCCCTTCAAACCTATTGATTGCGTCGGATCAGATGATGGAGATCGTTTTTGAACCTGATATTGTACATAGTAGATCTTGAGATCATGAAGCACCTATTAGACGGTCAATCTGTGATTCCACGTGTCACATATCCAAATGTGACATATGGCCGTTGAATCATATGACACACATCACGCTCAAACATGATTTTAGGGCCATTTTTGGGAGATTTGTGACACATTGAATCCAAAACTGACCATTTGATAGGTGTTACATGATCTCAAGATCCATTGTGGGCAATATTGGGTTGAAAAACGATCTCCATCATCTGATCCGAAGCAATCAATGGTTTTGATGGAGTTCCGACATGGGCGCTTTCAGAGATTGAGAGGGCTCGAATAGAGGTACCCAACCTATTATTTTTGGGCACTTTATATAGGGGAGTGAAATTAAATGCTAAAATGATGAATTCTTGATATTATCGGCTAAAGTTTAGCATAACCCATGAAAAGTGATTGGAGAACCATGTTTGGTATACGGTCATGATCATCTTCATTTTTTGATGTGTGCCATGTGAAATCAAAATCTGATCGTCTAATGGTAGGTCCATGATGTCAAGATCTGTCGTGTCGAAAATGGGGCTAAAAACTAATCTCTATCATATAAGTCAACGAAGTCAACACTAAGCATCATGGATCAAAATATCGTTTGATACGTATTGGACGATACGTTTCGGTTTTGGACTTGAATGATACGATACATTGGGTTTTTATCGCCCCCCTTAAACAACAGTCAAATTATCGTTCAAAGTATCGTCCGTATCGTTCATAATATGAAATTATCGGCCGATAATTTCAAATGATCGGTTTTGTTGTTTTTTTTGTGTTGTTTTTTTTTTTTGGGAAAAAACCGGAAAGTATCGTCCAGAACCGATACGTATCGGTTTTGGGGCTGGAGGATACGTATCGAAAATCCGAGATTTTGATCCATGCTAAGCATATAAGGTTGAGAAGAACCTTGGATTGTAAATACAGGTACCCCTTTCTTTTATTTTTTTTCAAACCAACCCATTTTTTTCGGTTTTTACAAAAAATAAAATAAAAAATGGGACCAAAATTCCGGCCCAACCTGAAATTGTCTGCCGAAATTTCGGTCAAATTTCTGTTTCGGCCAGCCCCGAAAACAAAACCACCATTTTGATCCTTGATACTTGCTCAACAAGTTGGTTGGTGACCTAGATGTTTTCTGAAAACCGCCCCTGTATATGATTTTGATATCTTTTGTTCAATCACCTAATTCTAAGATTGGTATTTGAGACTTGGTTAGTATGATTAACTTGGTTGAGTTGAAATTTTTGTACATTGTTTATCGTATTTTTTAAGTGGAGTAGCTTTGCTTATTTGTCTTATGTTGATGATGACAAACTCTCTTCTAATAGTTTTACTAGTACGTTTTGCATGTATTGATATTCTGATCCAAATTTCCATATCTTTGCCGGTCCTCATGGTTCTTAAAAAGGATACGATGATTGCTGATTGGTTAATGAAATGATTTTGACACTTTTCTTTCTCATGGTACGTAGTGACTCATTAAATTTTTTACCACATGTGGACAGGCATGATATTTTGTTCTTCTGGGTGGCACGGATGGTCATGATGGGGATTGAGTTCACGGGGACCGTTCCCTTTTCATATGTTTATCTACATGGACTTATCCGGGACAGCCAAGTGAGTGAATAACTTAAACTCCAGATTATTTCAGTGAGGTTCCTGCAGTTTGGGAGTTGTTAAATGTGCTAATTCTTCTGTGAGTGGTTCACTTAGTTTCTACTTGTAATTGCAACTTTTCTTATTTCAAAACCTGAAAGCATCATGGGGATAGACTCCACACCAACCTAGGAAAATGAGTTACCAAGCAAGTCTTGCCACACATATGAGTCATATCACAGCTCCCATCAGCCATCTCGTTCCTATCAAACAGAACCGGCTGAGCACTTGGTTTCTAGTCACTCTCATAACCATCGGAACAAGTTTCCTAACCTTCTGAAAGAAATGATCATTCCGTTGACCACATAGTCCATAACATAGCAAACAGGGAGACCCTCCAAAATGCCCCTTTGATTCCTACAAAAACACCCATCCCAAGCCACAACCAGCTGACGGCAACACCTGGGAAAGACCTAACTAATGCCAAAGGTCCTCATCACCATACTCCATAATTCCCTAGCCACCCAACACTGCATAAAGAGATGATTGGCCGAATCCCTCTCGTGTAAGCACATAGAAAAACATTCTTTATCTTCTTCCTCTTTTAATCAATTGGTCTATTGTCAAAATCTGACCCCAAGGAAGGCTCCAACAAAAAAACCTCACTCGTGGAGGAGACAAGCCTTCAAAACTGAGCCCAACTATGGCACACTAAAGGTTGTCTCACCAAAAGTTGATGAGAGGACCTACCTGTAAAGCCCCCCCTCGACTTCAAGGTTCAAATCCAAACATCTTCCACCACCTGGTTCTGACTAATAGACCCAATTATCCAAAATTTTGGGGACCCAATTATCCAAAATTTCGGCAAACATGACCATCAAAATTGAATATCCAAAATAATGCCGTTCCCAATATATCTGTATATATTGACAGCACATAACCCCTATCATTGACAATCTCAAAAATAGGCCGAAACCTATTCCGTAAGGGTACGTAACCAAACCAGACATCAAATAAGTGTGAGATTAGGTTAGGGTTAGGTGAAAGGGAAGAAAATTGGGGTAATGAGGTAAATGACCTCATATCTATCTAATTTTTATATATATCACTTTTCAACAGGATCCTGTAATACCCCGCTCCCGCCTAGGCACAGAGATGCCAGTGTGTGGGCAGTTGTTGGATCGTAAGCAAATATATGCTGCGGAAAATTTTGATTTATTTCATCTCGAATAATAAATTGTATGTAAAGAGTGCGGATAAAGCTTAGCCTGACAAAGTACATGTGGCTCTTACCCGGAGTAGCTTCATGATCTAGACACATACAGAATAAATCCTCAGCTCTGAAAGGTTGATAAAACCAACTATAAGTTTTGACACTTAGCAAGCAACTATTGATCTAAATAATATCTAGATAGCTAACATACAAAACATTCAAAACATAAAAGTCTAAGGTAATACGAGCTTATAATAAGGTAAGAGATATCATATTATACATGGCATACATGGTAAGGCTATACTCATTAAAGGACATTGATACACAACAAGGTTGCATTTTGGAGTGAAAACATACAATATGCTAAATCAATGCTAATTATCAGAGTACTTTCAATTTGTTCTAAGCAGACTAGCTGAGCATCTTGCTTGCACACTTTCTTTATCAGAATTATATTTAACAATTCTTCATTAAAGGCAGACTTACAATTCTAAATAGAGTTCAATGTTCCAACACTTATACAAGGTAGGAGTTGTTGGAGATAGTAATGTATGTATGGTATGTAGGAAGCAATAGTATTAAGTATGGAGTGTAGTGTCCATATAAAAGTAAGTGGGCATCGTTAGTTATGGGTGGAGTGTCCTTAGTGAATGTAAGTGACTCCTCTATATAAGGAGACCACCTCTTGTAATTCATTTGCAAGAGAATTATTAACAATGTAGTCCTTTGTGGTTATTGATGGCTCTCCCCTCTCCCTCTTCGTTTTCATCTCTCTCTCTCTCTCCTAAACCCTAAATGGGTATTCCCCTCATTAGTTTCTTTATTATATTAGTTGATAACTTTTATCATGGTATCAGAGCCGGTTAGTTTCACGCATTTGTTTAGTTTAAGATTCTCCAATCGTTTAGTTTAGGGTTTTTCGAACACTCTTTTACCTCCATCCAAGGGTCAAATTTGGTGTCATTGTAGCTATTCACAATATGTTTTATTTAAGTTGTCTTCCCTCTCCATGTTTCTTGTCATTTGACCTTTTCTTTAGAGGGTGAATAGAGACAGAAGAAGAAGAGGTTGGTGTGTAGCAGCCATTGAAGACAAGGAAAAAAAGGCGCGCTGTTGTGCAACCAACATAACAAAAGGGATGAAGTAGGGGTTGTTGTAGCAGCGAAGGAAGACTAAAAAATTATAGAAGGAATATGAGGAAAGAAAAAAAAAAAGAAGAAGAAAAGATAGGGTTAGAAGAGAAAAGAAGAAGAAAATAACTATTGTAGCAGCCATTGAAGAAGAAAGAAAAAAGACAGTGTATTCAAAAGATGCCGAACAAGTTTTAGTAAAATGCCTGAGTGGATTTCAGGACACTTTCGGGTTTCTTGCACACTAATGGTGCATAGTTTCTGTTGTTGGAGATTTTATCATTCATATGCTATATTGAGATCCGTGAAGACTGCAGTTGTGTCTGCCTAGAAATCTATATTGATCGCTGCCTTGAAATCCATGAAGTCAGGGATCTGTACCATAGATTGGGGAGATGTGTTGGCTGCTATTGGAGGTGATTGGTGTCCTCGGTGCAGTGACTTTTATGATTTTTATTGTGGTTGTATACTGTCAAAATCCTGTAGATTGTATATAAGGTCATTGATGTAGGGCATAGAGCCAATTGGATAGTGCCAAGAACAACATTTATTTTGACCATAATGTGTACCACATTGGTGCTTGAGTGCAATGTTGCACCAAGTTGTTAAGGAACTGTGATGTGTACTACCTGCCCACTTGGGTGCGGTCATTGATGTCATATGCGATCGCATATGCTATCTTGGATGACTGTATCGCATATGCCATCGCATATGACATCTTGGATGACTGTATCGCATATGCCATCGCATATGACATCTTGGATGACTGTATCGCATATGCCATGATGGCATATGCGATACAGGTAAGTATGCCATCTCATACAGTGTATGCCATGACATACTTCTTCACTGGAATTTTTTTTTTTAATTTTCTTGTTTTTATTTATTTATTTTTATTTATTGTCTTTGCTTTTCAAGCTTCCCTAAGCCCTTTAGATAAGGGCTTTCTTTTCCTAATGCTTCTCATTCTACAATAATTTTTCTCTTTAGTCTTTTCCTTCTCTTTTGTATAGTCCACTATATTTTTGTACTATTTTAACTTATTTTTTAATGAAATTTATATTTTCCCTTCAACCTTATGGAGATGTACCATTGTGGGTTTAGAATTTACTCTTTTCCTTCTTTTTTGTATGTTTTTATGTTCATTTTTGTTCTATTTTGTTTAACATTAATGAAATTTATATTTTCGCTTCTAACTTATGGGTTATATACTTATATATTTTTATTCGCATTCTATACACTACAAAATTAACATAGCCCAAACTTAACACATAACATATTATTGATCAATATTGGGAACTTTGAGAATTTTTTGGGATTTTGTGGGAATTTTTTGAAAAAAAAAAAAAGGTTATGCCATGGCATAATGGCATATGCGATGGCCCTATGCCATCGCATAGGGTCACATATGCCATTTGACTACAATGAGTGCGGTAGTGCACCAAGTTATTGGTGAGTGTAAGTAGTTGCACTGCGTCGATAGTTGATTATTGGATACCTTTAGTTGTTGATTGTATCAAGCCAGGGGGAAATGATAATGTAAACATATATATTTTTTTATGTATATGTGGGCAAGTTGGACATTCATTTCATGGATGATCCAACTTTTTTTTTTATCGGTAAGGTGCAATCTATTAAACAAAAACAGTGAGAAGCTGGCCGAATTCAAAGGTCAAATCGACCAAAAAAAGGGGAGAAAAAAACAAGAACAAAACTGGGAAAGCCTAAAAAATACAAAGGAGAGAGGGAAAGTGGGGGAGAGACAGGGTGTCACGCCCCAAAATTCTATACACCGCGAACTTTGGAGCGTGAGCAAATTCAATAATCAAAACAAAACTAAAATGGAACAAAATACGCAATCGGATACTTCATTTATGATCACAAAAATGAGGGTACATCATTTCTACCATCCATCGTTCCTTGTGAATACAATTACAATTTCAAAAAAAAGCCCCTTACAACCAGTACAAGACCTGACTAACTCTTGGTCTTTAATTTAGGAGGTCTTCTAGCGTCTCCTCCTGAGAAGTCTGATGATTAACTCTATCCGCCGTTGCAATGTTAACAACGGGAGTGAGATAAACTCAACAAGTGGCCCCCTAATAGTATCTAGTAAACTACGTCTTAATGAACAAGATGAGGGACAATTTCATAGATGAACATTCCTTGGGTTTCAGCAGGAGTTATATATATGTATGCACAATTCCACTATCCATTCTCAATACATCGTATGTGCAGCTCTCATTAAGCATGAATGAGATGTATGCATAAAAGAACATGGAGTTTTTCTTTGAAAGGAAAACAAGAGCAAATAACTTAAGTTCAGCAGCTACACATTTATAAGTGTAGGTTCTACTACTATAGTACCGGATCCATGGTACAGCCACATGTGGCCTTTTTGGACATCACCTCTGTCCAGGTGGTCCTTACCACATCACATCACATATGTGAATTTCACACCTTACCGTGGCAGGTCGGTAGGCAATGCGTACACCTCATATGAGGAAGCACTAATCATAGACATTCGTTCCAACCCATGTCAGCCCGATGGGGGATCCACACAAGAAATATCATATACTTATATCGATGCACCACATATGCAGTAGAGAAATCATTTGTTCAACAATTGATGCTTTCCATAATCAAGATGGTATTCATGATGCTTTTCGAAAAGATGTGATTACTATAGTCAATCAATTTTCCTAAACATTTCCTCTTCCTACTAGTTTGAGATAAACCATGCGATATCTATGCTTGCTCTGCGCTCAATTAGAAGACATGCTATCAAGAATCAACTACGATTTACTTCATGTCGGAATTTCAATTAACAACTACGATTATGTAGGGATAAATGAACAAGTCCTTACATGATTATTATAGCATATTTATAATATCAACACTCGATAATGTCTCATAGATGTATCACACTACCTAAGGGTTTCAATTCATAATTATAGGGTTGCGCGTAATCGCGAATATATATATATATATATATATATATATAGTATTTACTTAGTGCTAATTTACTAAAGCAACGTCGAGTGATAAGGGTAGGTCACTTGCCTTGATGCGCGCTTCCTTGGTGATCGCGATGAGGGTGGTTGAAGCTCGGGTTGCTCAACGTGTTGCCTGCATAATAACAAGGTGTGTTAGTGCCAAGTGACGATTCGATCAAAGAGATGAATGACTATGTGGGAAATATGAGTTAGGAGTCGAATCGGTTCACGAAAGGGCTAGCCGATAGGGTATCGCTTGGGATGGGTTGAGTTTCGAGATCGAATGGGATCATGCCACGCCGATAGGGTATGACGGTCGGGTAGGGCCATAACACCGGAATATTACGGATTGCAACCACATAAAAATCCTTTTGATGAGCCATGATAGGGGCATATTGTTGTAAATACTTCAGGATATATTCTATGATAATTTGGCTGATTTTACACCCGATAAGTAAACACATTCAAAGAGTATTTTATAAAATGGTTTAGCACTCTGAAAATATCTCTAACAGCCTATGGGTCATAAACCATCATATTTTTAATGGCAAAATTAATATAAATGAATAGATGGCTGGTTTTTAAAATGATAAATATACTATATATATATATATATATATATATATATATATATATATATAAAAACAGGAAACAAGGAATAAAATAAAATGGAGAGTTTAAGGCTACTGGCTGTGGTAACACAGAGAGGAAGAATGGCTGTGGGTCGAGTATGGCACGGGGAGGAAAAAGATACTGGTAGAGATGAGGGGAGGGACACAGAGAGGAGAATGGCTCCGTTGATGGGTTCGACAATATCGCCGACGGGAATAACGCCAATCGCGACGGCGAACAACAGTCGCGAGAGCGCGCCCAGTAACGTTTAGCCGTGCGGGTATTGATGAGCCGGCCACAAAATAAAAGAAAAACAGAAGATGAAGAAGAGCAAAGGGAGAGAAGAAGAAGGGCGCAGAGCCTTACCAGAGGTTTGAATAGTGGATGGAGAAGAGGGGGTCGACTCCTATTTATAGCCAGAAAGGGGGAGGGAGGTGACGTGAAGGTGTTAGTGTCGTGTGCCAGGGCGCCTGCCGTCGGGACGGTGTCGGACAGCGGCTCCATATCGCCCCATGCCTCCGTAGCGGGGTTCTCTCTTCAACGTCTAGTTCGATTGATGGGGGTAGGTGGGAGAAGATTTGGGTGATAAGCAGAAATAGAAAGAAGGGGGTTATAGGGGTTTTAGGCTGGGTCTGGCCTGGGCCTAGTTCGGGCCAAGAGACGAGTCGGGTCCTCACATTCTCCCCTCCTTATAAAAAATTTCGTCCTCGAAATTTACCTAGTGTCGTTAAACAAGTGTGGGTGCTCTTGACGCATGTCATCCTCGCGTTCCCATGTCGTCTCGTCTCCCGTGTGATGCTTCCATAGAACCTTTACCCACGGTACTCTTTTCGATCTCACGCGATGACTTTGCCAGTCGAGGATTTGCACAGGTGATTCGACGTACGATAGGTTTTCTTGGATGTTGAGCTGTTCGAGGTCTAACACGCGAGTAGGGTCTAGAACATGTGAGGGATTGAACTTATATTGTCGCAACATGGATACGTGGAATACGTCGTGTACATTGGAGAGGGCTGGGGGTAGGGGTAATTGATATGCAACTTTTCCAACTTTTCGTAGGATTTCGATTGGTCCGATGAATCTAGGACTAAGCTTTCCTTTCTTCCCAATCTAAACACTCCCTTGGTTGGTGACACCTTGAGGAGTACACGATCTCCTACGTCGAACTCGCGTTCCTTTTGTTTATGATCAGCAAAGCTTTTCTGTCGACTCTGAGCGGTGAGTAGATGTTCGCGAATGAGCTTGATATTCTCCGTGGTTTGCTGCACTAGCTTCGGTCTGAGTAGACTTCTTTCTCTGACTTCGCTCCAACATACAGGCGATCGGCAGGGCCTCCCGTAGAGGGCTTCGAAAGGTGCCATCTGTATACTTGGTAGTTATTGTTGTAGGCGAACTCGATTAAGGGTAAGTGGTCCTCCCAGCTTCCTTTGAAGTCCAATACACATGCTCGTAGCATATCCTCCAGCGTCTGAATCGTCCTTTCGCCCATCTGTCTGCGGGTGGAAAGCGGTGTTGAAACGTAACTTCATGCCTAATTTATCTTGAACTTTCTTCCAAATCCCTGAGGTAAATTTGGAGTCTCGATCAGATACAGTTATCACAGGTACACCATGCAATCGAACAATCTCTTTGATGTATAGTTTCGCAAGACTCTTCGTCGTCTGAGGAACCTTGACGGGGAGAAAGTGTGCGTGCTTGGTGAGTTCGTCTATTATCACCCAAATTGAATCGTTGCCGTTCCTCGTCTTTGGTAGTCCGGTGATGAAGTCCATGTTGATGCGCTCCCACTTCCATTCTGGTATCGGCAATGGCTGTAACAGTCTTGAAGGTTTCATATGCTCGGGTTTAATCTGTTGACACGTGAGGCATCTTGAGACGTACTCGGCGATCTCCCTTTTCATGTTATTCCACCAGAAGTGACGCTTTAGATCATGGTACATCTTTGTACTGCCTGGATGCACTACGTATTTGGACTTGTGCGCCTCGTCTAGCAGTTCTCTCTTCACTTCTGCAATGGCTGGTACACACAATCGATCTCGATACCTCAGCAAGCCATCTGAGGTCACTATGAACTCTAGTCTTTCTCCTTTCTTGACTTCCTCCAACATCTTTAAGATTTTTGGGTCCTCGCGTTGTCCTTCTTTTATCCTTTCGACTATCGTGAGTTGCATGCTCAGATTTGCACACAGAAACTTGGGTTCTACTTCTTGAATAGACGTGCTCAAATTTCTGAAGTCTTAATGAAACTTCCACTTCATCATCAGTGCGGCGAGGGTTCCTGCAGATTTCCGACTCAACGCGTCTGCTGCCGTATTCGCTTTACCAAGATGATATTGAATGGTGCAATCGTAGTCCTTCAGACACTCTATCCAACGCCTTTGTTGCATGTTCAGCTCCTTCTGTGTGAAAATATACTTCAAGCTTTTGTGATCGGTGAAGATGTCGAACTTTTCCCCGTATAGATGGTGCCTCCAAATCTTTAATGCGAAGATGACCGCTGCCAGCTCCAAATCGTGGGTGGGGTAATTCTCCTCATGAGGCTTTAGTTGTCTGGACACGTAGGCGACGACTTTCTTGTGCTGCATAAGTACACAGCCTAATCCTCTTCCCGAAGCATCGCTATAGACTTCGAATCCTCCACTTCTAGATGGAATCGTCAGTACTGGTGCTGTTGTCAACTTTTCCTTCAACTCTTGAAAGCTTTGCTTGCAGTCGTCACCCCATTCGAACTTAGCGCCTTTCCTTGTGAGCTTTGTCATTGGAGTTGCTATCCTGGAGAAATCCTTCATGAAGCGTCGGTAATATCCAGCTAGTCCTAAGAAGCTTCTAACCTCCGTTGTGTTCCTTGGTCTCTCCCAGTTTACTACAGCTTCAATCTTGGTTGGATCAACACACTCCTTTTCCCGAGATTATGTGTCCTAGGAAAGATATTTCGTCTAGCCAAAGCTCACACTTTTTCAGCTTCCCGTACAATTGGTGCTCCCTTAAGGTTTGCAGAACTATCCTTAGATGGTCCTCGTGTTCGGTTCGGTTCTTGGAGTAGATTAAAATATCATCAACGAACACCACTACAAACTTATCTAAGAAGGGTTTGAAAACTCTATTCATCATGTCCATGAACGCGGCTGGAGCGTTTGTCAAGCCGAAGGGCATCACTAGAAACTCGTAGTGGCCATAACGGGTTCGAAACGCTGTCTTCGCTATGTCGCCTTCCTTGATTCTTAGTTGGTGGTAGCCCGTCCTCAAGTCAATCTTTGAGAAAACGGTTGCGCCCTGAAGTTGATCGAAGAGGTCATCGACTCTAGGTAATGGATACTTGTTCTTGATGGTGGCTTGATTCAACTGCCGATAGTCGATGCATAGCCTCATGGATCCGTCTTTCTTCTTCACAAACAAGACCGGTGAGCCCCAAGGTGACACACTTGGGCGGATGAGTCCTTTCTCTAGTAACTCTTCCAATTGCTTCTTGAGCTCTTGGAGTTCCATTGGTGCCATGCGATAAGGAGCCTTCGAGATGGGATGTGTCTCTGGGAGTAAGTCTATTGCGAACTCGATCTCTCGGATGGGAGGTAGTCCAGGTAATTCGTCCGGAAAAACATCAACAAATTCATTGACAATGGGGATTGATTCTATTTCGGGCTCAGTCTTATCCTTGCTAATGACGTACGCTAGGTAACCCTGACAACCTTTTGAAAGAAATTGTCTAGCTTTAATGGCTGCAATGATGGGTGAATTAGGAGTCCTAACAATACCTTGAAATGAAAACCTTCGTTGATCCGGGATACGAAAACTAACTCGCTTTCGAAGGCAATCAATACTTGCATGGTGAGAGGTAAGCCAATCCATGCCTAAAATAACATCGAAGTCTATCATATCGAGCATAATCAAATTGGCGGCTAATTGCCGACCATCTATGTCTACGACGCAATCTTTGTACACAGTATTAGTAATTAGGGAATCTCCAATCGGGTTAGAGAAGGTGAGTGCAAAGTCTAAAGGTTGAGGTTTGGATTTCAAGGATTGTGCGAAGGATGGTGATACAAAGGAGTGTGTGGCTCCGGAGTTAAATAAAATTTTCGCTGCGGTTTCGAAGATTGAAACATTACCTTGGATTACAGCTTCCGAGGTTTCGGCATCTCGTTGAGTCATGGCGAACACGCGCCCTTGCGCATTACGGCGTGGTTGCTGTCCTTGCTGTGGTCGCTGCTGGGTAGGTCGTCCTGCATGAAACTGAGCCGGTTGTGCACGTTGTTGTTGCTGATGAGATGAAAATGGTTGTCTAAATTGTTGGGGATTTCTTGATGCTTGGCAGTCCTTTACCACGTGTCCTGTCCTTTCGCACCCGAAGCAGTGTCTCGGCGGCTTGGAGCAAGCTCGTGATACATGTCCTGGTTCTCCACAGTTATAATAGGTAGCCGTTGCGTACCGACATGGTGCGTTGCCATGGTTCTTTCCACATATCGTGCATGACGGCCTCGTAAATCCAACTCGTGTATCTTCAAATCGGGTCCGTTTTGATGCTGCGTGTTGGGAGGAAGGTGCTCGCCAGTCTCCGCCTACCAGGTCCTTACGCTTCTCGTGAGTTGGGTGGTTTCGTTTGATATCTTCTTCCGCCTTCAAGGCTCTTCTAACTGATAGCTTGTAGTCTTCAGAGAATAGCACGGAGAGGTGTTCGCGAATATCAGGTTTAAGGCTATATTCAAATTTCTGCGCCCTTTCTCCATTTGTGAGTTGGTGTCTGTAGAATCGTTCTAGGTCGACAAACCTGGTCTCATACTCGGCCACAGTCATGCTGCCTTGCTCAAGTTTAGCAAATTCAGCTCCTTTATGCTCTCGGATATGTCGGGGAAAATACTTTTCAAAAAATATTCCTACGAATCTATCCCAAACAACGACTTCTCCTGCTGCTAACTCTGATCTTTCCACCAATTGCCACCAACGGTGTGCCTCTCCAGCCAACAGGAAGATGGAAAATCTAGCTTTTTGCTCTTCTGTGCATCTCATTGCTTCGAGTATCCTTTCAACATCCTCAATCCATCACTCGGCCACCAAAGGATCGGTGGTGCCTCTAAAGGTTGGGGGGTTCAATTTCTTGAATCTTTTCAAATTGCCTCCACAGTTAGTGTGATTCGTGCTAGTTGATGTCGAACCATTCCCATTAGGGAGTGGGTTAGGGCAACAGCAATGGCTTCCAGGGCCCGAGCGGTAGTATCAGATGCAGGTGGAACAGGTGGGTTGTTTGCAGGTGTTACGGGTCTCCTAGTGCGTGGCGTCCTGATGCCTCGTCCTCATACCATCTATAAATAAAATAAAATATAGTCTAATCACTTTCCCTTGTTTACGAGAATATTATTATTGCTATGCTATGTTCATGACTCAATCAAATAAAGCGAGAGAAAAACAGTTCATTTCATTCATAGGTTGGCGATTACACAAGCATGATTGATACAAAAAGAACTTTCATAGTTTAAGACTTCATCTGAGTAGTCGCTACATAAGAGTTCACATCTATTCTAAACCTTAACAAAAAGGTTCCATACGCAACAAGTCTAGTTCCTATCCTAAAGACCTTGAGATTTTTCCTTCCTTAGATCATTACAGTTCCTTACAAATTTCTTATCTATCCTAGTTTAATTCTGGCCAAACGGGTATCGTTATCCTTAGTGTTCTTCCTCGGTTGTCTCTGATCCAATGTAATCAGAGATTTGGATGGCGTCATGTTCAGTGGCATTTTCTTCATCATTGTCCAATTCTTCCGCATCGTCCAACTCTTCTGCATCGTCTAATTCTTCCGCATCGTCCAACTTTTCTGCATCGTCCAATTCTTCCGTATCTCGTTCGTCCTCACTTGGGTCGCTCATCTCTCCTTCGTTGAGATGGTATGTCTCCTCTTCAGGTCATAAAAGTTGTCTGTCACTTCCTCCTTGGAGGGTCGATTGTCGGGTAAGGTAGGTGGAGGAAGAATGCGTTCTACGTGACGTCCCTGATATACGTTGTCATAGATGATTCCGGACGCCCCTTGAGGTACGTGATGGCTGGCCATCCTATAATAGTAGGATTGGGGCAGTCCAGTTGTTTTTCTCGCTGTCCTTCTCATCGTCATTTCCTGAACACCAAGGGACACAATGTCATAATCGGATAGTGGTTACTCATTCTAATCCTAGCCTATGGGTCCACTCCCTAAGGCCTCCTAGGGTTTCACTAAACCTACGCTTTGATACCAAACTGTCACGCCCCAAAATTCTATACACCGCGAACTTCAGAGCGTGAGCAAATTCAATAATCAAAACAGAACTAAAATGGAACAAAACACGAAATCGGATACTTCATTTATGAACACAAGACCCGACTAACTCTTGGTTTTTAATTTAGGAGGTCTTCCAGCATCTCCTCCTAAGAATTCTGATGATTAACTCTATCCGCCGTTTCAATGTTAACAACGGGAGTGAGATAAACTCAACAAGTGGCCCCCTAATAGTATCTAGTAAACTACGGCTTAATGAACAAGATGAGGGACAATTTCATAGATGAACATTCCTTGGGTTTCTGCAGGAGTTATATATATGTATGCGCAATTCCACTATCCATTCTCAATACATCGTATGTGCAGCTATCATTAAGCATGAATGAGATGTATGCATAAAAGAACATGGAGTTTTTCTTTGAAAGGAAAACAAGAGCAAATAACTTAAGTTCAGCAGCTACACATTTATAAGTGTAGGTTCTACTACTATAGTACCGGATCCATGGTACAGCCACATGTGTCCCTTTTGGACATCACCTCCGTCCAGGTGGTCCTTACCACATCACATCACATATGTGAATTTCACACCTTACCGTGGCAGGTCGGTAGGCAATGTGTATACCTCATATGAGGAAGCACTAATCACGGACATTCGTCCCAACCCATGCCAGCCCGATGGGGGATCCACACAAGAAATATCATATACTTATATCGATGCACCACATATGCAGTAGAGAAATCATTTGTTCAACAATTGATGCCTTCCATAATCAAGTTGGTATTCATGATGCTTTTCGAAAAGATGTGATTACTATAGTTAATCCATTTTCCTAAACATTTCCTCTTCCTACTAGTTTGAGATAAACCATGCGATATCTATGCTTGCTCATGCGCTCAATTAGAAGACATGCTATCAAGAATCAACTACGATTTACTTCATGTCGGAATTTCAATTAACAACCACGATTATGTAGGGATAAATGAACAAGTCCTTACATGATTATTATAGCATATTTATAATATCAACACTCGATAATGTCTCATAGATGTATCACACTACCTAAGGGTTTCAATTCATAATTATAGGGTTGCGCGTAATCGCGAATATATATATATATATATATATATATATATATATATATATATATATATATATATATATATATAGTATTTACTTAGTGCTAATTTACTAAAGCAACGTCGAGTGATAAGGGTAGGTCACTTGCCTTGATGCGCGCTTCCTTGGTGATCGCGATGAGGGTGGTTGAAGCTCGGGTTGCTCAATGTGTTGCCTACATAATAACAAGGTGTGTTAGTGCCAAGTGACGATTCAATCAAAGAGATGAATGACTATGTGGGAAATATGAGTTAGGAGTCGAATCGGTTCACGAAAGGGCTAGCCGATAGGGTATCGCTTGGGATGGGTTGAGTTTCGAGATCGAATGGGATCATGCCACGCCGATAGGGGCATATTGTTGTAAATACTTCAGGATATATTCTATGATAATTTGGCTGATTTTACACCCGATAAGTAAACACATTCAAAGAGTATTTTATAAAATGGTTTAGCACTCTGAAAATATCTCTAACAGCCTATGGGTCATAAACCATCATATTTTTAATGGCAAAATTAATATAAATGAATAGATGGCTGGTTTTTAAAATGATAAATATACTATATATATATATATATATATATATATATATATATATTACAAGGAATAAAATAAAATGGAGAGTTTAAGGCTACTGGCTGTGGTAACACAGAGAGGAAGAATGGCTGTGGGTCGAGTATGGCACGGGGAGGAAAAAGATACTGGTAGAGATGAGGGGAGGGACACAGAGAGGAGAATGGCTCCGTTGACGGGTTCGACATTGTCGCCGATGGGAATAACGCCAATCGCGACGGCGATGGCGAACAACGGTCGCGAGAGCGCGCCCAGTAACGTTCGGCCGTGCTGGTATTGATGAGCCGGCCACAAAATAAAAGAAAAACAGAAGATGAAGAAGAGCAAAGGGAGAGAAGAAGAAGGGCGCAGAGCCTTACCAGAGGTTTGAATAGTGGATGGAGAAGAGGGGGTCGACTCCTATTTATAGCCAGAAAGGGGGAGGGAGGTGATGTGAAGTGTTGGTGTCATGTGCCAGGGCGCCTGCCGTCGGGACGGTGCCGGACAGCGGCTCCATATCGTTCCATGCCTCCGTAGCGGGGTTCTCTCTTCAACGTCTAGTTCGACTGATGGGGGTAGGTGGGAGAAGATTTGGGTGATAAGCAGAAATAGAAAGAAGGGGGTTATAGGGGTTTTAGGCTGGGTCTGGCCTGGGCCTAGTTCGGGCCAAGAGACGGGTCGGGTCAATCCGGTTGGGTCCTCACACAGGGCCAGACTACTAGCCTTCCCGGCTAAAGGCCTAGCTAGGGTCTCAGTGGCGGGCTTCCTCCCCAGCCCCCTCCTTGCTCAACACCACCCATGAGTATATAAAGTCCCAGACCGTCTTCAGAACCATCCCCATAGGGAGGCGTTTTCGATCGAAATTGTGGTTGTTTCTCTCAAGCCAAATGCTCCACACCACCTCAAAAAGGGCCACCCTCCAGAAAGCTCCCAATTGGCCTTAGAGCCCCGCCCCAAACCAGGCCAGAAACTGCTGAGAAATGGACAACGGGCAGGCCCAAAGCATATTGAACGACTTAAGGATAACCCCCCAGATTTCGCGGTCGTCGATTAGTGGAGAAACAGGTGAGAAATGGATTCTTCCATCTAGAGACACATGGCACATACATTCTGAATCTCTTTCCCCCTTTGGATCAACTGGTCCCGCTTGAGGATCTTCTCTTTGAGCAGAAGCCATATGAAGAATTTAACTTTGGGGGGGGGGCAACGACCTTCCATAAACTAGCTCATTTGCACTTGATTAGAGGCCGATTAGACAACCTCAGGAAATAAAACCTGGTGGTGAAAACTCCATTCTTGGTCGGCACCCAAGATCTGTTGTCAACTCGAGTGTTATTTCTATTTGCCCCGTACAACCCCGCCAACAAGTGCAAAAAAGGAGCTTCTTCCTCCTCTCTAAGATGCCTCCTCGTAACCAAGTCCCAACCAATCCCTCCGTCATATTCTGAATAAAAGCTTGCCACAACCCCTAGAGTGTCCGCAGCGATGCCGAAAATAGACGGGAACAAGTCTTTGAGCGGCCTATCCTCCACCCGCGGATCCTCCCAGAACCGAATGCGAGAACCGTCACCCCAACGGAAGCGAACCCAAGGAGCGAATAGAGTCCAAGTTCCACATATGCCCTTTCCACCATGCCGAAATTTGTCTGTTCATGACAACATTAATTCCTCAATTTCCCTCCTAAACCCCATATTTATCAGCCAAGCCCAACCGCCATAGGCTCTCGGTCTCACTTTCAAGCCCAACCCTCCAAAACCACTTACCTAGCAAGGCAATGTTCACCTTTTGTAAGGGCTGAATGCCCACACCCCCACAACTAATCGGGAGTTGACAAGTGTCCCAATTCACTAGGTGGTACCTCTTGTCGTGACCTGATCCCTCCTAGAGAAAGTTCCTTTGAATTTGCTCCAATCTGTGGATCACCCCGCTGGGCAATTGAACATGGACATGAAGAAGATTGGCAGACTAGCGAGATCCGAGTTGACTAGGAGAAGGCGGCCCCCACTACTGAGCATGTTCCTCGATCAGGAAGACAAATGTCGTTCGAATCTCCGAACAACAGAATCCCAGGCCCTAGCTGATGGGCGACCTAGACCAAGAGGAAGACCCAAATAGGAGATGGGGAGAGCCTCAATCTGAGTGCCCACCGTAGCAACTATTTCATTCAACACTTGATCTTCAACTCTGATCCTTGTGACCGCCGATTTGAGCAAGTTGATCCGCTGCCTTGAAACTGCTTCGTATACTGTGAGAACCTCCGTGAAAGCCCGGAACTTAGCCGCTTCGGCCCTGCCAAACAGAATGGTGTCGTCGGCGTATTGGAGATGAGTAATGCGGCGACCATTAGGGCCCACATGGATGATCCAACTTGAGGGGGAATGGTGGAGATAGTAATATATGTAGGAAGCAATTATAGAGTTTGGTAGTTAGGAATGATATTTCTTATTACTGATAAAAATAAATTGTTGTTTGGTAGTTAGGAAAAGTATAGACACGTCTCAATTATAGAGTTTATGGTTTATTTTTTATGTGCCACATTTGCTTGTCCCTTAAGCTAAATTCCCTCCTTTTCTGGGACAATTCTTTGTTTCACAAGTGTATATTTATTTTTTGTGTACATTTTTTTATTATCCTATATTTTTCATTTCCGCCATGGTCGTTTATGATGATATATATTGTTTCAGGGACGAAAAATGTCTAAAACATTAGGAAATGTCATTGATCCAATCGATACAATCAAGGAGTTTGGAACTGATGCACTGCGATTCACGCTTGCTTTGGGAACTGCTGGTCAGGTTCGTCTCTCTTTCAAATTTAGAATTGCTGCATCCAGCTTCTATGCTCTCATTCTGCTAGTTGATGATAACGTTGATTTGTATCAAACATACATGCCTCACTCTTAGCATGGTGTTGCAGGACCTTAATTTGTCCACTGAGAGACTAACTTCAAACAAGGCCTTCACTAACAAATTATGGAATGCCGGCAAGTTTGTGTTGCAGAATTTGCCTAGTGAAAGTGACTTCTTAGCTTGGGAAAATATATTATCTTATAAGGTCCGTCCTTTCTCTCTTCTTTGTATCCATGGATGGTTGGTTTATACTAGGTAGTGATCAATGGGAGGAGTTATTCCAGATGTTTTTTCATGGCTTAAGTACTTCCATCCTTATATTAGAAGTAATTTTACTATGAGTACCTTTATTTCCACTCACCGAATCTTTGAGTTCACCCATGTAGACACGTGCGAAGATAAAAGAGGGAATTTGTGGGCGCCCTCAGAGATTCGGTTGTTGATGAGTGAATCTTGAAGTTCACTCGCTTATTTAGCTGCTATTTTTCATCTTCTTCCTCTTCCTCCATCGTTCTGGTGAGTCTTCCATTCCAGCAATTGCTCCGTTCTGGTGAGTCGTTCACCCCCATGAAACCCACTTCTTCTCCATACGTTCCGACAAGTCCTTTAGTTTGGTGAGTCGTATACCCCCCCTTTGAGTCCACTTCTCCTTTCATTCTGGCGAGTCATTCGTCCTTGTGAAAGGAGGAAAAACCCACTTCTTCATCTTCTCCTTCCTCTTTAAACTTACAAAAATCCCTTGGAAACCCTTAAAAGAAAGAGAAACATAAGAAGAAAATGAAGAAAAAAAACCTTATTTGTATGTGTGACGGTGGGTACCTACTGTCAGTGGTTTGAAACTGATGGTGAGTACCCATTGTCAGTTATTGAATTTTGACAGTGGGTACCCACCGTCAGCTTTAAACGACGATGAGTACTCATTAACGGTGGGTACCTACTGTCAGATTTAAAAAACTGGCAGTGGGTACCCACTGTTAGTTTTAAACCACTAACAGTGAGTACCAACCGTCACATACACATACACCTTTTTTTCCTTCTTTTCCTTATACTTTCTCCTTTTCAGAGATTTTTCAAGAGTACATGAGTTTTGAAGTTTTCTTTCTCTTCTTCTGCTCTTTGTTCTTTTTTCTATGGGTTTTAGGAGAGTTTCATGACTTCTTCTTCTTAGAGTTTCAAAAGGGTTTATGGCTTTTTCTTCTTAGGTTCAATAGTTCATGGATTCTTTTTTTTAGGGTTTCAAGAGGTTTCGTAGGCTTCTTCTTCCTCGGCATCGCTCGTGTAGCCATCGGCATCACCAACATCGGCATCATCGTCACTGACATCGCCGTCGTCCAGCAGGGGAAGAAGATGTGGGTGTGCCGAAAGAATTCACGTGGGTGAATCCTTTACAAAATATTCACCCGAATAGGTGGGTGAACTTAAAGATTTGATTTTTTAAAGTTGTACACCCCCATAAGTGGGTGAACTCAAAGATTTGGTGGGTGGAAATAAAGGTACTCTTTTACTATATGATTGCTTGCGCCATCACATAGGTCAATTTTAGACAATAGCTTATATGTGTGTCTGTATATCTTAGTTACCCAAAAACCCGTTTTACCCCATCGTACCAGTCCCCATGCATATTAGTACTGGGGACTGGTGCGAAATGTTTCCGAAACATTTTGGAAACGTTTATAGAACACATTTCGATGAGTAATAGAAACGGTTTTATTTAAGATAGAAACTGGTTTCTTTAAAAATAGAAACGAGTTTCTATCTTTGTTGCAGCTTGTTTCAACTTATATAGAAACTCATTTCTATTGTAAAAGAAACTAGTTTCCCCTTTAATCAGTACTTCTATCTCTTTATTTTGAAACAAATCTCTCCCTTCTACATAATTTTTTTTGTAGATTCATTAGATTATGTCAAAATCTAATGTTCACAAATTCTTAGAGTTGATTAATCGTATTTCTTTTATTTGTGGGCTTATTGAATGTAAGTATGGATGTAGTTAACTAGATATGTTGGTGTTTAGCACCTCTTATTTAGTTGGGAGTAAAATGATAATACTGTCTTCAAAACTATAAACATTAATACTTGCATATAAATATCATTATTATATATTCCAACAAAAAAGTACCAATGTTACTCCAATATCACAGACTATCCAAAATATTCATTTTGCATCTATATCGCACCAATAACATTTCTGTGACGAATCCATCTCGTATCTATTACGTACCTATAACGCATCAATTTCGTTTCTATTTCGTACCTATAATGTATCTATTTCGTTTCTATAGCGTTCTAATATTGTACCAAAAAAGTATAAATAAAAACATACCCGAAACTTTTTTCACCCAAACGTACCAGTACCCCGTACCAACTCTTGGCAGCTATGGTGTATATATATATATATATATATATATATATATATATATATATATATATATATATATATATATATATATATAGTCATAAATACTTGGCAAAGTTAACATTCTCTTCTGGTTACTTACATCTAGATCTTAGAAAACATCATATTCGATTACAATAAAATAGTCGGTGATAATAAAAAATTTCTCTGTTGTAGGCGTTTGAGTTGTGTTGATTGACCGGGAGAAGCAAGGTTAGTAGTTTCACTTTAACCTTTGATATATACTTATATATAAGACAATCATTTGGATTAGAACGCACTTTCGTTTAGAGCACAAAGACCAGGACTGTAGGTTTTTTTTTTTTTTTTATCAGTAATATCAGGACTTTAGCTATGGTCACCCCTCAAACTCAAGATGAGTTGTCTCATCAACTCTTTGGCAAGTAAATTGAAAGTGGGCAATATTTAGGGGCTTTGTGAAGGAATTCACAAGCTTAATTGTCTCTCTTTTTATTTTTGTCTACCTGTTGTATTTTTTCCTTTTTTGCTGAGTATCTCACTTGGCATCTTTGACCTGCTGTAATCCTTCTTTTAAGAAATTATTGCTTAATGCCGATCAAAAAAAGTTCACAAGCTTAAGCTCAGATGAGATGTAAGGATGGGATATGCCTCAACTATTTATTGATTATGGACAACGTGGTGGCCATGAAATATGGATTGCCCGCGATCTGAGTGGTACTCCTTTTCTCACATTAATGAGGTATTGGGGTACAAATATAAACATCCATCTTAGTAAAAAGGCATCATAGCCAACAGAAGTCGCTAGCAATATGTCAGGCTTGATACTTGGCCTCAAGCTGGAGCAGGAAACAATATTGAACTTCTTATTCTTCCAGGAGAGGAAAAATCTCCAATGCCAGTAGTCGAGTGATGATTGTGATAAAATATTTTCTTCCCAATCAACATTAGAATATGATTGTAAGTAGAGCATTGAGGGTGAAAGTAAAATGCGAACTCAAACAAATGTACTTCAAACATATTTAGAGTTCAGATTACGACAACCATATGGATAAAATTGAGGGGCAAAGACAGCTTGGATAAAAACATGAATCATATGGATAATATGGACCAATGTCCATATTAAACTAACACCAAAAGGTGGCCTTGATCATCTAACTGGATGCAATATCATCACTAGTAGTCACCAGTAACATAATACCAAAAAAAATCATCACAACAAACAATGCAATATGCTCACTCTTGTTGAATTCAACGGAGTCACAACAACATTGGATTTCTCATATGAAGCTTGAGGAGCTTGTTTGAGACCAGGTCGGTGAAGGTGAGATACACGCCAAAGGAACCAACTAATGTTGGAGGTGGCCTCATAAATATGTCCTCATTAAGAACAAACTGCAGGAAGGCGTTGTTTAGATCCATCTAGAAGAGAGGCCACTACAGTCAAAGTTTGAATAGTAGTCATACGTACGGAGATCTCATGATAGTCAATTCCATGCTCCATTGTAAAATCTTTGAGCAACCAGGAAAGTTTTATACTTCTCAATTTAGCCTTTTGAGTGAGCCTTAAATATATTTACCGAAAACGAGAACATTGGGAGGGAGGGGGATAGGTACAGGTACACAAGTCTAAGAAGAGTCCTGAATTTGTTTTTATCGTTCAGTTATTTTTTGTAAGAAAAACATGATGACTTATGTAATACTTGGTTACTCACCAATGATGCCAAGTACATGGATAAATATCACATAAACACTAGTTAGAAGAACGATATTCTTACTATACTTGAATCATAACGAAAAGGAAATCCATCAACGAGTACTATTCCAAAGGCGACCAATGGAGAGCACAAATTAAAAACATTAACTAGAGACATGATTGGGAATAAAGTTCATGTCTTTATGACTCTACTATATAATAGGACAGTTGAGTTTGAGGAGAATATTTTAACATGATAGGTGCAGGGTGGGAGAATTGGAGACATGCGAGTGTTAAGTTGTGAGATCAATGGGCGCCACTTTGACTAAAGGGGCATTTTTAGAATATAAAGCAGCGGTAAGACCTCTTTTATTATATGGGGGTATATTGGGCTATGAAGAACTGAGAAGAAGATAAAGTAGATGTGGTTGAGATGTGTTTGCTAAGGTGGATGTGTGGAGTAACGAATTAGGAATGAAAATGTAAAAGGAAAATTTAGGGGAAGTCCTGATAAAAAAGAAATCCATGGAATGCTGTTTGATATGGTTAGGGCATCTCTGTTAGAGACTTGATATAAGAACAAGTAGGAGAAGAGGAAGACCAATAGACTCGGACGTAATTAGTGAGAAGTGACATAAAGGATCGTAGAGTAACGAGTTAGCCCTAAACAAAAATGAATGGAGAAATAGGGCCAGCTCAGTTGACACCAAGGCAATGATCGTGATGATGTGTGTACAATTGTATTCCGAACATAAAATATACAATCATCATCTGACACAGTAAAACATTGCAAGTAGGAACATATAAAAGTATCTTCCCGTGTTTCTTATAATTGAGAAATAGGGCTGGCTCAGCTGACACAAGGCAGTGATGATGATGATGTGTGTACAATTGTATCCCGAACATAAAATATACAATCATTGCAAGTAGGAACGGTGAAACATTGCAAGTAGGAACGTATACAAGTATCTTCCCGTGTTTCTTATAATTAACACTAATTGCATTCTTTCGAAGAAAGCAATGAGAGAGAACAAGCCACATATTGGATTCAAATGAAAGTTTCAATGTGCCCGATGTTTTCCTATTTTCTTCATTAAGTGGAAACATTAGCAGAAAGATGAAATGCATACTTTTTTTTCACCTATATAATAGTTAATCAAGATTTGGATGTGATATTTTGTTTCACTGTTCATTCCAAAATTTCTTTCTGCTAACAATGATCTTGTTGTTTGTGTTCATTCTAGTGCAACCTCTATGAATATGCTATATTATAGAAAATAGGTATTTTAAGCAATGTTACCTGATTTGCTGGTTCGCTGGGTTCGAATTCGGGTTCGGAATTCGCGGTTCGCCAGAGCCGGGCGAACCCAGTTCACTAGGGGAGGATGAATTTTCTCTTGTATCAGGGGTACTGCACATATTTGTTATATATTCCTAAAAATTAGAATGAGTGCATTCTGTCAGGTCAGAGGATCGGCACCTCTTCTTTAACCTTTTTTTTACTTAACAGAAAAGTGTAAAGGGGTGGTAATCCGGTTCGTGTAGTAGCACCGAATCCCGAACTGGTTCGCGGTTCGGTACCACTTGTAGCGAATTGGGTAACCCTGATTTTAATCATTGGTAATTGCTGTAGTTTTGTGCTGATGTTCAAGAATTATGGTTCTGTGCAGTTTGATACTGATGAATCCCTGCTCAGACTACCGACACCTGAATGTTGGGTGGTAAGTTAGCTATAAAAAATGGTGTTCCTCATATTATGTCAATCCAACTACATCTATGTTGATAAAAATTTTTTTGCACCATTTTCAGGTCTCAAAACTTCATGAGCTCATTGACATTGTTACCTTAAATTATGAAAAGTTCTTTTTTGGAGACATTGGGCGAGAAATTTATGATTTCTTTTGGTCGGATTTTGCTGACTGGTAAGATGACTTTGACCATATTTTCTTAGCACCATATTTATGTTGTCATATTTCTAGCAGTGCTACATTTACAATGCACTTTTGCTAGTTGATAAAGTATATATCGTGGCTACTACAAAAATTTTCTTTCACTTGAACATGTCATAGAATCAGCCAACTGACACGCTTGGTGATTGGTGAAACGGATCAGAAACTGAGAAAAAAGTATTACTTTATATAATAAATCTGTAAATTTTTTTAATTTAAAGTATTCCCTGTATCCAAGGACTTCATGTTAAAACTGTCATATCGTTCTAGTTTTGACTTCATTATTTTCCATGATGGTTCTCATGCTATTGGAGATCTTATGTTTAAGGCTTTGTGTTTGACCAATGAGTCAACATGGAAAAGTCATTTTTTTTTTGGTGAGAAAAAGTTTTCATTTCTTTTTTTCTTATAATGGAAGGAATTTTATGTAACAGTAAGTACTAGAAACAAGCTATAAAGGATAACAAAAAAACTATAGTGGAAAGTAGAAACTAATAGGTATGAAGATTCAGAAACTGGGAATTATCGTTGGCTAAGTCATTGGCCCTTGAGTTGGTGCAACAAAAGTGACTGTTGATTCTCTCTAAGATTAAAATATTGCCAAAGACCCCAGGGAATCTCGAAATGGAAGAAAGCTAAAAGCAAATAGTTATATGCAAGGTGTCAAATATCGGCTGATACTGATACGTATCGGCAATACGTATTGGTTTTTCGGCAAACCGATACGTATCAGTTTTTCTGCAAACCGATACTTATTGGCTTTTCGGCAAACCGATACGTATCAAGTATCCAACTCGGTATCGGTATCAGCCGATACGTATCCGGTATCGGCTGATACTTGTATTTTTTTAATTTTAATGTTATTTTTTAAAAATAGGCCGATGCGTATCAGTATCGGCCGATTTGTATTGATTTCGTATCATATCGGCCGATTCGTATCGGTCCTCCAAGGACCGATACCCAATACAGATACCAAGTTTGTTACCTTGGTTATATGGTTATCGTTATTTGAATTTCTAATGCTAAACTGACGATTTGGAAACCAAAGATGAAGTTATCTTTCAACGCGAGCTTTAGATTTATCAAGTGCCTTGTAACCTGGTTGTTTTTTTCCTATTTTTTTATCCAATTTTTTTTTTTTTTAATTTTTATTTTGTAAAAGAAATTCCTCTGATGATTCTTCCTGATTGCATGATTTTTGTATATGAAAAACGAATAAATCATTTCTGTTGAGTTTGATTTGAAAAATATCACCTTCATCTTCTTTTCCAGTGAGTTCTCAACTTCATTTTAAGCAGCTTGCAGTATTCTTTCATATCTTTGATAGCTTTCACTTGCTGTTGTAGGTATATTGAGGCCAGTAAAACTCGTGTTTACCGTTCTGAAGGACAGTCAGTTGCTTCTGTAGCACAAGCAGTTCTTTTGTATGTCTTTGAAAACATACTGAAAATGCTACATCCTTTCATGCCATTTGTAACTGAAGAACTATGGCAGGTAAATTGCATTTTTTTTTCCCAGGTGTATCATCTGATATAAGTTTGTATTGGACAATACCAATATGTATCTTCTCAGTATCAAAGCTGAATGATATGGGCTCTGATAGAAGGACTTTAAACCGTGGAATCATAGTCACAAAAGTCTCCGACTTTTTCAAAAAATAGGAAAAAGTAGGTGATTTGCAGTCATCCCGACTTTATCGCCAATTAATCGGCCAAGTCGCGACTCGACCGATTAGTCAATGATGTTGTGATGTTGTCTGTTTTACTTTTTCCCCACTCGTACTTTAGGTTTTGTACTATTTTGTTCATAAAAGCCCTCTAGGTTTTGCGTATTTTGTTCATTAAAGTCATTAATTTTAATTTGAAATATATTATGAAATATTTTTTATTTTTTTGAATTTTTTTCGTTGTCCCCGATTTTTTCTGACTTTAACCAAATTTTGCCAACCTAGAACCTTGCCGATTTATTGCCGACTCCCGACTTTGTGATTATGCCGTGGATATCCTAACCTCCCCCCTCTTCATTTTGAGGTTGATAAACGTTGCCAGACCAAAACGCCCAATGTGGCGGCATTTATCATATTTTGAATATATATATATATATATATATATATATATATGTTTGTAGTGTGACTCTTTACAAGCGTGCTATGTTTTCTTCATGAAAAAAGGTTATGAGTTTTTTCGCACTTAAGAAAATCTGAAGATAATATATATGGCTATGGTTCAACCAATCATCAAAATGTCCTACAAGCATTCAATACCAGCTTTGTTTTTTGTATCAGCTTTGTTTTACTTGTTAGGCATATATGTTTATTCTTGTAAAAGTTACGCAATTAACTACTTTTCAATGCATTGGAACTTGTATGTCATGTACTTCAGCTCATAGTTAGCAAGAAACCTCTTTTTAGGCTTCTTGCTTCCCTCTTTCCATATTTGCTCCCTACCGTTGCTGTTTGTGCTTTAAGATCCATGCATTTTCTGCCTTAAAATCCGTGCTTGCTGCTTCTTACATAGCTACTCATGCTGCCATTGGTTGTTTCTCTCCCTCTTTTTCTTATATTTTTGCTAGTTTATATTTGTAGATGGGTGATAATGTGTGACACATACCTTATGACTGCCTCTGTCCCCCAATGTTGATGATGAGTGGCCTCTACTGCTATGATATGCAACCTTTTATTGGCCTCATGGCCTTTGTTTCTATTGTAATGTGTAGCTCTGTCATCGACCTTATGATTTGGTATTTGCCCTATCAATGTTAGGGGGAGATGGTTTGGAGCCATTGTAATGGCAAGCTGAACATCATTGTCATCGATGTTCAATGCGAGGGTGAGTGTTAGAGTTCTTGATTATATGTGTGAGAGCTAGAAGAATGTTAGTGCTTAAAATATTAGCTTTAGTGTTGAGAAAGCATATACGAAAGAGAGTATAGTTAGAAATATTCCCACATTGGTAGATATGCTTTTCTTATGTTATGTAGCTCTATATCAGACAATTAGCTTTGTAACTAAAAGTGTTATCAAGTGAAGTAAAAATGTAGCCTTTTGGAGTATACCGGTTCTTTCTTCTCTTCTCCCCTTCTTTTGCTTCTTTTAATCTTTTATACTATAAATTCCTTCTTGCTGCCTTTTAGTTTGTCATTAGTTTATTTTTTTGGTTTATGTCTTTAGCCATTAATCGTTATAAATTATTTTGTTATGGACACGCATATATATCGGCTTCCTCCCCTTGAGGCTGAATTGTATCCTTTAAAAGTATATGCATCAAAAGAAGCCATGCAACCTTATCATAGGCTTTAGAAAGATCTAATTTGAGTATGAGCACTTCCGCTTCAAACATTTGAAATGAATAAGTGGTCTCATTAGCCACTATGATCTCACCAAGGATGTGTCTCCCACCAACAAAACCCACTTGGTGAGTGGGGGACCAAACTTCACATCAACCATTTAATTCGGTTAGAGAGGATTTTGGCAATAAAAATGATTCCTCTGTAATTCCCAACAAAATCTCTCTCCAACCAGGCCCGCAATTTTTGGAAGAAAGCCAGCCATATGACAAAAAAAAAACCCATCAAGGCTATAGATGTTTCATCCTTCTATACAAAGAGGATCATAGCCTTAAATTTTGGAAGAAGGCCATACGATAAAGTCATCTGGGCTAGAGTTTTCATCCTTCTATATATAGAAAGAGAGGATCACCACCTCAATTTCTGTGTTAAAAAAAGGTCTTCCAATAAAATCTCATTATTGTCGAGATTCTAGGAAGAGCCCCTCCTCCCATGACTGATCTTTCCTACCCAGAATGGTAAAGTTAGTCAAAGAAGCCCACTGTCAATTCTTCCACCTCACTTCCAACCTCCAAAGTCACACCATTTAAATTATCCTCATTTGGAGATTTTAGATCCTTGATGTCCATTTCAAAAGATATCTCCCCAATCTAGAGAAGTAAGTCTTACCTTTTTCTATATATTACAGTTCACAGGAGAACTCTTTTTTGGCAACCAACTCTGATTTATGTCTCTTAAGCTCCTTAATCAACCAGTTGATCTCACCAAAAGACCTCTCTATTCCACAACCTGATATCCCTCTTCAATAGCTTAAGCTTTTTGAATAGAAGGAGGCTGAATGATATTTGGGAAGAATAGTTCTTCCATTTAGCCTCGACAAAATTTCTAAAATCCTTATGAGGTAACCATGCTAAATATTAACCTAAAGGAGGATGGCTTCTGGAGATCATTCTTTGATGAGAGTACCTAGGGACTATGATTTGAAATTGGCACTTCTATAGACCAAATGGAGGAACTTTTCCTCCTAGTCAACCAGTAATTAGAACTTAACCAAGCAACAAGTTATAGGTGCTGGATTGTGTATATTAAAAAATATATATTGTTGGTGTGTATGTAGCACTAGTAGTGTGCAAGTTATTAGTACGGGAACACTTGTAATGCACCTCTTGGTACTTTAATATGAAGGCTAGTGTGATGACCCTAACTAACTAAGCCATTCACTCTACTCTGTTCTTTCTACTCTTCTCTTCTTAAACCCAAACCCTAAAACTCTAAACCTGAGAATGCAAGCTGGTATCAAGGTTAGAAAATCTTAAAGGTGGTCGCTTTTTTTTTCATGCCCTCTCTATGACGCCAGCAGTAGTCAATCTGGTGAATATAAAACCCGAAGACAAGATACTTTTTCTAGGAAGCTCAATTTTAAAAAAATTATGGTGAATTAAAAAATAAAATCTGAGGTCATTTGAAGCATTTTTTGTTGAAGACAATGCAGCTTGTCTCCATTTCGTTCTTTTTTAAAATTTTGTCGTTGTTGGGGATTTTGATTGAGGTAATGAGGAAGCAGGTTGGTTGATTTTTTTTTTAATCTTTCTAATGGTGGTGGTTTCACTAGATTCCTTTTGAGAATTGAGGTTTTGTGAGGAAACGAGTGACAGGTCACTTGGTTTGGGAATTTTGACTGGTGACTTTGTGTGTCTAATGTTTAGTCTCTCTTTTTGGCTGGTTCATGTGGTTTGAACTGTTACTATTTATTATCTTGTGCATGGAAAAGCAATAAATAAGATGTTGTGTCTCTCCTGTTGAGTACCGAGTTATGGCCCATGGTACATGTGAGCTCTTATGGTTACTGTCCGTCCTTAGTCCTCATTGAAATATGATTTCCACCTTCCAACTCAATGTGTCTTCATTGTGACAATGAGAATTGAGATTGCATCTTACTCCATTGTGCATATATTGTAAGTCATTAGTATGGGCATAGTAGTAAATGTACCTCTTGTTACCTTAATATGAAGGTTACGATGGAGACCCTAACCAACTAAGCCATTCACTGTAGTCTCTCTCTCTCTCTCTCTAACGCTAACTCTAAAACTCTCAACCTAAAAACAGAAGTATAGGTTGTTCTGTCAATTTGTCCTAGTAATTTTTCCCTCCCAACAAGTGAAGATCAATTTGGTGTATTTTGGAAATAAAGTAAAAGTAGTTTCCCATGCTCCTTCAACGAAAGGTGATTATGAACATGGTGGTCATGGTACTCAATTGTTTTATATGCCAAATATCTAGTGCTTGATCACAGCTTTGCATGATTCATGTTATAAAATACTTTTCTACTTGAATTCAGTATTTGATAAATGAGCTTGTGAAGTAGTTTTACTCAACTAGGAAATAAGTATGTTGGTTCGGTAAGTACTTGGTAGTAGCTTGGCATCTATAGATATTAGATTTGGGAATAGAGAACATTTCTAGAAAATTCTTCTCTCCTTTCTAGTCGTAAGCTCTCTCGTTTTAGTCCATAGGCCCTCGTTATATGCTATTCTTTTTTCCCATTGTGAAGATCGGTCTATGCCCTCAGCATATACCTTCTGTCATCAATTCAATCTGTACTTGTGCTCTCCAGAAAAGTGAAATATTTTCCTTCCCATATTTGGTCTCTCTGAACTAAGTTTTGGGTGTGACCATCGTTGTTATTTGTCTTTAAAAGCAGCCGTTTTAACCATGAGAGCAGAAAGTTCTAGTACCTGCTGTGAGCTGTGAGATTGCTTAGCAAACTATGTTCGAGACGTCCTCTCATGCACTCATTCCCTAATGTTTTCCTTTCTCGTTATCCCTGCATCCACCTCAAAATACGCATCTTAGCTGCATGAGCTATGTCTTATAGCCACTTTTTCATAGCCCACCTTACTCTTTTAAGTGCGATAAAGGAGCTGGCAAAATGTACCTGGAACATGTAAATAAAGGAAAATAAAGTACCAATATGACACTTTTAGTTTTCAGCAGTTGTAAATCTTTTCTGTTAGGTTTTTTTAGTTACTGGTTTTCTTTTCTAGCCCTCTCCTAATCAAGGCATCTTGGGTAATCCATATTACTTCGTAAGTGTAGTCTTTCCCTGCTTTTTTGTCTGAACTTTGAAGGAGACAATTTTGTCATTACTTTATGCGGCATCTAGTTCACTTTAATGATTGTTTTTATAGGTATTCTAAGGATTCGATATGGTGTATATATTAATCATGCTGTCATTTAATCTACATAGGCGTTGCCTCATCGCAAGCAAGCTCTTATAGTATCTAATTGGCCGGAGACTTCACTTCCAAGGGATGCAAAGTCTGTGAAAAAATTTGAGAACCTGCAAGCTTTGGTGAGTTTAACTAGCCTGATACACTTCTATTTCTATGCTTCATAGAATAATATTTATTAGGTTTTTTATTTCATAATTGAATAACTCAGCTGCTATTTTTTTGTACTTGGTTTGATTCAGACTCGAGCAGTCCGGAATGCTCGAGCCGAATATTCTGTTGAGGCTGCAAAGCGCATATCGGCATCTATAGTTGCGAACTACGAAGTCCTTCAGTATATCTCTGTGAGTATTCATTCACTTCCATGGTTCAAAATCTCGTCTGAAGCCAGTACGTACCAGACGATACATACCGGTTTCTGAGGTCACCGGTACAATACTTTGAATGTATCGTACCAGTGCATTACATATGTTTTGGTAATGTTTCGGACGATACAGACCAATGTATCATCCGGAACAGTCCGTATTGGATGATTTGTACCAGTATTGGAGCTGAACGATACGTCCCGGAAAATCGGTATTTTAAACCATGTTCACTTCTATAACTGCAATGCTATGTTTCTGCTTTTCTGACTTCATAATTTTGTTAGATTCAAAGTTAAACAGGTACATTCATCTAACCATGATAATTGATTTCTACACTCGTTTAGGGAATTATCAATTCTTCCTCATATATGTTGTAGTTTTTTAATCTCCACTCTATTCCAGAGTTCATGCCTACGAATGCTTTCTGAAAGTAGGCATTAGAGCAGCATTTGCCTGAAAATAATGTCCGGGAATAGAGCAAAATGGGGTGTCTGTGCATCTATTTGATTATATAAAAGTTGTATGTGAATATAAATTTAATCTATATGCCCATCCATAATTTTGTCTTTATATGTTTCTACATGGTGTTTGTGTGTATATATGTATGCTCTTAGACAGGATGCATATTCATGCATGCTTCTATCTGTATGTAAGTGGGAATGCTTGCATATACATATGCATGTATATATGATGTATGCATGTACTGTTCCACATACCTGTTCATATGCATATATGTAATCTGTATTTCCATACAGCCATTGATATCTAGTGAGTTACTAGCACATGCATTCCTTTTGATTTTATATATATATATATATATATATATATATATATATATATAGTGAGTTACTAGCACATGCATTCCTTTTGATTATATATATATATATATATATATGACGGGGGAAGCCAAGATCGAGAGCCTTGGATTTGGGCCGCAACAGATTTCCAGCGCAAGAAGAAACGAAAAGGGAACCAGAACCAGGCCTTAAAAAGCTTTAAGGAGAACACACTGCCCAAAATCGCTCCAGCGACCTTACTTCTCACTCGAGCGAGGAAGCTTTAGAAAATAAGGCTCAACTTTCGGCCAAAAGTCGCTCGAGCGAGCATCGGTTGTCGCTCGAGTGAGACATCAAAGAACGCAGAAGTAATTTCTTTGGAGTAAGTCACTCGAGCGAGTTAACTTCGAACTTTGTTAATTTTAGTCATTTTCTCGTTTCTTTTAAGCTGAATGTAAGCATTTTAGGGTAGTTTCATAATTTTTATGTTTTAGGGTTTTTGTGTTTTGAGGTCTCCTATATAAGGTCTTTATGAACATTGTAAAAGACAATTTTTGATTATTGAATGAAATAGCTTTTGCTTTAGAACTTGAGATGAGTTTCCTCGAAGATTAAATCGTCTTCTCGAGAAGGGTGGTGTGAAGCCAAGGGTGCGAAGCCCACAATACCTATCAATCTTTTATTTATCTCTTTGATTTTATATTTTTTTGCTTGCGAATCGCTCTCAATCAACCCAATTTCAGCCATTACCCTGCAAGCTTCTCAAACCCATAAACCCTAAATCCAGCCATCATCTTAATATCCTGAAAATCCTAAACCCTAGTTTTCATCTAAACCGTTAGATCGATTTGTCTTTGCTAACCCTAGATCGAATCAGCAACTCCATTGTTGATCTATGAGGGAGCCCTAATTTGGAAGCAGCTAGAGTCCTACCTCTAGGATCCTCCTTCAGCGAGGCTAACAGATCTAGTGCACGGACGGGACCCTACTCGAATCGAACGCGATCATCCAAACGGAAAACTATGAACCCTAAGGTATTCGTGTTTATTCGTATTGATTTTTGCTTAATTAATTTAGTTTAATTTCGGCCAAATTGTCAGTTCATAATCATTCACGTAGTTTAGGGTTTTGTCCCGCTTCAATTTTGGTATTAGAGAGCTAGGTTCTAGGTTAGGGCATATTGGTGTGTCATTTTAATTTCATTTAATTTTATTGCATTTTATGCCCATCAAGTTTGAACGTTTTGTGTTTGACAGAAGTCCTTATTCATTTTGGTTCGCATGTGTATGTAATTTGATTTTTATGTCGTGTGTATGCATTTGTGTGCACACCATGTGTTTGTTAAAATTCCTCAATTGTTGTGTGGTCCATAGAATCGTGTCTGAGTTGTGTTTGTATCAAGCATCATGTATGAGTCACTTACACGTCACCAATGTTCCTAAATTCGGCTGGGACGGCTGCCCAGGCGGATCGGGTCCCTAGTCGATCCGTTTTAAGAGTGGGGCGCTATATGAGTCGGATGGGGCCTGGGCGCCCACCCAGCCTGCCCGGGTGGGCCCAAAGTCGGTCCAGGTTCGGATGGGGCTGGCCCAAAGTCGGTTCGGGTCCGGATGGGGCGGGCATATAAATTAAACTGCCATTTTTTTTCATCCGGCTTACCTAACAGCTGACTCTCTCCCTCTCTAGTCTCTTCCTCTCCTCTCTTCCATTGCCAATCGGCGACCACCGGCAAGCCACAAGTAGGGGTTTTTTTTTTTCATCTTTTTTATTATTATTATTTTTTTTTCTGCAGCTTCTTCTTTGAAGCACCAGGCCACCGGCTCCCGCAAGTCAGTTCGTGCTCCGGGAACGCAACATCCACAATAGGTAGTTTTTTTTTTCCATTTTTTTCATCATTTTTATTTTATTTTCATCTCTTTTTATTTTTTATTTTTTTTATTTTTATGCAGCTTCTTCGAAGCACTGGCAACCCTTCCGGCTCTGGCAAGTCGGTCAATAGCCACATTTTTTTAAAAAAATTTTAATTTCTAAAATAGGCAGCCACAATTATTATTTCTTCTTATTATTTCTTTTTTTTTTTCCTTTTTTCCTTTTTTTCTTTTTTTTTTTTTCTCCTTTTTTTTTTGTTTATCTTCTTCTTTTTCTTTATTTTTTTCACTAATTCACTGACAACTTTCTTCTTTTTATTTTTTTTCTCATTTTTCTTTTTCCTGCATTTCTTTCTCCTGCAATTCTTTTTCCTGCATTTCTTTTCCTGCATTTTTTTTCCTGCACAGTGTATATATATATATATATATATATATATATATATATATAATATGTTATACACTTATACTGTAGTAATTGTATACTAAAGGTCAAATAACTTAATAAATGTGTGTGTGGCTGTGTTTCAGTGTATATACATATATACATATATATATATATATAATTTTCAATTAATTGTGTGTTTAAATATAATTTCTAAACCTTCAATTTCCTCTTTTGATTATCTAATATATATATATATATATATATATATATATATATATATATATAGTGACCGCCCGGTTCTTGAGGCGCCCGCCCAGGCACAACCCGTTCCACCAAAAATCCACCCGAACCTGCCCGCCGACTTTAGGAACGTTGCACGTCACCATCACTTCCTTACCCATCATGAACGGGTACTAATTGAACAAGGAAACAACTACACCAAAATTTTGGCAAAGTCTTAAAAGTCGTGATGAGATTAGAGTTTGGGGATATTCTCATCATTGTGAACGGTCCCAGATTTCGGGGGTATGACAAACCCTAAAATCTTCATGGAGTGGTTGTCTAGTGTAGACTGTAGAGGAGTATTTTGATTGGTATGGGGTACCGGATGAGTACAAAATTAGGTTAGTTAAAATAAAGTTGGTGAGCATGCCAAAACCTATTGTACTAATGTTGAGTTTCTATGCGAGTTAGCTAATCGTAAGCCCCTCACACGATGGAAGGACATGAGGGAGCGACTTATTGAGAATTATGCTCCTTTCACGCACCGTCACATCCTACGGCGTTTGAAAACTAAGACAGATAGGTTTCTTGATTGCCTCAAGTGTCAAGGGTTCAGACACTTTGCTTACCAATGCTCCATAAAACTTTCCACTCCAAATTTATTGACTAAAAGAGAGTCGTAAGGAACCAGAGGATGGGGAAGTGGAAGAAGTGTATGACCCTCGTACCGTGATGAGTAAAGAAGAGATGGAAGAAGCGGATGAAAGTCTAGATTGTGTTGAAGAGACTTCTATTTTCCTTGTGAATAGCGATGTTCGATAGAGTACACGCGAGTCCATCGAACTGAGTACACATAAACCATTAGTGTCATTTGAATCAAGTACCCCAGGGTCTTTGGTTTTGGTTGACACGAGCACACACGAGTTAATCGAGCCGAGTGTACATGAGCCATTAGTGTCACTTGATTCGATCACACATGAGTCAGTAGTGTTGGTAGAGTCCATTACACATGAGTCACTAGTGTTGATAGGGGCCACTATATATGAGTCGTTAACGTCGCATGCACATGAGAGTATCGAGTCCATAGACACACATGTACATCATAGTCTCGAGTTGCATACCGCTATACATTCCGAGTCTTATTGTGAGTCAACTTTTGAGTCTCATTCTGCATTACATGCCGAAGTTACGCTTAAAAGTAATTTATGCAATGAAACTCTCAAAGTATCGATTCAATTGAATAATCATGTGATGATTCGGGTTGGACCTGAACGATTCCCGGCGGGGGATCGCGAAGAAGTCTCAAACCCGCGTTGCTGGACCTTTTGGAATTGTGGCAAGGGGTGGTCTTAATGCATACATTCTTGAGCTTCCTATAGGGAGTACCTAATTCATTCTCTGGGCTGAACCCCACCTCCTTGCAATCCTTTTCAAACGCCCCTTATTTACAATTCCAACCCAACTTTGTAGCCGATATCCCTTCCCTTTCCAAGCAGGCAGCGGAAAGAGGTAATTGAGGAAATTTTAGATGATCTTGTGGCCTTCACTTGCGGCAGAGTTTTTTGTTTATGAGATGCAGATGGTAAGTTGACTACCGAGAGTGCATGGGCCAATTATGGGAGAGTTCGCCGCTTGAGTTCCTGTAATCTTGACCGATTTCGCGATTACACTTCATCGGGGATGAATTCCTTCGAGTCTGGGAGAGTTGATGAGAAACTTTAAAAATATTTGGTAGAGTGGGTTAGCGAGTCGGGTTATTAGGCTTGTTAAGGAAAGGTTTACCATGTGCATCCCTCTACAATCGACCAAGATGGCGATCATATGACACCAGGTACCGAGATTGTTTAGGCTAGTTGCAAGGAGTTCCACCTTTTGGGTCCCAATACACTTGTTCAGTACTACATGCGTGTTTCATCGGTGATAAAACATTTTGAGTCGGGGTGAATGATGGAGGACGCCAAGATCGAGAGCCTTAGATTTGGGCTGCAACAAATTTTCAGCGCAAGAAGAAATGAAAATGGAACCAGAATCAGGCCTAAAGGAGCTTTAAGGAGAGCACACTGTCCAAAGTCGTCCGAGCAATCTCACTTCCCGCTTGAGCGAGGAAGCTTCAAAAAATAACGTCTAACTTTCGGCCAAAAGTTGCTCGAGCAAGCATCGGTTGTCACTCGAGCGAGACATCAAAGAACGCAGAAGTAATTTCTCTGGAGTAAGTCGCTCGAGCGAGTTTGGTTGTCGCTTGAGCAAGTTGACTTCAAACTTTGTTAATTTTAGTCCTTTTCTAGTTTTCTTTTAAGTCGAATGTAAGCATTTTAGGGCAGTTTCATAATTTTTATGTTTTAGGGTTTTTGTGTTGTGAGGCCTCCTATATAAGGTCTTTATGAACATTGTAAAAGATAGTTTTTAATTATTGAATGAAAGAGGTTTTGCTTTGAAACTTGAGATGAGTTTCCTCGAAGATCAAATCTTCTTCCCGAGAAGGGTTTGGTGTGAAGCCAAGTGTGCGAAAATCCTACAATATCTATCCATCTTTTATTTATCTCTTTGGTTTTATATTTTTCTGCTTGCGAATCGCTCTTAATCAACCCAATTTCAGCCATTACCCTGCAATCTTCTCAAACCCATAAACCCTAAATCCAACCATCATCTTAATATCTCGAAAATCCTAAACCCTAGCTTTCATCTAAACCGTTAGATCGATTTGTCTCCGCGAACCCTAGATCGAATTGGCGACTCCATTGTTGATCTATGAGCGAGCCCTAATCTGGAAGCAGCTAGAGTCCTACCTCTAGGATCCTCCTTCCGTGAGGCTGACGGATCTAGTCCACGGATTGGACCCTACTCGAACCGAACGCGATCATCTGAACGGAAAACTACGAACCCTAAGGTATTCGCGTTTATTCGTATTGATTTTTGCTTAATTAATTTAGTTTAATTTCGGCCAAATTGTTAGTTCATAATCATTTACGTAGTTTAGGGTTTCGTCTCGCGTCTATATATATATATATATATATATATATATATATATATATATATATATGGACAAGGTGTCCGTCTTCCATGGGAGGACGGTCACTGTCCTCCAAGGTTCCGCGTGGAGCTCCACGTGGCACCCAAAATATTGTTTCGATGCCACATGGAGCTCGGGTGCATTGCTTAGATCATCTTTGTTTTTTCTTTTCTTTTTTGAAAACTCATCTCCGCCATGTGTTTTTTAAATTGTGAAATGTGGACCATTGAAACCTATCAAACTTTGACTTGTGTTTTAAAAAAATATCAGATTTTTTTTAATTGATCTAAACCATCCACCCGTGGTCCAAGTGGCACCCAAACAGTGTTTTGGGTGCCATTTGGATCTCCACGTGGACCTTGGAGAGAGAGAGAGAGAGAGAGAGAGAGAGAGAGAGAGAGAGAATGGGAATATATATTCATGTGTTGCTAAATCACGTGGCACCTGATCGCGTTTAGAATTTTTGTTAGACATTTTTGCCCTTCATTAGTCTTTTTTTTAACCTATGTTTCTGCACGTATATTGTACATAAATATTATAAATGCACATGCATACTTAATGTAGCTCATTTTTTTTTTTCAATGAATGTCTATATGTAAGGATGTGTTTGAATATAGCTCATTGCTCAATTGGACTATGCTTTTTGTAGTAAGCTTGAGGTTACAGTTTTGTCCCAATTTATCTACCAAAACTGTGCATGTAGCTTGTACACCTATTGTTGGATAAACCCACGTGCCTTAATTCACATAATTTTTCCTTGGCAGGCAGAGAAGGAAGTTTTGGCGCTCCTATCCCGTTTAGATTTACAAAATGTTAGTTTCACAGACTCCCCTCCAGGTACGTCCAATTGTAGATAAATCTTTGGTATATATAGTTAGCGTGACTCATATCTCCCTTCTCAGACCAATTATTTATATATACGGTTCTGATCCTTTACTGTGGTGATTGAATTCCACCACCATTTTTCAGAAAATGTGAATCAATCTGTCCACCTAGTTGCCGGAGAAGGCTTAGAGGCATATCTTCCTCTCGCAGATATGGTTGATATCTCTGCTGAAGTAGATCGTCTCTCCAAGCGCCTTTCCAAGATGCAATTGGAATACAATGCATTAAAAGCTCGCCTCGGTTCTCCTCAAGTAAAGCTCCCTTCCTTTTTGTAAATGTTGTACATATGCATGCATGCACATCCACCCATTTGTTCCTGAATACACACATAACCATAGTGAGTAAGTTCAGATTCGGGAATAATTTGGTGGGGGGACCAGTTCAATTCAGATAAGTTCCGGAGAGAGTTTAGGAACAAATTTAGAGATTATAAAAATAATTAAGAAATATAGAAACATATCTTAACCTATTTGAATTTTAAAATGAAGTTTTTAAGCAATAAAATAGATACATGAAATAATCCACATGCATCACTAATTCTTTTTTGTGAATCACTGATATATATATATATATATATATATATATATATATATATATATATATATATAAAGCATTTATCACAATCATTAAAATTTGAATTTTTTTTGTGAATCACTGAAATCGGCGAAAAGTTCGGCCCACCACCTTATCTGAAGAAATTTTCAAAAATCTAAAAAATTCGGAGAATTTTTTGACAGCATGCAACAACATTATGTAAGCAGACTTGCATGCATATGGTGTTTGACTTACATGCACCTGGATATACATCCATCATCATCATCATTTCTCTCTCTCTCTCTCTCTCTCTCTCTCTCTCTCTATATATATATATATATATATATATATATATATATATATTAACATTGCAATTTGCTTGAAGTTTGTAGAGAAAGCACCCGAGGACGTCGTTCAAGGGGTTCGAGAGAAAGCAGCCGAAGCGGAGGAGAAGATAACTCTTACAAGGAACCGTCTTGCTTTCCTTGAATCCACAGTTTTGGTCTCAGATTAACTCCTATACACCTTGTTTAGATCACTTTCCTCCCATTATCAGTTTCATAAATCATTGGTTACCTATCATCATGTGGTTCATCAAGCGCCAAATCAGAATGTTTCCCTTTACCTCTTGCCCAGCCAATCACATGCATTGAGTGGTGCCACATCAGCAAAGCTGAAGTCCTGAAAGCCTTGTTAGTTATTGCAATTTTTAGAGGCCATTGCTTGGTGCAGTGGTAAAAGGCTTGGGCTGTCAAGCGTGAAGACGTGGGTTCGAGTCTGGAGGGCAGCCATTTTGTGTGTAAAAAGTTAGAGGTTAGGTTTGTTCCTGTCCACCCTTCCGAGTAACCTATACATATATGGGACCAGCACTAGGTAATAGCCTTTTTATTATTATTATTCCCTGTGAACTTTTCTCTGAGTTGAACAGTAACCTTGTTTCCATGTAAACTTGCATTAAATATTGGATGATGCGACTTGTAGGTGGTGCTGAGCAATTTCGTAATGTAACCATGGTTTTTGGGACGGATCCGATTCTTCTGACCGTTGTTTAAACACTATTTTTGTGTTTAAATGATCTTACACCATTAAAGGTGCAAGGTTTTAGTAATCTAAGCCGTCAAAGTGGTGCCTCATACTTGGAATGACAGTGGGCCTGAAAACACGCCATTTTGGAAAATTTAAACTGTCTGATTTATGCAATCGCTGCTCGAAAAACATGCATTTTGGGATACTTAAAAAGTGTCTGACCTGTTCACTCTATATCAACCGTTCTAATTTTTCAGCAGCGAAGTTGGGAAATATTCCAATGATGGATTATCACTTGGACTATTTAGATTGATGGATTATCACGGACAGTAATAGTAGTGTACTTTAATGGTGTAAGATCATTTAAGCACCATTTCGTGTTTTGTTAAGATACTAATAGGTTGTGGCCGACATTTAAATAGTGATTAAATGATTTGAAACCGTTAGATTATGCTTTACTGTTACACCATGTGATGCAGATCGGCGATCACTCTAAGTAGTACACGATGCACCGTTCAAATGGTTTATTCTCGCAATAACTGTGATTTTCGGGCAGGCTACTTTGGTTCAATGCATGTGCTATCCATTTGATGGCTTGGATTGCTCACATTATACCCCTTAATAGCTCCATAAGAAGGCTATTTAAACAACAAAATAATCAAATATTGAGCGTTCACGTGATGGAACACTGTCAAAAATTGCTCCCGATCAAACTTTCCAAACCTTTTGATCTTGAACATTTTTTAATATATATATATATATATATATGAGAAAAGTGAAGGTACTTTAGGTAAAGTAAACTCACCATACTCTAATATCAACGTTGAGGTCCATATATATATATATATATATATATATATATATATATATATATATATATATATATATATGTATAAAATTAATTAATTAATGGGATGTTACATTAGAGTATGCAATATATGCTCACCAAGCTCATGTGGAGCTCCCTGAACTCCAATATCAACATTGAGGTCCACGCACACAAACATATATATTAGCTCAATGTTGATATTGGAGTACGGGAAGCTCTAATATCAACATGAGCTTGGTGTATACTATGTACTCTAATGTAACATCCATATATATATATATATATATATATATATATATATATATATATATATATATATATATATATATATATATATAATAGGGTGTTATATTAGAGTATGCAATATACGTACACCAAGCTCATGTGGAGTTCCCCGGGTAGATTAATTTAAAAAATGTGTAAGCTCAAAATTAAATTTAAGATTTCTTTTTTTTTTTTTTGATATTTAAAATTGAAAGTCAAACTTTAATTATGATTCAACTGTTTTAAGTTTTTAATTCTAAAAAATACACTGTAAATATGTTTTGAATTATTATATTTTTTAAAAGATATACCTTACTCTACGTGGGCACTCAAACTATTTGAAAATTTAAAAGATATTTCTGAAACGAGCTATAGATAGACAACTAAAATTTTGGTTTGAAAATTGCATTAATAGTGATAGGTGAGCAAATCCAAGTTGACGATTCGCTGACGAGCAAACCATAGTAATCAAACGCGCGTTTTTTTTTAGAAAACCAAAAAATCCTCCAAAAAAATATTTTTCAAAAAATTCACATTTTTCCCAAAAAACTTGTTTTAAATCCGTTTTTTTCCCCCCAAAAAACACGTTTTTTCCCATTCAAAACCTGTGCTTCTTCATCAAAACGTATATATTTTGAATTTTCATAATTGTTAATATTATTTAATTTTAGCAATTTTCTTCCTTTTTCTGAAATTACCGAATTTTACCCTTTTTTGTATATTTCGGCAGCCGTTTTATTCCTGTACCTCTTGGTCTCTATGTGCATAACACATGAAATAGTCGTGGCATCAGTGGGGCACTATACACTCCACAAAGATAATTAGTCCAAGCACCAAGGTATCAAAATCGGTATTAGGTATTAATTTGTCCGAGACTGATTTGACTCGGCTGATACGTATCGGCCAATTTTTTTTTTTTTTTTTTTTTTAAATCTCAATGTCTTGGTTTTGACCGAGATGTATCGGCCAATACCATTACGTATTAGCCGATTTGGGCCCGTATCGGCCAATATGATATCGAATACCCAATATGACATATATCGGTATCTGTCAATTTTTTATACCTTGCCAAGCACAACTTGATTTCTATTAAAAGAAATAATAAAATGATACTAATAGTGGAATCATATATATATATAAAAGGAAAATAAATCTATCATAAGAAAGGCGAGGATTTAAATTTGCTAGAGGGTCATCATTCTCATGCAGCTTTGACAGAAGGTGACTTTCACGTATTTAGAGGCTCCTAATCTCTGCCATATAAAAGAGAATACGCATGAGGACGCGCCAGGTAGGGGTCGAACCTACGACTTTCTGCTTAGGAAACAGACGCTCTATCCACTGAGCTACAGGCGCCTTTTGATCAAAATCTTTCCTTTCAAAATACTTGTTATTATCAAAATGCTTTGTTCCCTCCACCTCCAGCTCCATATTCAAAATTCTCTTCTTTTTATTTTATGTAATATTAATGTCATTAGGTTTGACTTTCACCCACCTTCTAGAAAACGCTCAATATTGATAAGTTTGAGAATTGGCAACATCCCTAACCTAGTTGGGATTTGGCAACATCAATTACCAACCGTTTTAACCTATATTAACTACTTGACAAATATCGAAATACCAACATTACCTTTGCCTTTTCTTTTAGTAATTAATGATTTGTTTTTTATTGAACCGTCCGATTTCTCATCGACCAAAGTCAGTTGGACGGTGAAAGCTAATCGCGCTGTCAGCGGGTACAGTGCCATTACCACATGGTAACCGTTACTTAGCGGGTCCCGTGCGGTTACGGCATGAGAATTGAGCTTAGGCATGAACAGTCTTTATGCAGAAATGCCTAAATCAATTTTTAACATCTCTTAATTACAAGCCATTGGCTTGGTAGAAACTCAACTCTCAGGCTACCTTCCCATATATATTGGCCTTCAACTTCCTAATCTTGAACTGACTTTTTCTAGGTGGAAACAAACTAAGCGGAAATATCCCCAATTCTATATGGAATGCTTCTAAACTTATTGACCTTGACCTAAGTAGTAACTTCTTCACGGGACAGATACCAGTGTCTTTAGGAAATTTAGAAAACCTGAAAATCTTAAATCTACACATTAATCAATTAAGAAATGCACCTGCTACTTCATAACTCTGCTTTCTTATTTCTTTAGAAAACTGTAAAATTTTGGAATATATGTGGATAAGTCGAAATCCACTGAATGCTACGCTTCCAGAATCCATTGGGAACCTTTTGACTTTCGAATTCTCTTCAAGTCTTTGCTGCATGGGAGTGTCAAATTAAAGGAAAGATAAGAAGGGAAATCAGTAACTTGAGCAAATTGATAGCATTAGACCTGCAGGACAATGATTTCAATAAAACCATTCCGGCCATCAGCGATTGGTCGGTTAAAGAAGTTACAAAGGTTGTATCTAGGCGGCAACAATTTACAAGGATCTATTCCATATGAACTCTGTCATTTGCCATAGTTGGGTAAACTATATCTCCATGAAAATAAAATCTCAAGACTGATACCTAACTACATAGGAGACCTTGGTCAGCTGCAAAGAATCTCACTAGCTTCCAACACATTGACAGGGAAAATACCTTCGAGTTTTTTTGGCCTTAAAAACATCTTGTCTCTTAATTTGTCTCAAAATTCTTTGCATGGCTATCTACCTCCACATCTGAAAAAATTGAACAATGTGGACACAATTGATCTATCCCAAAATCAGTTTTTTGGTACAATTCCAAGAACCATAGGAGACCTTCAAAAGTTAAGTTTTCTCGATCTGTCTTGGAACTCATTGGAAGGTCCTCTTTCACCATTATTGGGTAATTTAATAAACCTGAAATCCATGGATCTCTCATCTAATGCTTTTATTGGCGAAATTCCAAAGTCCTTGGCAAACCTTTCAGACTTCCATCATTTGAATTTATCTTTCAACAGGCTGTAAGGAGAAATTCCTAGCAGTGGGGCATTTGCAAAGCTCACAGCTAAATCTTTCATGGGGAATGTTAAACTGTGTGGAGCACTAAGAGCCCAAGTCCCACCGTGTGTTCATACTCTTCGAAAATCAAAGCCTAAATTGTTTATGTTCAATTACGTTCTTCCCACCATTGCTTTCATACTAGTCCTTATAGCTTGCATGCTCCTAGTGAAAAAATTTAGAACAAAGAAGGAAAACATCGTTAAGAAAGTTGATTTGGCTCTTGATACAATGCATAAAACAATTTCAAATCATGAACTACTTAGTACAACGAACAACTTTTCGGAAGAAAACTTGCTTGGAGTTGGGAGTTTTAGTTATGTATACAAAGCGATATTGTTTGATGGGACACTTACTATTGTGAAGGTTTTAAATTTACAAGTCGAGGGAGCCTTAAAGAGTTTCAACATGGATTGCCAAGTATTACGCAATATCCGACATAGAAATATAGTTAAAGTTATCAGTGCTTGCTCTATCCTTGATTTGGTTCTTGAGTTCATGCTGGTGGAAGCCTTGAAAAGTGGTTGTATTCTCACAATTATTGCTTCAAACTCCTTCAAAGAATAAATATAATGATAGATGTGACATTGGGTTTGGACTATCTCCATCATGTTTATTCAGCGCCAGTGGTGCACTATGATTTGAAGCCAAACAACATCCTCTTGGATGAAGAAATGGCTGCCTATGTGGTTGACTTTGGAATTGCAAAGATACTCGCAGAAAATAGGTCCACAACACAAACCAACACATTGGGTATTCAAAGCATTGTCTTTCCTCTTGTAAAATCCCGAGCCCCTCCACTCATCGCCAATTGGTTTTGAGATGGATACCCAAATTTATCATAGTACGTATTAGAGCAGGCTTTTCATCGCTCCACGTTAACCAGTTCAATTGTCCATGTGATTTGGCTCAATCTAGCTAACACGTGCGAGGGCATACTGAAGTTTAGTCCCACATTGAGAATTCATAGCTTTGTTTCTCCTCTTATGAGATCATGGGCCCTCCACTCCATTGCCAATTGGTTTTGAGATGGATACCTAGTGGAGACTGTTAGAATAGTCCCACATCTGATGTGGGTTTGGAGGTCTTGGGCTATTTATAACTTGGGCAAACCTCACCTTAGAAGTCGGTTTTGTGATGTTGAGATAGGCTCATGAAATTTTACATGGTATCAGAACTGGTATTTCTCCACTTCACGTGTCCATGTGATTTGGCTTGGCTCAATCCCGCCAACACCTGTGGGAGCGTGTTAGAATAGTCCCACATCGGACGTGGGCTTGGAAGTCTTGGGCTATTTATAACTTGGGCAAACCTCACCTTCTAAGCCGATTTTGTGAGGTTGAGTTAGGTCCACGTGATTTGGCGTGGCTCAATTCCGCCAAAATGTGAGGGGGCGTGTTAGAATAGTCCCACATCGGATATGGGCTTGAAGGTCTTAGGCTATTTATAACTTAGACAAACCTCACCTTATAAGCCAAGTTCTGTGAGGTTGAGTTACACTTATAAAATTCTATGGAGACCCAAATTTATCAATTTCTGTAAAAAGAAAGGTTACCTACAATTTATTTATAAATCATTTAGTTAATTAAGATTAAGTTGTTGGAAAGAAACATAACTTAGAATAACTCTTTACAAAGCTTTACGTTCAAAATTTTGAGGTTCTTTAGAAAACAATGTCTACTTTAACAGGTTCATTTTTTTCAAATTTAGAAAAACAATGCCTATGAATTATTATTTTTTTTGTAGCGGTGGACATCGAAGAGGTCTCCAAACTGAACCGCTTAGTGTTTCTTTTCAAATTTGAAGCAATGACCAACTTTATGGGTGCGAGTAATAGCTGTCATTTACCATTTAATTAAGATAATGGTCTCGAATAGCAACAGAGCTAGACTTTTTGATATTTTTATGAGGCACACGAGAGATGCACCAATTGTTTAACCAACTGTTGGGAATAACATATGAACGGGAAAAGAGTTGAACCTATATACAACCGCGGGGTATAAAGCAACGCAATATAATTGTTTAACTAATTAAATTATTAGCTTGATTTGATATTTTTGTATATTAAAAGTAATATTAATCAACAAATCCATAAAGACTTACACAGAATTTGGGAGGTCCAACAATTTGGGGGCTCTAGGTAGCCACCTCGTGGGGCTTACCCTAGGGCCGATACTGTCTTAAAAATCACGCCAACCATGAATGGTCCTGGTTTAACCCCCTTTCAAAAGGGACCAAATTGATTAATTGATAGTGACTTTGATTTATGAAGCGGAACAAATCCAAGCAAGGCCAGTCCCCAAATTTTGGGGGCTCTAGCTAAATTAGTAAATGAGAATTAAAATAAGACCCTATTTTAAAAAAAAATGTAACACCTGTCCCTCAAAACTTGTGTTAGTCAACTAATTGACTGAGGTCATATGAGACTTGAATGTGTCGGGTGACTGCCTGAGGTCAAGTCCACCACAAAATGTTGAGCACTCACCTATATTTTGATGGGAATGTGCTATTTCTAATGGCACCCATAGGACACCCTAATTAATGTAGTGGGTGTGGTAGTAATTAAACCAATCACACACCTCACATCTAAACCACATGTTAAGGACCCGGATTGATTGATGACTAGTCTTGACTTGAGAAATTGCCCGAATTGGGACTAATCCAAGTAATGATGTGGAGATCATCATCAATGATTTAGATTTTATTGATCATCACAATAATGATCACTATATCGAGTCAAATCTAGACCCATAAATCCAAGGAAGTCAATTGCACTAACACCTTAAACAATGTATATGTGCATTGTATGGAATGAGGGCATTTCTTGTAAATAGTAAAGAAGCTCAAGAGCAAGTACAACTAGATTACCTAATTTCCAAAATTAGAAATTTGAATTTTGCAAATCTTAACTATTAATCTCATTGACCCAAAGTTGACTCAAACTTAGACCATATATTTCACTTTGGGAAAATCTAAGGTGTAAGATTAGTTCGAAAGCATGCATCACTAGATTTGTGGAAGATTGGGCATTCAGAAAAATTAAGGACCCAAAATGTAAGTAAAGACAAGATGAGACCATGATTTGACCTTAAATCCTTGTATCTTGACTTACATGGAGTTTGTAGCAAAAAGCAGCAAAACTGTCATGTTTGCACCATAAATTTGTGCCTCGGAAAGGTTGAGATTTCTTGTGCAAAAACTCCTATGAAAAATCAATAAAAATTTAGGGCAATTACAACTAAGTTACCTAATTTTCAAAATTAGAAATTTGAATTTTGTAAATCTCTAGCAAATCTCATTGACCCAAAGTTGACTCAATCTTAGACCATAGATTCCACTTTGGGGAAATCTAAGATGTAAGATTGGTTTGAAAGCATACACCACTAGATTTGTGGAAGGTTGGGCATTCACACAAATTGAGGACCCAAAATATAAGTAAAGACAAGATGAGACCATAATTAGATCTTAGATCTTTGTATCTTGACTTACACGGAGTTTGAAGCAAAAAAGCAGCAAAACTACCCTGTTTGCACTAGAAATTTGGACCTCGGAAAGGTTGAGATTTCCTGTGCAAGAACTCCTCTAAAAAATCTGTAAAAATTTAGGGTCAAAGTTTGACCTTTGCCCCAACCTTGTGTGAAATTTCATGTGAAATCTTCACCTATCTTGGGAGCTATAAAATTCGGAAATTCAGGACACAAAATAGTGTCACATGACACATAACTAGTGGCCATAATTGACCTCTAATCGGATGGACCTGATTCCATCATAATCTGTAAATAATTAACCTTTAAAACATATACAGACAATAAAGATGACTTTTGAAGATTTCCAAAAAGCTACTGAGTGTATGATTTTGATATCGGCACTAGAAGTTATAGACCCGACATCAGAGACCATCGAATCTAGTTTGATGATTTGTTAAGAGAAAACAAATCTTTGTAATTTGATGGCGCTGATCAGCCCTGATAAGATTTTTGAGTGCCACCACGTGGGACTGATGAGGTTGTCAGTACACTTTTACCTAATTTTGGAAAGACTCGAAAATACGATCGGAGTCAAAAAGGTCGGCCATTTTATCGCGAAGTGTCCGATACATTTAAAGAAAATTTTGTAAATTAGGAGATATGGTCAAAATCTTGACTTTTCCCCAAATACGTCTGCTAATGCATTGTGGAGATTGGTTAAGGTTGACCTGGTCAACTTAGCCATGGACTGGACCTTTTGAAGGCCCAAGAGCCCGAATACTAGGCAATATCTAAGTAAACAAAATAAATTAAAAGGATCCTACACTTGGCCCATGGCCCGGTAAATTTTAGAATCCAAACACAACCCACTAACTTCACGGCCCAGCCCAGCCCATCCCAAGACTTATTTTTGAAGAAATGATATAAGCACCCCTCAAAATAGTATGTACCTGCTTATAGGCACAGACCTTAAAAAGGCCCGTACACTTAGATTTGGATCTAGTGAAGGCCCATGAGACTTAGGAAATGACCATGGACCTCTGAACTTGTGACTTTGGATCGGATTCAGTCCAGCAACCCGACCTGAAAGCTTGGTATAAATGATGTTGTTGGCATCCTTATGCCTAGCTATCAGAAAAATTTAGAGAACCCATAATTGAGATTGTAGCCTGTTGGGCCGTGGGCCCAAAGGCCCAAGGTGAATAAGTAATGAGCATTTAATGGGAATGGACCCGATGTATGGTTGAATAAACACTACTTACGACCCCCACATGAACTTTGCAATGCTCCATGAGCACTTAACCGAACACTAAGTAAATCTGGATGACCCGACATTCAGTTTTCTTTGAAGGATCTACACCGACCACTGTAACGTAAAAATAAGGCCACATAATCTCACCATCACATCACCCAAGTATAATCAATTTCAAGTCACACAATCTGCTATCATTGTTTAGAGCATCATCACAAAATTCGTCGAATTTTTGAAAAATTTGCAAATTTAAGGCTCTGCGAATTAGATCTAATTATTTGCGAATTTTTCAAAAATTTGTCTGATCACAAAATTCGCGAATTATTTTTGCATAATTCCCCAATTTTTTAAAAATTTGTGATTTTTAAGTTTTTGAAATTTTTTTTATAATTTTGAATCTTATTTTTTATTTTTCTCTTCGATTTTTCCTCCAAATATTTTCCCGAACTTGCCTGATTTTGCCTGATTTTTTTGAATTTTAACCTCGCTGAATTATTTCCAAACCCCGATTTGGTGACTATGGTTTAGAAAAGTCTATTAATTACACACATGCCGTGTGATTCACTTTGAAAATTATGATAGAAGCAACAATTATTCATCTGTCGGGTGATATCTCCATTAGTTGGCTCGGCTCTGAGCCATCGGGGGTTCTTCCGAAAGAGAATCTGAATGTTGGAAGCTCACCCTTTTTCTTCCCTCAAGCTCCTTTGGAAAGAAAGAAACTCTAGAATTTTAAAGGGTAAACAAAAATCGGCATCTCAGTTAGATGATTGTATTAAAATCAAGACCATGCATGCAGTGGGCCAAAAGCCTCGGCATCCTTGAGTCTTATTCTATTCAAGACGACATTCGTGATTGCAGTGTTGTATGTTTGGGGTAGCTCTTCCTTATTTAGGCCTTTTTGGTGTCTTTTGGGTTTATTTGGGTTAAGGTTGTTTTGGGCCTATTTCTGTTTTTTTTTTTCTTTTAGTTTTGGTTTTTATGGATGAGCTCCTTGCTAATCTTTGACTTACATCTCCTTTTATACTTTCTCTTCTCTTAGTGCATTAATATATTTCCGTAATTTATAAAAAAAAAACAAACATAAAAAAACATATCATATTCATCTATCATTATTTAAAGAAAATACAATTATATATTGTTCATGCTTTAAAATAAAAGGGAAATTTGCACTTTCGGCCCTATATGTTTGCGTATTTGCAGAAACGGCTCTATAATTTCAATCCTTGCATAAATGGCCAGCTCCAAGCCTAGCCGCCTGTACGTCAGATATATATATATATATATGCTTCTCTATGCAAGCATTGAATCTAGAATTTCTTTATCATTTTTTAACACTTCCTATTTCTCTTGGAAAGCGATTTCGAGATTCCACTACAGGTCGTATGACATAGAGAATACAACAGGCTAGGTAAGATATCGAGTACAACATCTTTTTAAGTTATTGTTTTCCCAATTTTTCAAAGCATTGTAGGTAGTCCAAGATATATAAGTTATCGACCGATATCCTAAGATATCGACCGTTATCTTAAAAGAGGGTTTTTTTTTTAATTTTTGGATTATGGTTTACGTTAAAAGTTCATCGGCTAGATATCTTAGGATATCGGCCCGATATCTTAGGATATCAAGCGATATCCTATGATTGACAAAAACGCTAAAGTTTTCATTCATTTCATTTTTTAATAATATTTTTAAATAATTGTAGCGCTAAGTCAAGTATAACTCTTTATAAACAACCAATTTTAATTTTAATTTTGTAAATATTATAGGTTGAAATGGATGTTCCCCTTCTTTGCCATTTTGATTTCATACGCGTGAGAGATAATACTTACAACGGAGGACATCGGAGGATTGTCACTGTCACGGTAAATATATCATTTGATGAGTTTATAGAGAAAATGCACAAAGTCAGTCGGACACGACCGGAAGAACATTCTATTACACTTACTGTTTCATTACGTATAGGGAATGAGCTTGTATTTGCCGAATTGTCTCACTCTGATGATCTTACAAACTTATTTAGAGCATATCGTATCGGTGATGGTGTGATAAATATTTATATCGAAAAATCATTAGTCACTACTGTAGTAGAAATTTTATCGTCTTTAGAAACATTTCAACAATTCAAGGAAACAAACGAAGATGATCATGGTGTGAGAACAGAACATTTGATTGAAAATCAAGAAATACGGTATGAAGAGGAGAACATTGTTGCACTGATAATAGTCGACGATGATAGAAATATGAATATAGGATTTCGCCCCTACAGTAAACTTCTGGAGCAACCCTCTTCAGACATTCCGATGAGTGAAGGCGATGAAGATCAAGGATATTGTCATCAAATGAATCCGATGTATGATACATCTCAGTTCAACTTCGATTCGGTAAATCAGTGGGAAACGTTTTTAGTCGGCCTTAGTCCATATCAATGGCCTTCCGAACAAATAGCTTCGGAGCCAACGATAATCAAGCCTTCAACAAAACAGCCTCTCATACATCAAACATTCCCGCATCGGCTAACATCAATCCAAACAACTGCACATCAACCAAGCGTACATCGACGGACTTAATCCCAATCACGTAATAACCATCCAGTCGATGACGGTGATAGTGATCTTGAAAATAATGAAGCTCCGCCTTCTCCCACTTCGCGTGTTTATACTAATAGGAGAATTGATCAACCTCTGGTGGACGAAGACTATCAGCTTAATGACTCGGAAGGAGAGTATATAGATTCAGAGGATGAGGAACTGTATGAAGGGGGAATGATTACCATTGGTCAGGCGTTTAGAAATAAGAAATCATTTTAAAAAGTTCTTAAAGAATTTGCAATGACAAATAATTTTTAGATTAAACCAATAAAAACTAGTCCTCTTCGAGTTACTGCGAGGTGTGTTGAAGTAGGATGTGCTTGGCGAATACATGCATCGAAATTAGTAGGCGTAGACACGTTTGCTGTGAAAACTTTCCACCCAGAACACACGTGCGGAATGCCAGCTTTTGGAAGCGGACATCGCCAATGTACGACATCGTGGATAGCTTCATTCGTGAGAGATAAGCTATTAAAGGGTTTTGACGAGACTCCTGCTTCAATAATTTTTGATATTGAAAAAAAATACGGTATAACAGTAGGTTACTGGAAAGCATGGAGAGAAAAAGAAATGGCGTTGAATGACATCCGAGGTAGCTGGAAGGAGTAATTTAAGATGTTACGGTCATATGTTGCAGAATTACAGCGGGTCGATCCAAACGTACAGACCGAATTGTGTCTTGAGCCTGATAATGCATTTCAGAGATTCTTCGTGGCATTTGGACCTTGCATTCGAAGCTTTCGTAATACTTTACGAAAAATAATTGCGATAGATGGAACGCATTTGCGTGGACGATACAAGGGAGTGTTGTTAATAGCTACGGGGATAGACGGGAATAGATATTTATTTCCTATAGTGTTCGGCGTTGTACCGAAAGAAAATGAAAACCATTAGACATGGTTTCTTGATCTATTAGGGAGACGTGTAATTAGTGAATTTGAACAACAGTTTGTTTTGATATCAGACAGACAGAAAGGTTTGATGGAAGCAGTGGATAATTTTTTTCCTAACGCCTTTCACAGCTACTGTATGCGACACCTGGCTCTAAATCTGTTTGATAAATATAAGGATACAATCTCTAGACCGCTTTTCTAGGTTGCTGCCCGTGCATTTTCAGAAGCAAAATTTAAAAGAATTATGCAAAAAATAAAAGACGACGCCCCCCCGGAATGTACAAAATGGATTTAAAAAATTGGTGATCATTTCTGGGCACGCGCTTATTTCCAAGGGAGGCATTATGATATGTTGACAACTAATATAGCTGAAAACATAAATAGCGTGTTGAAAATAGCCAGGGAGGAACCGATTGTGAGTATGCTAGAAACTATTCTCGCAAAAGTAGCCGAATTTTATCTTCGTCGTCAGGAGGAAGGAAATAAAATGACACATGTGTTAACACCGATGGCAGAAAAACACATAACAAGAAATTCAGGATGGGCCCATCGAAAAAACGTCATACCATATGGTCGTGATATATTTCAAGTTAAACGTGTTGATTACACTCACAGTGTCGATCTAGAATCGCGAACATGTACATGTAGACGTTGGGCTATTCTTGGATTACCATGTTCACATGTGATCGCCGCATTATTGCGCCAAAACAGAGAAAGAGAGATCCCCCAATTTTGTGAACACTGGTTTACCAGTGACTTATTTAAGGAAACTTATAAAGAACACTTTGTCCCGACCGTTGATAAGCGCCAATAAACTTCGCAAATAAAAGACATTCAAGTTTTGCCTCCCCACAAAATACGTCAAGCCCGCCGTCCGAAGAAAAGGAGAATAAGATCTAAAGGCGAAGTTCGACCACTACAATGTCAAAATTGTAACAAGTACAGTCATAACCGTCGCTCGTGTAAATTTATTAATATTTGAAATTAACTTATATTACTTCAAAGTTTGAGATTGAAAACAGATTGAGATTAGATTAGACCTAGTGTTGATCGAGCTTCCAAATGATCTCATTATAGAAGAGTTTTTTTTTTTCTCTTTTTCTTTCCTTCAACATCAACAGATTGAACCTCAATAAAAGAGCGATCAACATCCGCCAATTAATTAATATATTTTTTTGGACTAATAATTAAGTTTTAGAATTGTGATTGAAATATATTGCTGTGCTTAATAAATCATTCATTCAAACAGGATTTGAAGTTGTCAAATTCGCCCCTAATCTACTAGTGATTAGCATAGAGCCCTACCAAAGATATCTAGCTTCACAATTCCAAAAGGTAGATGACTTCAAATATCGGACGATATCTTAAACAATCGGCCGATATTTTAAGTAATCGGCCGATATTTTAAGTAATCGAATGATATCTTAAACAATCGGCCGATGATTTAAATTATCGGCCGATGATTTAAGATATCGGCCGATGACTTAAAATATCGGCCGATATTTTAAATCATCGGCCGATATCTTAAACAATCGGCCGATAATTTAAATCATCGGCCGATTGTTTAAGATATCGTCCGATATTTTATGTCATCGACCGATGACTTAATTCATCGGACGATAACTTAAAATATCGGCCGATGATTTAAGATATCGGACGATGATTTAAAATATCGGCCGATATTTTAAGTCATCGGCCGATTGGAATTGCTTCAAGAGAGGAAGGCTCCGTTGATAAATCAGGCAAGGTGAAATCTAAATATTAGATAAGTAATTGTTAGACAAACACGATAAATTGATAACAACAAAAATGAAAATTATACAAGTTAATAAAAATTAATTATTTATAATTTCATCAAAAAACATCTCTACAAAAGTCTAAAAAATTTTACAGACATATTTAACTCTTCTTCCCAAACGTGCACATTAGATGTCTGATTTCGGCTCTAAATTGTTGCATATGTTTATCGTCGAAATCAATAGGCCGCTGTTGAGAGAAGTATTCTATATACTTCAAAACGTATACACCGCAATCCCAACCGTTTTCTTAGATCGGGAGAACGACACTGTTGAACGCCGATACCTTCCACTGTTGATCAAAAGCTGATTTCAAACCGATAGCGTAAAGAATGAGCAGAAGGTGATTCAATAGACATTCTTTATGCGCTTCAAACCTTCTTGAGCACTCTCGGTCTGCTAGATCTATTAACTTAATTTCTCGATCAACTAATGAAATTATAGTCAATGCCCAGTAGCTATGTTTTTGGCTATGCATCGGAAGATAAATCTACACATAAATGGAATCGAAATTTTAAATAATAAATTTTATTTAAAAGCCGTTAACATTAAATAAAGCGAAGTTTAGTATTCAAAAACGTGCCGTTCCACAGTCGATCGCGTGAATTTCACGGATATTATTTGTCAATAGTGGTTCCATCGGCTTTGAATTGTTACGAACATGCCATTCGTCACAATAGGCCTGCCACCTATCGAGGTCGCTGAGCGCAGTTATACCTTCATTATCGATATATTTTTCAAATTTTTTCTCGTTTACCATAAACAAGGTCTAAAACAGGATAATGTAATAAGTAAATAAATTAGAAGAAGTTAATCAAGAGTCGTGATTGAAAAGACAAATAAAAGAAACAAACGAGCTTCCAATAAATATTTGAAACCTTACCAGGGCAGACGTAGAAGCGAACCAGCTTTTTTCGGCATTAGCCGTAAACATTGAATCGTTTATAACTTCAAGGACTCTCGAGTACGCGTCGATAACTTCATTGTCGAGTCACGAGCGTCCTTTGAGAACCTTCAAAAGAGCAACTGTGATGTCAACACCCCTGATAGTATTGACGATCACATTGTCCTCGTTCTCCGGCCGATTCCAAAAACTAAGCATATACTTTTGCTCCATTGAGTTTGCCCCATCCTCCTCCTCCACAACCAATCTTGGTTTTTTTATTATTGCTTTAGTGGTCGGAGACTTTCTCTTCTTACGAGCACGCAAGTCATAACCTTCGACTTCATTTTTTGCAGATGATAGTTTCACTATAATTGTTTTTAGTGATGCTGGTTGTGACTCACGAGAAGGTTGCGTAAGAGGAGCACCATCATCACCCACATCAACCAAGGGTTGTTTAGTAATTTGAGGAGCGATGAGGTTTTGGCGGCGGAGTTTAGTGGCGAGATTTATGGGTAAGTTGAGGAGCGGGTTTTGGGCGCTTGATTGTTGTCTTGGTTGAGGTGGGTTTGGGTGATGGCTTGGTTGAGGAAGCGATGGGTTTTGAGACCTTTGGTGATGGCTTGGTTGAGGAGCAGTGGGTTTTGGGGCAGTAGACTGATGGCTTTGTTGATGAGTGGTGGGTTGAGGGACAGTTGATTGAGGATAAGTAGGGGAAAGAACGAAGGTGTCAAATAGCACATAGGTTAAAATATTATCCTGCATAATTGCAAAAAAAAATACATTACAAAAAATAAAAAAATTAAAAACCGTATTATCGACCGATAATTTAAATTATCAACCGATAATTTAACCAATCGACCGATAATGTACATTATCGACCGATAATGTACATTATCGACCGATAATTTAAATTATCGGTCGATAATTTAAATTATTAGTCGATGACCGATAATTTAAATTATCGGTCGATAATGTACATTAACGGACGATAATTTACATTATCGACCGATAATGTAAATTATTGTCCGATAATGTAACTTATCGGTCGATAATTTAAATTATCGTCCGCTAATGTACATTATCGATCGACTATTTAAATTATCGTCCGATAAGTTACATCGTCGGACGATAAGTTCCATCGTCGGACGACAAGCTAATTTTGCATTAATTTGTAAAGAATTGATTTTGTTCTAAATTTGAAAAGGCTTGGTTTGGTACCTTTCTTAAATGAGAGATGACCGCATCAAGATCCTTCCGTATTGCTTTATTTTCTTCTCTCCCGAGTTGTTCAATGGTGAGTGTTTGCCCTTTGAGCAGCGTAAATGTACGTCGGAATTCTTTTTTCATGTCTTTTACAGTCATGCAAAGCGTCTTGCATTCTTTTCTAAGCTCCGTTACTTCTTTGGTTAGGTGCGGTTGCCTAACTGGCTGCTCTCTTGTTGGCTGGGGCCTAATATCCGGTTTGCCCTTTGGTTCAATATGTTGACGTACAACGACCTCAAAATCATCGTTTTCGTTGCTGTAATCTTCGTCATCCTCATTGTCGTCATTTTGGCTAATCGGCTCTTCGGCTCTTTCTTCCAGACGTGTCGCATGACTTGGGATATCATCATATTCATTTATATTTTCTTCGGAGTAAGGCTCTTCTCTTTCCTCGGTCTCTTCCTTCTTATTTTCCATTTCTCTTCGAATCAAAAAGTATCGAACCCATTTATACTGTAATTCTTGGTTTTCAACTTCAAGGTCTAAAATCACTTTAGACTTAAGAAATTTTTCTCGATATAAATTAGGATTACGGCTGAATTTCGAGCCTTCCCATTTCATTAGCCTTGGAAATGGTTCTTTAAGCCCAATAGGAGCGGTGGCGACTGCAGAAAAGTGCTCAAATGCCTAAATCTGTAAGGCGATAGTGCAACTGTAGATGTTGTATTGCCCCTTTTCTGACCTTTTCGCCATTTCCCTTCTGCCACTCGCTTTTGATATACTATCTAATAAATTATTGTAAACTATCAGGCACCACGGTAACTTGTTGAACTCTTCAATGTTATCTACTAATTCTAAGTATCGTGTATCTACTTTACGGTATGTAGGAGTAAAAAGAACATACGAAAAATAATAATGATAGTTTCAAAAAATCATCGTTGGATAAATCATCACTGTCAATAATTTCTTCAATACGAGATCTTTTCGCCGGCTTCTCCCGAAAGAATTTGTATCGAATAGTTGTTTCCTCTTTTACGGCCATCTTCTCAGACGCAGGTTCCGTCAACATGTTGAGGCCTAAAATCAAGGGTATATCGATCTCTTGCAGGAGTACATTGGTGTTCTTGACCTTGAAAACATTATCTTCAATCCAAAAACTTAAAATAGCGTCAACCAAGTCTCCAACGAATCCTAATTTCTCATTCATCCTAAATAGATGATCGAATACTGAATCATCTAATATTTTATTTCTCTCTTCGTTAAAGTGCATGTAAAATTTCTTAACACCAACTCCAGAACATTTTCCGATGGGCTTTAGAGTCATGGTCATTTTCAATCACTTAGTAGGAACTGCAATATAAATAAAAAACAATTAATAAACAAAAGAAGTGATTTTGAAAAAACTACTAATCCGCTAACTTACCGATAACTTAAGTTATCGATCGATAATTTAAGTTATCGATCGATAACTTAAATTATCGGTAAATTATCGAATTAGGTGGGAAACATTGGGGATGACTAAATGTGCTGAAATGTAAAAAAAATAAATTACCTAGAAATGTAATGTAACCTTTGTGACCTTTTTCCGCTTTGTCGTCGCTAAGTTGCCGCTATCTTATTTTTTTCAGAAAAGTTAAACTTAAAACGTAACAGTAACAAATGAGAAGTAAAAAGTAGCTTTTATACTCCCTTTTAAAGGGCGGTTGAAATTTTTTTATATTATTTAAAATAGGCCCTTGCTGATGTGAAGCAGGCGGAGGCAGCTAGGCTTGGAGCTGATCATTAATACAAGGATTGAAACTATAGAGCCGTTTCTGCAAATACGCAAACATATAAGACCGAAAATACAAAGTTCCCGAAATAAAACTTTCATATATCACATTTCCCCACCATTGATGTCTAAAGCAAGATGAGCCGACATTGAGCTTTCTTTGAAGGACCTACAACGATCCTAACCTAATAATTAGGACCTACACCGTCGACTCTAACGTAAAAGTAAGGTCTAAAGTAAGGACCTACACCCACGACCCTAAGGTAAAAGTAAGGACCAAAGTAAGGACTTACACCGACGACCCTAAGGTCTAAAGTAAGGACCTACACCGACGACCCTAAGGTAAAAGTAAGGACCAAGGCTAAAGTAAGGACCTACACTAACGACCCTAAAGTTAAAGTAAGGACCAAAGTAAGGACCTACACTGACGACCCTAAAGTAAAAGTACGAACCAAAGTAAAGACCTACACCGATGACCATAAAGTAAAAGTAAGGACCTACACCGACGACCCTAGAGTAAAAGTAAGGACCAACACGGACGACGTGACCCAATGCACGCTCAATTTTCAAGTCTAAGCATTTCTCTATCATCAAACAGTTAAACATCAAAAGGAAACCATGACTGAGGAAAAGGGATATTAGCTCTTGATCCACATTTAAACATCAAAAGTGTTTCAATGATCTTACACCATTTACATTATACTCCAATCTAAAATATAATTTACTCATAGTATAAAAATCGGCCGATATCGATACGTATTAGTGCCAATACATATCGGGTATTCGCCGATAAACCGCGAAGAGCATCAACGAGGAAGAGAGTGTGCAAGCGTTTCCAACATGTACATGTGCACGCTACCTAGGTAGGAGGATGGAGATGACTCCTTTTTATAATTTTTTTTCTATGTTGTGATGTCACAATCCCTGCCAACGAACATTTGCAAGTCTACCGGTGTCATGACTCATGAAGGATTCCTTTGTCTGTTCCCACCTCTTTATTGAAAGCACCCAAGCCTCAGACCCTTGTAAATGATTGAATGCTTCAGATTAGATGATGGAGGTCGTGTTTCACTCAGATCATCTACACAATAGATCTTGAGATAATAACTCACATATCCGACAGTTATTTTTTATTCTATGTGTTACAAATCCCTAAAAAATGCCCCTTGAGTCATATGACACATATCATGCTCAAACATGAGTTTAGGGCATTTTTTTGAAATCTGTGACATGTGTAATCATAAACTGATCGTCTGATAGATGCGCCATGATCTCAAGATCTATTGTGTAGAATATTGGGATGAAACAATACTACCTTGATTATATAATGAGATGCAATCAATTGTTTTGATAAGTTTGAGACGTGAGCATTTCAATAAACAAGTGGGTGCAATTAGAGGTACCCTTAGGAAATTCATTCCGCCTGATACGGTGTTAAACCGATGAATGGTGCACCGTGCACGTCTCTTCCATTAATTTTTTTATAATAAAAATTTTGCCATATTGGTGTCGGCCATGATACCGATACGTATTGGGTCCTCCATGGACCGAAACTGAGTTTGACACCTTGGATTTATCATTAGGCTACGTGGCACACAACTTTCACCAATCTAAATTATCTAAATGGCAATTCATCATTGGAACGAATCTGAGCTGAGCTTAAACAAATATGTTTATAAGTTGATGAGAACCATCTTTTTGATAAACTTTAATATCAATCATTAAAATTAAAAACAATGATTGTTATTATAATAAATAGATTTGATGGTTCAAATCTCCCTAAAATTCTATTTTTGGGCCTTTTTGCACTTTAATATGTGAACCTTCACTTCGACGGCATGAATTACCTCCTCCATCTAAAACTATTGATGGCGTTAGATTTTGGTGTCTAAACGACTGCCAGCATAGTCGGGTTGGTAGGAAAATTCCACACGGTGCACCTTTTCGTTCCAAGTCAAGCGTTTATTTTCAGAAACCGTGTAAAAAGAATTACTTCAGAAACGTTTTTAACAGCTAATTAGTAGGGCGGTAGGGCCCCTCAATCAGAGGAAGGCAGCTTTTTAAAAACTGCCTTCTCATTTAATATGAGATTCCTCTATTTTTATACATTATGTATACCCCTCCAGCACCTTTTCATTTGCCATCAACATTCTCTCTCTCTCTCTCTCTCTCTCTCTCTCTCTCTCTCTCTCCAATATGGTTGAAGCACATTATTACAGAATACTATCGATGATACTCTCTTTCATGGTTGGTTTAGCTTCTACTGCTTCTGCTTCCACCACCAATTTCACCGATCAAACTGCTCTACTCACCTTCAAAGCCCAAATCGACTCGGAAAATCCCAACAATGCCTTGGCTAACAATTGGACCACCTCCACGACTAGTTTCTGTAACTGGATTGGGGTCTCTTGCAGTCTCCGTAGGCAACGAGTCACTGCCTTGAATCTCTCCGCCCTGGATCTCCATGGCACCATCACCCCTCTCCTCAGTAACCTCTCCTTTCTCGTCGTGCTCGACCTCAGCTACAACAGTTTCCATGGTCATCTACCAGACGAGCTTGGCCATCTACGTCGATTGAAAATTATTCGAATTTTTAACAACCAGTTGGAAGGAACAATACCAGAGAGTTTATCTCAATGCAGGGAGCTCCAAGAAATAGATCTCTCATATAACCTGTTGGGTGGAGAAGTACCCAGTTGGTTGGACAACTTACCAAAGCTTCGCATCTTGTTTCTTGTAGCCAACCGTCTTACCGGATTTATCCCAACTTCCATTGGGAACGTCACAAGGTTAGAGAAGTTGAACTTGGCTGAAAATCTTCTACGTGGTGAAATTCCAAAAGAGTTGAGTAATCTTCATAATCTGGTGGGATTAGGCCTACGGGGCAATAGTCTCACAGGTTGTATCCCAACTTACATCGGGAACCTCACCAGGTTAGAGAGGGTGTTGGACTTGTCGGAAAACCGTCTCCATGGAGATATTCCAAAGCAGTTAGGTAGCCTTCGAAATTTGGTGTGGTTGGACTTATCAGACAATAGCCTAACTGGACCAATTCCTTCCTCCATATTCAACCTTTCTTCACTACTGATTCTTGATTTCACAAGCAATAGCTTATCTGGTAATTTCCCTGTTGATATGTGTTATCTCCTTCCTAAACTTCAAATTTTTCTTGTTTCTAATAATCAGTTCAGTGGTCCGATCCCATCCAGTTTGATTGAATGTGGAGAGCTTCAAATTTTATCTCTATCAATTAATGAATTCATTGGAAGCATTCCGAGAGGCATCGGGAGCTTATCTAATCTTCAGGGGCTATATCTTAGTCGAAACCAATTGACAGGTACCATTCCACCCTCCTTGGGTAATCTTTCAAGTCTAGAGATTCTAGATATGACTGAAAACGAGTTGCAAGGAGAAATTCCAGAAGAGATGGGGCATCTTTTGAATTTGAAAAAATTGAAATTTGGCATGAGCAATCTTTCAGGAGAAATACGTCAATTCATTTTTAACATCTCTTCACTACAAGTTATTGGCATAGTAGGTACTCAACTCTCGGGCTACCTTCCCATAGATATTGGCCTTCAACTTCCTAATCTTGAACGACTTTTTCTAAGTGGAAACAAACTAAGCGGAAGTATCCCCAATTCTATATCAAATGCTTCTATACTCACTCACCTTGATCTAAGCCATAACTTCTTCACAGGACAGATACCAGTGTCTTTAGGAAATTTAGGAGACCTGAAATTGCTCGATCTAAGAGATAATCAGCTAAGAAATGCACCTGCTACTTCAGAACTCGGCTTTCTTATTTCTTTAGAAAATTGTAAATTTTTGGAATATTTGTGGATAAGCGAAAATCCACTGAACGCTACGATGCCAGAATCAATTGGGAACCTTTCAACCTCTCTTCAATTCTTACGTGCAAGGGAGTGTCAAATTAAAGGCAAGATTAGAAGTGAAATCGGTAACTTGAGCAAATTGATAGAATTAGATCTAAGCGACAATGATTTCAATGATACCATCCCATCAGCAATTGGTCGGTTAAAGAAGTTACAGAGGTTGTATCTAGGCGGCAATAATTTACAAGGATCCATTCCATACGAGCTCTGTCATTTGCCACAGTTGGGTGAACTATATCTCCATGAAAATAAAATCTCAGGACCGATACCAAACTGCATAGGCAACCTTGGTCAGCTGCAAAGAATCTCACTAGCGTCCAACACATTGACAGGGGAAATCCCTTTGAGTTTTTTTGGCCTTAAAAACATCTTGTTTCTTAACTTGTCTCAAAATTCTTTACATGGCTATCTACCTCCAGAACTGGGAAACTTGAACCATGTGGATAAAATTGATCTATCCCAAAATCAATTTTTTGGTACAATTCCAAGCTCCATAGGAGGCCTTCAAATGTTAAGTTACCTCAATCTATCGTGGAACTTATTGGAAGGCCCTCTTTCACCATCATTTGGTAACTTAATAAGCCTGAAATCCCTGGATCTTTCATCTAATGCTCTTACTGGCGAAATTCCAAAGTCCTTGGGAAACCTTTTAAACCTCCATTATGTGAATTTATCTTTCAATAGGCTGCAAGGAGAAATTCCTAGCGGTAGGGCATTTGCAAACCTCACAGCTAAATCTTTCATGGGGAATGTTAAATTATGCGGAGCACCAAGACTCCAAGTCTCACCCTGTGTTGTTCATACTCTTCGAAAATCAAAACCTAAATTGCTTCTGCTCAGTTACGTTCTTCCCACCATTGCTTTTATACTAGTCTTTATAGCTTGCATTTTCCTAGTGATAAAACATCGAACAAAGAAGGAGAACACCGTTAGGAAAGTTGATTTGGCTCTTCATACAATGCATAAAACAATTTCATACCATGAGCTACTTCGTGCAACAAACAACTTTTCGGAAGACAACTTGCTTGGAGTTGGGAGTTTTAGTTCTGTATACAAAGGGGTATTGTTTGATGGGACATCTACTGCTGTGAAGGTTTTAGATTTGCAAGTAGAGGGAGCCTTAAAGAGTTTCGAGGCAGAATGTCAAGTATTACGCAATGTTCGGCACAGAAATTTAGTTAAAGTCATCAGTGTTTGCTCTAACCTTGATTTCAAAGCCTTGGTTCTTGAGTTCATGCCTAGCGGAAGCCTTGAAAAGTGGTTGTATTCTCACAATTACTGCTTGAATCTCCTTCAAAGAATAAACATAATGATAGATGTGGCGTTGGGTTTGGAATATCTCCATCATGGTTATTCAGAGCCTGTGGTGCACTGTGATTTGAAGCCAAGCAACATCCTCTTAGATGAAGACATGGCAGCTCATGTGGGTGACTTTGGAATTGCAAAGATACTAGCAGAAAATAAGCCCAAAACACACACCAAGACACTGGGGACAATTGGGTACATCGCGCCAGGTAAAATATCTTCTTTATCAAATTAATTGTTGCATATATAATTACTAGTTGAACATATTCCCATAGAAAGAAAGAATGTGGGGTTTTTTTTAAAGATACATTAAGAGGTTGAGTTGGTTTTAGGCACCAAGGGGGTCAGTCTCTCTTGGTGAATGGTAAAAATATGTAGTCACTGATTTGCATGCTCATAAATATCTATGCATCTCTTATGGTTGAATATATTAGGCGAAAGAGTGATTGACTTGTGTGCCATCTTTGGTGCAAAGGTCGGGCACCTAATGACAACTTAATAAGAGTTGTATTTGGTACTTGACATGTGCACCAAGGAGACAAGTACTTATGAGCTCTCAATTAAGTGAAAAGAGTTTTTGACATGTCATTGATTTGGACCTTCAAAAGATCTATATATTATATACGCAAGGTTACCAGAAGGAGATGTGCCCATGCACCACCCATCGTGAATGGAACGACTACCAATATTAACTCTGAAGCCTCTGTTTGGCAATTCTTCCTATATTGAGATGCTTTGATTTATAACACAAAATAAGATTTGGAGTAAGGGGGCGTCACTGGCATCATATGATGATCATATTTATAAAGATGTTTTTAACTCATCAATCCTTTCAAATAGTCATCTTTTGAAATCAGTGACCAAAAAGTTTACTAATAATCTTGGATTCGGTGAGAAGAGGAAATATTTTTTTATTTTTAGTTATTTTCTCGGTTTATCAAATTACAAAGTTACTAGTACAAAAGTAGGGTGGGGTAAACAAATCAATTGCTCTCTCTCTCTCTCTCTCTCTCTCTCTCTCTCTCTCTCTCTCTCTCTCTCTCTCTCTCTCTCTCTCAGTGTGGTAATTGAACCCTCGATCTCAAAGGTACAAGTTATAGCATTTACTCTCTTATTGACAATTATCAAAATCCTAACCTCCTCTTTTGTTCATACACATGTCACTTAAAAAAATTTCATTTTCACAAAAAATACATGTTGTTTTCATGTTATTAGACCTTATTAAAACTATAACAATTATGAATGTCATGATTTTGCTCTACCTTCACCTTAGGATATTATGTTTTATAATATAAGGTTTATGAAGGGAATGCTAGAAACTTGTATAATTAATAACATGTATATTGATCTTGTGACAACAAATTGAAACAGAGTACGGTTCGAAAGGACGAGTGTCTACAAGAGGTGATGTTTATAGTTACGGGATTATATTGATGGAAACATTTACAAGAAAGAAGCCTACAGATGAAATGTTTGTTGGATTATCAAACTTGCGACAGTGGGTAGATGTATCGTTTCCACATTCCGTAAGGGAGGTAATCGATATTAATCTTTTGAGGGAGGAAGGTTTTGCTATAGCACAACACTATATAACTATCGTATTGGAGTTAGCTTTACTTTGCTCAAGGGAATCGCCAGACGAGAGGACTAACATGAAGGAAGTTGTAGTTAAACTCACAAAGATCAAGCAAGAGTTTCTTGTCAATGTTGGAGCGACTAGAATGATGAATGCTTGACAGTGATCGTTGCAATATTTTGTACTTTCCAAATAAAGTTATTAGGGTAGCATCATTCACACGCCGTGAAATTGTGATCTCACTCCATCTCCTCCGGTCAACATGCATTGACAGCTTGGATACGACGATAAATATCGTATTTCGGCCCAATCTTCCACAGGATGGATCTTAAGATCATGGGCATACAAGCAAATGATCAGTTTTTTGTTCCATGAGGCACACATCCAAAATAGGGACTCTTAACAGTGATGTGTGCCATGTGATCTAAGGTTCAGTTTTTGGGTTGTGTGACATATAAAATAAAAAACTGACCGTTTCACTACAAAAAAGAAGACTATTAGCAGCAGTTTTTGCGGCCAAAAACTGCTGCTATTAACAAAAAAACTATTAAACGCTATTAAGACTATTAGCGGCAAGGGTATTGGCGGCATATTTTTTGTTAATAGCAGCAGTTTATGACTGCCGCTAATAGTCTTAATTTTTGTGGTGTTTGGTTGTATTCACATGACCTCAAGATCCATTATTGAGGAAGATAGGGATTAAAAACGATATTTATCTTCTTATTCGTAGCGGTCAATGAATGGTGAGATCACATTTTCATGGGGTGTGAATAATGCTTCCCAGGTTATTATCGAGGGTTAATTTTTATCTCTTGTTGTATGTAGAAGTAAAGGGTATGGAGCATAACATGCCAGTATTGTTTTGCCCTATTATTATTCTCTTGTTTCCTCTCTTCTCCACTCCTCTTCTATTCTTCCTTTATATTGTTGTTCCTAATTTAATATAGCATCATAGCATCATTTATACTTATTGAGGCCATAGTCACCAATAGAATGAATTTTTTGAAAACTTCGTGGATCATTCATGGTTTTAAGGTTCTACAAAGTAAATATGAATAATTCGAGTTTTTTCTTAAGAAAAAAAAATGTACTTTCTAATCCCATTTTTTTATCTAATATTTTCTCAACGTTTTCCTTGAACTTGCTTAGATTTAAAAAAAATTTAACTTTGCCAAATTATTATCAAACCTGACTTGGTGGCTGTGATTGAGGCCCCGTTAGGAACAATAGCCTTAATTAGGGTTCCATCAAAGATGGATTGTTTACATTTACTAATAACCAATTCCAAAACCCATAGTAGTCACAACAACTATCATTCTTGGTGGCAACGACCATTCAATTTTGACATGCTGCAGATTTCATTTATCTCAGTTGGAAATTAACATGATTCCAATGGTTTTAGATTTAATGGTAACTTCATGAGATATCAACTCCAACATTAGCAAATTAGAAAGGTTATCTCACATTAAATTAGTGTATCAAATACCACCACACCCCCTACCCCGTCTCTTTCAAAGATGGTGAAATTAGGTACATAAATAAGCATCAATAGTTTCTAAAAATGCTCCACATAATACATCTTCACAAAATTCTAATTTAAAATTTTATTTGGACAAGCCCATGAAGGAGTAAGAAAAGAAATAATAGGATTAATGAATAATACGGAGCAATTAACCAAAAAAGCAATCGTAGTGATTTAAATTCCAAGGCTTGATTTTCTAATAATTTCTTTAAAATAAATTTTGTCCCCCTTCTGATATAAAATCGTATGTGTTGAACAAGTTCTGGACCTACTCATTTCAAGGATATAACAAAGCCCAATCACTGCATTCTACAGTCAAATTCTACATGCTTCAATGTTGCAAGAACACCCTTCATTTGAGATGAAAAATAACTTGAAAATAACAAAAATTTGTTCTCTAAAAAATGGCGAATTGATACTAAATTTTGCATTCAAATTCTGTAAAATTTCTTTGAAATGTGGCAATTACAAATTTTGGGCCATGTAGATTGGTCCGCACAGATCAAACAATCTAGAATTGTAACCCCACTAATGGCTATCCCTTTTGGTCATAGTCAACTCAGTTAACTAATCCTAAGGCCGAGATTTAAAGCTCATTTACCTTACATGTACATGTGTGTGCACATCCTGATGCGTAACCTAGCGATTACTCTGCTTGGAAAATTGGGGGAATATTAAAGATACATTAATAATAATAATTATCACAATAAAAAAAAATTCAATAAAAGTGATTATATCACTTCTAAAAATAGGAATATGAACAAACTCTCGCATTTTATCAGCTATGAACAAGCTATTTATGATGCTTTTCAACAACAATAGATTGTAATATTAAGGGCCATCAAAAGTATAAGGCTGCAACCCAACACGAAGCTGAATGGTCTTGCTTTGATTATAAACAAATAATAAACAAAATCCACCCAAATCAAGCTATGGCCAATCAATTATATTTTTAATTTTTTTCAAAAAATAGGCACCGGATTTGGGGGATTTGGGGTGTTCCTCTTCTTCTTGTTTGGGCAACCAACAAGTATTTGTTACATGCCCAAGTCCCAACGCATTTTAGCTAAAGTTTATTGTAAATAAGACATCTTGCCATATTAGATAGGATATAGTTGATAGATTTAGATATGATATTATTAGTAGTCTTCCCCTAACCCCTCAAATCAGAGGATCTAACATCATTTTTCACCCCAAATTTAGGGATTTGTATCAAGTGGAATAAAAAATAAATCGTCTGATGGCATGCTAGCTCATGGTCTCAAGATTCATCATGTGAAAGATTGGGTGAAAAACGATCTTAGATCGGCTGATTTGAAGCAATCAATTGGTTTTAGAGGTTTTGAACATAGGCACTCTCAGAGATCGTGTGGGCGCGAACAGAGGTACCCAATATATTTTGTTTAAGGGGACCATTACTTGCACACAAGAAGTTGGCCCTTGAACATAGAATGGAAAAAAAAAGGCTCGATATTTTGGTGTCCTATGGCATGTGAAAACAACATTTTAGCCATCTGATTTGATCACCATGATTTAAAGATCTTTGATGCAAAAGATTTGCACAAACCACGATTTCTATCATTTGATTCAAAAGGTTGACTTTGAGTCAAGTAATGGCCTTTTGACTTCATTAAATCTTATGAGAGACCATATGCCAATCTTTTAGATTGAAAGTCTATGAATCATATATAGGCTTCAAATCATACGTGGTATATGGCAGAAAGGATAGTGACAAGCTGGTTTTAGAAGACATAACTACCCTTCGCTTTTGAAATAATTGTAAAACGATATCACTTATATTTGAAACGTCCAGCGAAAAGTTGGCCTCATGAAAAAATTATAACTTGTCCTCGAATGCTCCAGCCACGAGTTGGTCCTCGCGAAAACAAACGTCACTTATTTCTGAAACATCCAACGACAAGTTAACTTATTGTTGAAAGGTCCCCTGAGAGGTTACTTCAGCTTTGTTTAAAGGACAAAACAAGCCTCGCATTATGTTAGGACTAACTTGCCTTCTATAACTTATCCCTTGAATGTCGATTGCCGGAAACACCAAAAACTCCAGTGGTTATGTTGCTCTGAAAAATGGATCTTCTATAACTACTTCTAGTCAGATAATGGAGACTATTTTTCACCCCTGATTTTCAACAAAATGGATCTTGAGACCATGAGCATACCATCAGACGGATATCCAAAAAAGTGGCCAAAAACCATATGACACATCACACTCAAATGTGATTTTAGGGCATGTTTTTGTGATCCGTTACACGTGGAATTAAACAATGACTGTCTGATGGTAAGATCATGGTCTCAGGATCCTTTGTGTGGAAGATTGGATTAAAAAACAACCTCAATCGTTTAGTTTGAAGCAGCCAATGAGTTTTTCATGAAGGATTTTTTTACTGAACAGAGAAACCCTATCTATAATTGAGCACCCTAATTGAAATTGAACTGCAGTTGAAACTTGAAACCACAAGGCCAACATTAACTTCTATTTCTATCAATACAGAGCTAATAATATCTTTGTTGATCTTGTGACTATAATTCAAAACAGAGTACGGTTTGGAAGGACGAGTGTCTACAAGAGGTGATGTTTATAGTTATGGGATTATATTGATAGAAACATTTACAAGAAAGAAGCCTACAGATAAAGTGTTTGTTGGATTATCAAACTTGAGACAATGGGTAGATGTATCGTTTCCACATTCAGTAAGGGAGGTTATTGATACTAATCTTCTGAGGGAGGAAGGTCCTTCTATAGCATATCATTGTATATATGCCATATTGGAATTAGCACTACTTTGCCCAAAAGAGTCACCAAAAGAGAGGACTAATATGAAGGAAGTTGTCGTTAAACTCAGAAAGATCAAGCAAGAGTTTCTTGTCAATGTTGGAGCCACGAGAATGATGAATGCTTAAAATTAATCATTGCAATATTTTGAAATTTTAAAATAATGTTATTATGGAGCGTTAATTTTTATGTATTCTCAAATGTAGGGCTAAAGGGTATGTCGGTCATCTGTCTAATTTTGTTGTGATTGTATATTGTCTTTGTGGTATGGGGTTATGTTACATAATACGGTGATTCAGCTTACGAATGGCTAATTGGTTCGCAACGAACTTTTTCTTTGTTCAATTTGGTCCAATTCAGCAAGAGCTGATGATTTGGAAAAATTGATCAAAGTGACCAAGTCTTGGGTTTTCAGAATAAATAGGCTTTGAAACTGTTTGGAAAATCTGAAAAAAAATTGGCCAAATTCAATGAAAGATGATTAAAAAACATATATTAATTTAATACTATGAAATTATTAAAAACAATGAAAAAATATTAATTTAACATTATGAAATTGTTAAAAAAATGAAAATATAAAAATTTCAAAAAAGGATTATGAAAAAGAGTGAAAATTAAAAATTACAAATAATTCAAAAAATTTATAATTTCAAAAAAATGCGAACAATTCACATTTTATTTATTATTTAAAAAAATTGTGAATTATTCATAACTTTTTCCAAAAGTTTGAGAATTTATTCACTATGGCATTCACTATGTATGCATGACATTTTATGCTACACGGTGTGGCATGGATCACAGGACTATCATATAGATATTCGATTCAGCCCTAAGGATTTACAAAAACTAAAAATTGATTAGTTGCAATGGTAATGGTCGCATACACCTATGAATGAGTACAAAATTTATTACAACACCTCCAAATATGAGGGGCAAATCCTAATAGCATAAACAGTGTTGCTCATAGCTCTCTGGGGCGTATGAGCGCATTGGTAAACCAACTCTATGCTTTATTCTTCTTTTTTCTTTTTTTTTTTAATTTGAGACTTATTTTAAAACAATTTTTTTCTTTAATCTTATACGGTCATTCGGCAGAGACAGCCTCAAGAACCGAGGAGCAGGCATGCATACACATATGACAGCTGTGGAGCAGCGTGAGAGAGCACCAATTACAATAGTGAGGGTTAACTAACAGAACCACACCTTGTAAAAATAAGGGTGTAAAAAAAAAAAAAAAAAATAAACTAAATATCGACTTATTACATTAGTTTTCTACTTTACTAATACAAAGCTAATTTTTTTAGATTGGTAATTTATGAATCTTAGGCCAAGCCAGCCTTGAGCTTTGAGGGTTCGTTTGGGTGTTTCCTTGCTTTTCCCAGAAAAGCTTAGATTCATAAAAGCTCATATTCCTGCAGATTCTTAGCAGTCTCAGATTCCTGGCTTTTCTCAGTTGCGTTCTTAAGTTACTCAGATTTTTAACTTTTCTCATAAATAGTCATAATCCTTCGTTCTTAACTTCCTTTCGGAACGATCAGAATCGGTTCAATGAGTAGTTGTGCTACAACCGTAGAAATATTATCTAATCATCGGTTTATGTGCTGTACTCGGATTTGACTCAAATTTAACGGACAACCAATTGATGCGAGGCTGAACATCTTTAACGGAGTTTTTTTCCAATTCTAATTTAATAGCTAATAGATTTTAGATCGTATATAACAATCAATTGAAGGGTAGAAAGAAGAGGATTATGGAGAACATTAGAGCATAAAATATCACGTAAGATATATATATATATATATATATATATATATATATATATATATATATATATATATATATATGAAAAGGACAAGATATATATCCATTAAGCCAATATGAGAAAATTTGCTTAATTTAAACTATCTACAAAATTAGATATGAAATAAAAGAAAAACATATACCTATCGATTAGGCCATTCAAAAAAAAATGGCCCAATTTAAAACTCCCTCGAAGAATGATTACACAGTAGCATCATCCTCGTCGTCATCCTCCAAAGAGTAGGAGGATGTGGCAGCACGTCATGGGGAGCCTGTGGCATTATCGAAGCTGTCAAACATATCCCGATGATAAAGGGAAAGACCCGACATTTTGTTATTTAATAATTTTGATGTTTTTTGTAGAATACATATGTATTATTTCGATTTAAAAAAATTATATAAGATTAATTTTTTTTTTTAAAAAATTACATATCTTAGTAAATTGCTTTAGTGGCTGACTTAATGCTTTGTCAAATTTAGGTTCTACGTTTAAACCTTCTTATGTGTAATATATTATTTTTTTATTTTTAATTAATTATACTAGAGCCTATACACCCTATGTGAGTGTGTAGCTCTACACCATAGTGGAGCTCTTTGTGAGAGAAATCTCTCCAAAAATAAGTTTGTAGAGCAGCTAAATAGATGGAGGGGAGCGAAAAATGGGCCCAAATTATGGGTAATTTGATACCATAATTTGCAATTCAAATTCAACCAAAATTATGATGATTGCAACTAAGGAATCCTCTATTATGTGTACTTGAGCAAAATAATGTCCTCTTCTCGCCAAGGATCAAAATTTCGGCCAAAATGACCAAAAATTTTGTCCAAAATTTCGGTTTCGGTCCCCACCGAAATCAAAATCCAAAATTTCAGATTTCAGTTTCGGTTTCGGTCATGCCCCAAAATCGAAATTTAACCCGAAATTTTGATCCTTGCTTCTCGCTTTTATAATCTTAAAGATAGGGTACGAGTATTTGCAAGCAAAGATTTGGTCTCGTGAACTAATGGTTTCACCGCTAACACCATTGACTGTATTAAAAAATCATGTTGGAGATCATTGTGTCCCAGTCTTTGGAAAATTGATATTCAATCCATGGCCCACCTATCAGAAGGTTAGATGTTGATTCTGCATGGAACACATCCCAGAAGTGACCCGAGAACTCTACTTATATAATGCCCATGATCACAGTTACTATGGGATATGTGCTATGTGGAATCAACAAATGCATGTCTGATATGTGGACCATGATCTCAAGATCTATTTTGTCAAAGAGTGAGATAAAAAATAATCTTCATGATTTGATTCAAGGCAGTCAACAATGTCGAAAGGTAGTTACGCTTAAAGCAAGAATGAGACGAGGATTGTATCAAGGGACTGATAGGGTGTGTTTGTAGGGAGAGCATACAGCAAAGAACTTAGATTCTGAGCTTTTCCTACCAAAAAGCTGGGCCGAAGGCCTCTCGCTTTCAGTCGGAAAAGCTCAGATTTTGGGTGGGTCGGGCCCACGCCATCTCATGAACATATGTCTCTTGCAGAAAACCTCAGTTTTTGCCTAAAATATGAGTTCAAACACAGAATCTGTGGTTTTTTGGGCTCTCGAGCGAGGCCAGAAAGTTTATTGGAAGGTGCGCTTGAGCTTGAGATCATATGCCTGCCTTGGGCTAACAAGCCTAACATTCAAATATTTTGTGCCTGGTTTGGGTTTACCCTAGACCAACCCATTGACACCCAGATGTTGATACTAATCCCAATTAAAAAAATAAAACCTAACTCTAGTGAGGCCATAGAGATACAGTTAATTTTTAAGTCAACCCTTAGATCATTGTTGACTGGAGTCTACTATATTATGTAGCATGCATAAAGATTCAGTCTTTTTCTTGTCCCACCTATTATACCATCTATTGGCTTATAATCTTGAAAATACATATCATCAAAGTGATATATCATCAATTGAAAGGCTATGGGTGAAGCAATCATACTTTTTGGGAGATTCGAATCATCCGATTTGTGCACTCTAATATCAACGATTGTTCTTAAATTTTATGATTGATATTAAAGTTCACTGATCGACTGATTTACATCCACTTATAAGTATAATCCTTTGGCTGGAAAATGTTCCCAACGATGAATTGCCACTTGGATAATTTAGATTGATCATAAATATATCATATATGCTATATGACACAATGATAAATCACACTTCAATTGGTATGAGATAAAAAGTGACATTTTAAGGGTCCTCCAATACATAAATCCAACTAATACACTGGTTTCTTTATCCCTATACACTTTGTTATTAATATGCTGGAAATGCCCTCAATCTTGAAATTAGCTAAATACATAAATCCAACTAATACACTGGTTTCTTTATCCGTATACACTTTGTTATTAATATGCTGGAAATGCCCTCGATCTTGAAATCAGTTAATGCACATTGCACTGTTAACCCTGCTGTCCACTTGCAACTAGGGGCACTAGTTACTATATAATAGACAAGGGGCATTTGGGTACTCACCGCATCTGAAAAAAAACAAGAGCTTAGATTTGGGTACCCATGTGGCACACATCTCTCTTATGGGTATCTTCCTTAGGAATATATATATATATATATAGAATCCGTGCATTCTAATCCTGGATCAAGTCCCACGTGACAGGTAATCCTAAAACATCACCAATTTTTAGATCATGTGCCAACTAGCATATGAACTAGAAAAATAAAAAATTAAAAAAAGTTTTTTAAGTGATCAATATTGCAGTCAAAGTTTGGGAACCGCCACATATTTTGACAGATTAAATTTTTTCCTCTTTGACCTCATTTTGTAAAGTTGATATGCATAAGATCATACCCAAACTTTTTAAGTGGCCTCTCATTATGTATGGACAAATTTCCATCTCACCCGATACACTTAATAGTTTCCACATTGACCCCACCTAATTGGAATGCATAAATCCACCATACATTCCAACCCATATCTTATGGCCTCTCTCTATATATATATATATATATATATATATATATATATATATATATAAAGTGTTCCGTCTTCCAAGATCCTACATGGAACTCAATGTGACACTCATACTACTATTTTGATGCCACAGCATAGGTGTGTTGCTTAGATGTCTTTGAAAAGAAAATTTGAAAACTCTTTAGCATGTGTTTCTTTAGCAAGAAAATTTGGAGCTTTGAAACTAGCCCAAGTTTATCTTGTTCTTTAAAAATATTCTTTTGAAATTATTATTATTCTTAAATTGATCTAAACAACGCACCCCTACTCCACGTGGCACTCAAAATGTATTTTGAATGCCAAGTTTCGGAGAGCCAATGTATTTTGAATGCCAAGTTTCCGAGAGCCAATTTAGCATTCCAGGGGGAGTTTTCTCGGCATTATTTTTCTCTTGGAAATAGAAAAGTCAATGTATGCAAATTCAACCATCATACAGGTAGTGAAAGAAAAAGTAAGGTTTCCAATAATCTATTAAGTTGGCTAGATTCATCAACTCCATTAAATTGGTTAGGTTTCTAGAGCCAAATGGAAATATTTGATGCTCATAAAAATTAAGAAATCCCTATAAATTAACGACAATAACTCTCCCAGGAAAATATGGGAATGTGAACTATGTAACGCCACAGGAAGTAGTAGAACACTATAGGCAAAATTTGACTAGGATAATATAACTGTATGATATCTAAATACCCTAACTGTATTCTTCTCTCTCACAAATATACAGATTCCAACACATGCAGCAGCAGATCAGGTGCTTCCCAAGTTGTTCTCTCATGCCTTAGAACTGTCCTCAGTCTCTTCATTCAAAGCTACAGTAACCCCAACTTCAGCAGGCCGAAGAACGCGGTCGTAGAGCATGTATCCCAGCTGCACATAAAACATTGGAAGCAAAAAAAAATATATTTGTAATTTAATTTAATCATTTTTCATTTCACATCTACTGCAAAAGACATAACATTTTCAGCAACCAAAGCAGCCAGTAAAAATGTAGAACTGACATTTTATTTTATTTTGTCAGCAGGAAAAAATTTATTGAGAATGGAAAAGAAAACAAGAGAGAGAGAGAGAGAGAGCATTCAGTGTTGAGTTCAACCTCTACAGATTCGTTTCATATGGGTGCCACCAAGGATAAAAATTTCGGGTTTCATTTCGGTTTCGGAGGGGACCGAAAACGAAATTGCGGCCAATAATTTCAATCCCATACAAACAATGACCGAAATTTCGGTTCCATATTATCGTTTCGGTGGGGACCGAAACCGATAATTTCGGCCGAAATTTTGATCCTTGGGTGCCACATGGCAACCAAGAAAAAATGTTTAGGTATGGTTGCCACGTGGACGTGCACAAAGTCAATCCAAGACAGTTTTTAAAAAAATACATTGAAACATCATTAACCAATGTCAATGCTAAAATGAATGGTGAAATGGTGAAATGCAATATCAAGTCACTCATTTTCACATTGTTAGATCGAGGCCGTACATTATTTCCCCAACCCCTTAAAAGATCCTACGTAGGGTTGAACCCTAGAGGGGATGGGTGTCCGATGGATCCAACGCCAAATGGCAGCCGTAATCCCGGCAGGAAGGCGAAAAGTTGATACAATCACCGTAATCCCAGCCAGAAGACTTCTCACTGTAATCCCAGCCATACAATCACTGTATGGCTCCTTATACCTCTGACTACTAGGATTATGGTTTAATGCAAACCACGAAGATAATACAACAATAACAGCAGAATAACAGGAAAAAAAAAAGGAGTACAAATAATACCTGGCATGAGAACTTGCAAGAGAACTCACTTCTCTCTAAGAAGAAAGTCTTCTTCATTCAACTAGTAGCAAATAACTTCAATAATTATCCAGGTTACAGATTTAGTGGGCGTTATATACCACTTGAACATAACTGAATTGAAAAGGCTAAAATACCTTTGGACTTGCAACTGACTCTCTCACAACTAAATGAACTGCCTACGATATCTTTATAATCCTTCGCAAGATCAATAATATCTAAGCTACCATTACTTCAGTGACAATTCACATAAAAGTAACACTTCAACAGAGGTATGAAAGTCATAGCCCATGAAGCTAAATTGATCATATCTCGACCTCTGTGTATCTAGTAACAATTCCAAGACCATCAGTACGTTCCTCAAGATCTATATCTGTGACTCAAAACACGCAGGACGTCCACCTTGAATTTATACATGTATTGCTGTTGCTGCTTGCCACCCCTATGGTGTAGAAAGTCCCATCTATGCCTAGGAATGCTCCAGTTCAACTGAAAGTGAGCCTATACCAATGCGATGAATGGACTCACAAATAACACAGTTCAATCTTCATAATGACTAGAGGATGCATCATGGTCACCCAAGGAGCAACTGTCAAAATCTAACTTAAGCCAGTTGGCAGGGGAGGGCGCCATTTTGGCACAATACCTTGTTTCTGCACCACCAAATCAACACCATCTACGCAATCTCCCATCCACACCTTTCCAATCCTTTCGAACCACGGCCCATCTGACAATCTTATTTTGAATAGCATCTATTAGCCTCTCTTTATATTTGAATTATCCTTGAAGCTCTACTAATGCTGTTCAAACTTCAAACCAGATTCCCCAACTGATCGCCGGTAGGACGAAACCTCCATGGCAACTGGCTCCAAGGACCAGCATGCCAACAAGCTATGACCAATCTGACTCTATTAGAAATTTGCCCGAGGGAAAAACAAAATCATTAGAAATTTAGTGTACCCAACAAAGAGATGAGAAACATTTCCTCCCTGACTTGAAGATCATGAAACAAACATCCTACAAAATAATGCAATCCCTCGACACAAACGAGCATCCCCTACACCAAGTCAAAGGATGTTCCCTAAGAACATCTGTCATTTCGGGGTCCATTTAGTTTTGGGTTTCACAACTAATGACATCCTGCTACTATAATTCAGATCCTCACAACTAATGAATTTAAATGATTTCAGCACCCTTGTCAAAGAAGAAATCAGATTCTTCAAATGGGCAAGCGCTACCCTAGTTTAAATTTCCTTTTCCACTGAAAATTCTTCCATTTCTTTCCTTCCAAAGACATAATAACGACAGAGAATATTTGCCACATGCACCGACCTCGTTTTTGCAACAGACCGCTTCCCCAACAGCTGAGCACACTTTACACTGATTCAGGTATAACGCCGACGATGTTGCAGTCAGAGAAATAGATCCATACCATACTAGTGCAATGGACTAGAAGATGACCTACAGATTCGACATTTGCTTTGCACACTATACACCGGTTTGGTATTGCATTCCTCTGTGTTGAAGGTAAGTTGTCTATGGTTAGGGTTTTATCGTGAGCTGCTTTCCAGGTAAAGTACAAAGGTCGAATAAGAGCAGGGATGGACCAAATGTAAACCCAAGGAAGGTTTGGGAAACTCTGTTTATCCAGAACAGATAAATTCCATTGCAAAGAACAAAATTACACCCAAAGATCAACTGAGCGAGAAGCTCAGAGGAAGAAAAAAGAAAAAACTCCTAGTTCAGCACCAGAGAGGAGCAAAGCAAACAGCTAGGGACCAGAAAAGCCGTGGTTATCAAAGCCCAAATCTGAGCTCTCACCAGATAAGATTCTTTGCCAGGAGTGGACGTCTCGGAAGACAGCTGAGATTACCTCTCGAAGCGACTTGAATCTACCTTCAAAAATTCTTGGGTTCCTCGAGTTGGTGGCAGTTCCATGAGAAGAAGCAGGAGCAAAGGACTTATCAGCTAGAACCTCTTTGCAAGATCAATGCATGCAGGACAAGTGACGGACTCTCGTCCTCACCGCACACCAGATTGTCGAAGCTGCAGGGTAGTGAATCAGAAATGATCTACCAACTCCTCATGAAGGCAACACACGGTGCATCTGTTAAGCGCCATAAGACCTCTACGGATTAAGGTGTCAAGGTCTTGATGCGGTTTTGTGTAGCACACCAAGAGAAGAAAAGGACTCTAGGTGGCGCCTTAAACTTCCAAATTATCGTTCAAGGCTGGGAAAAGAGAGGGTGCATGCAAAAGGCCCAATAATATGACTTGACTCAGAATATACCATCAGATTTGTATCCTCATTAGAACTGAAATTCTGAAGATTAGATAATTGGAGCATAAGATCGCCCAAATCCTTCAATTCCGACCCCCTCAAGTCACCCCAAAGTCCCAAATCCCATTGAGTGTCGCTAGCCATACAGGTCATGCATTTGGCCACCAGGTTGCCTTTCCTTTTGCTGAGTAGAAACAAGAGAAGAATATTGTAGTAGAAGAGGGGTTTCCGAGGACCAGGCTTCAAACCAAAATTTGACGGAGTGACCGTTGCCAATGCTGAATTTAATTCCTCTTTTGACAGCCGGGAGTTCTGCCATCACCCCCTTCCACCAACTGGAGGCCCTAAGGAGCCCATTGGTTCTAATCTACCCCATAAGAGACTATATTCTTTTCGGCAAGACTCACCTGACCGTCATTTAAGTACCAAAATAGTGCTTAAATGATCGTATACCATTGATGGGCTCAAGGTGCGAGTAATCCACACCATCAAAGTGATAGATCATAAGTTGAAAGGCAATGGGCCCAAAAATAAAAACTTTTGGAGGTTTTAACCATCTGACCTGTACACTCTAGTACCAACAGTTGTGTTAAGTTTTAATGGCTGATATTCAAACTCGCCAATCGGATGGGTCACATCTACTTATGGACATGATTCTTTGGCTAAAACCATGGGTTAAAGTATCGGGTTACCGATACGTATCGGACGATACGTATCAGTACCGGACTGTATCGGACGATACATTCAATGTATCGTTCGAGTCCAATACCGATACGTATCGGTATCGGACGATATTTTGATCCATGGCTAAAACATTTTCCAATCATGGGTTGCCGTCTGAACCATTTAGATTGATCATAAATCGATGCCACATGGCGTATTAGGAAACCACACTTCAATGGTGCGAGATAATAAACTATAATTTAGTGATGGGAGATCGTTTAAACGTCGGTCAAGAGCCATTATCCCTATTTTTTTTATACCAAAGCAGCTCACCAGGAATTCTTGCTCTCCTAAAGCCACCACAGCCATTTGCCTAGCAGGGTACTATACATAGGCGCAATTTGAGGGATGCCCAACCTTCCATCATCATTTGGAAGGCACACCGAATCCAATTGATGAGGTTGATTTTTCTTCACTCATCACTCTTCACTGTCGTTCCACAAGAAACTCCCCATCATACATTCTATCATGTGAGCCACACTCTTGGAGCATCGGAACAACGAGTGGTAGTACACAGGGATGTTCGAGAGGGCACTGTTGATGAGGGTGAGACGGCCACAGGGATTTTTCTTCACTCTTCACTGCCGTTCCACAAGAAACTCCCCATCATACATTCTATCCTGTGAGCCACACTCTTGGAGCATCGGAACAACGAGTGGTAGTACACAGGGATGTTCGAGAGGGCACTCTTGATGAGGGTGAGACGGCCAGCAATGGGTACAAGTTTCCCTTTCCAGGCAGCAAGCTTGGACTCCATTCTTTCGATGACAGCATCCCGCATGGCTTTGTGAGGCTTGCCTAGACATACAGGAATGACAAGGTACGTTATCGGAAGACTTCCCACCTGGCAACCCAGGTAATCAGCTAGCACTGCAGTAAACCATTCAGAGAAGAAGATGGACAATCCATTGACCAATCTAAATCCACAACTCTTTGCCATAGAGTTATTCTTACCCTCCACAGACAAAAACTGAAAGCAGAATTTGTTATCAATAATTTTCTTAATAGTCTGAAAGCTAGGACCCCAAGAAGACACAGCCCACTTCCATGGGAAGTCAATTCTAACAAATCTTGAGAGAGTGACTTGAAATTCTTTCGATACATTGGCTCTCATCATGAACTCTTCAAATCTGCCAATGTATTCAGTCACAGGCATACTACATTGGCGTAAATTTTGTCATTGATTAAGTAGGCGATAGTAGTATGATAAAGGAACGTACTTCTCCGTAAGTCGTACCTTTATGTCCTCCCAACAGGTAGTGGGAGCACAACGAGCATTCATTCTTATGTGTTCGACGTTGGCCCAAAAGAGTCGAGCTTGGCCAATGAGCTTCATTTTGGCGAGCCTAACGCAACGCTTATCGCTCATGCCATACCACTTAAAATGCTGATCTGCCCTATGGTTCCGATTCCGATCATTCTGATGACCACAGCATTCGAAGCGTGGACCATCATGCTCACGACGTTGTTCAAGGTGCTCATCAAACCCTTCTAATCGATTGACTCAGTTTAGCAACCTACCATTGGAAGCTTAAAGGGTTGTTTGGGCTTGCTCCATGGCAGTCATGCTATCATTGATCGCACACAATTCAGCTTTGATGTCCCTAAGAACATCGACAACCTCGCTCATGTCCATGGTGATCACGGCTTACTAACACGGTTTCTAAGATGACATGCAATTATGAACCAACAAAGGATAAGAACTTTCAACAAACACTAGATGTGCAAACTGATGACCACAAATGAAATAAATTGCAATAAAATTAAATTGTCATGCAAAGATGTCATTACCTAGAACCTAAGCTTTGATACCAAAACTAACGCGGGACGACCCTAGACTACGTGAATGATGATGACATGCTAGTTTGCTAAATTAAACTAAATTTAATCAAGCAGAAAATCTCAAAATAATCGCTATACCTTAGGGTTTCGCAGATTTCCGTTTGGTTCATCACATTTGGTTCGAGTAGGGTCCAGCTCGATGCGCTAGATCCGTTAGCCTCACGGAAGGGATCCTAGAGATAGAACTCTAGTTGCTTTCAGATTGGGGCATCGTTCTTCGATCAAAAGTGGAATCGGTTGATCCAACGATTCAGATGAATCGATCGATCCAACGATTCTCGGGGTTGTTGAAACGGATCGATCCAACGATTCAACTGAAAACTAGGGTTTTGGGATTCGAGGGGTAACTTGAAATAGGGTTTATGGGATCGGTTAATAACACAGAGATAAAGATAAAAGATAGGAAATTGTGGGCTTCGCCCCAAACCCTTCGCGGGAGAGAAGATTCACTCTTCAAAATAGCTCATCTCAAGCCAAAAGCAAAATAGCTCTTTTTCATTCATCAATAATCAATTTACAATGTTTTTTTAATGACCTTATTATATAGGAGGCTTCAAAAGAAGAAAACCCTAAACAAATAAAACACTAAAAAAAAAGACAAGTTTGCCCATAAAACTCAAATTTCGACTTTCGGCGAATCCAACTTTGAGACAAATCGATCAATCGATTCTAAAATCGATCAATCAATTTATATATATAAATCGCTCGAAGTCTCGGGTCATATTCGATCGATCGAAATTTGTATTCAATCAATCGACTTATCACAAAAATTCGCCAAAATTTAAGACCCCTTGTCTTAATCGATCGATCGAATGTTTGGGATCAATCGATTGACTGTGTACTCCTTTGTGTTTTTCATTTATGCCTGGTTCTAGTTTCCGTTCCGTTTCTTCCGATGCCAGTACAGGCGATATGGTCCAAAGCCTCTGTCCATGATGTTGGCGTCCCCGTCACACAAGAACATAGGATACAATCCGATTGCATACGAGGCAACTTAGTGGGCAACGCATGTTACATTGAAATCATGTGTCCAAATATTGAATCACAAAAATATTGCAAGGGTTAAAATATACTCAAGTGGCCACCCATCTTGTTCATATGCTGAGCTATCAGTTATCACACAATAGTGCATATTTAAATTGGTATTCAAAAACAAAACCAAACAGAAAGTCACACATGACAGCCAGTTCACCTTTATTGATTTGTTATTGAATTAACATATAATAAATAATAGAGATGGAAGTGCAAAACAAAATTTATTAGTGTATGTAGCATATGAGAAATGAGAAATAAGGTCTTCTAATCAAGAAACAAAACAAGGGTTGACGGATGGCCATACATGAAAACAGAAAATAAAACATATGAATTGATACAAGTTTCAATTATCAGAATGAATATGAGATATGGTTCAATGGTGGGGTTCTGAACAATGAACAACTTTAATATCTTAGTACAACAAGAGATATTATATATATATATATATATATATATATATATATATATATATATATATAGCAAACAGTGGGAATAGATATTATCTGAGAGAGGAACAAGCCTCGCGTGGATGTTCCCATCTTACAGATTGATACTTGAATGCGATGGGCGCCCCATTGGTTCTTCGTGTTGGCGATTGGATTTGCCCATCTTGTCGCAACGTAAACTTTAGACGACGATCGTTGTGCCATCGTAACGGCTGCAAGGTGCACAGGGCAGAGGGTATTCTGGTTAAAAACAAAGGCGATCCGACCCCGAGAGGGACTACAAAGGGTCAGATGTTCATTAATGGTCCCCATGCTCGTGATTTACAAAATAGATGGTCGATTGCTGGCAAGCAATTTAAGGCAGCGTCGACATCTGGGGAGCCTTGTGAGGTTACGTTAAGTAGGGTTCACCCCAAGGTTTCCTTCGCTTCTATGGTTAGTGGCGGCCCGAGTGGTCATAAAAATCCTCCGGAGGCTGAAGTTGGCCTTGCTAAGGCGGCCGGTAGTCCAAAGGTTCATGACGGTGGTCAGTAGAGGTGGAAGACGTGGTACTCGGGTCTGGGAATTTTCGAACAACGAGTTTGAGGCTTTGGCTTCTCACCTTCCGGCATATTGGGTCTCTGTGTGTTTCCCCAAACATACTATACTCCATGTACAGCTTTTTTGATGGGTGTATCAGAGGTGGGGTTTCTTGGAATGCCCTCACGTTTCCCCTCTTCCCTTGCTAGCTACCTACTGCGTTTTCACGATGAGGTTGTCGTCGACTTGTTCTGCTCGGAAACGGATTTTCTTATTGATAGTATCCCGGTGGTTTCTCGCCTCTAGAAAACTCACACCAGAGAGGCGACTCGGCACACCTTCGAAGGGGGGACCTGGATTCGCCTATTTGGATTCCTGCTTTATGTGTGGGCCTCTGAGGTCTTCACGACGATCGGGTCCCTCTGTGGCTCTCTCATCTCCGTCGTCCGGAGCACTGCCGACTTGTGGGAGACTAGTTTCGCCCGAATCCTCGTCGATGTGGAGTGCCTCGACGACATCCCGAGAAGTTGCATCGTCGGAGTCAACGGCTAGCGCATTCGGGTCTTCGTAGAAGTGGAGTTGGATCATAGGGTTCTCTTCCCAATGCAACCGGAGAAGGAATCGTCGAGGACAGTCAGAGGTACGGAAAACAAAGTCACTCGCCTAGGAGAAAAAATTGCATCGTTTCATCAACCCAGCCTGGAATGGGGAAGATCTAAGCTTTCGGTAGGGGAAAGAATCCACACAGAGGGATGTGACCCCGTCGGTACCGCAGCATCGGAGGTCGGCCGCGACGGGGTCCACCAGGATGACGACGAGGTGCCATGAAGTTTCGGCTGGAAAAAGAGAAGAGGGAGAGTTGGAGCCGGAGGATGAGACCTTTGAAGATTTGCCAGCGACGACTATCGTCGACGATGGGGTTGGAGACCGAGAAGAGGGAGAGTTGGAACCGGAGGATGAGACTTTCGAAGATTTGTCGGCGTCGGATATCGTGGACGACGGGGGCATAACCACTACCGAAGATCTCTCACTGTGGATCAATTCACCGGCAACAATGCATCATTCTGTTGAGGTGGAGATGGAGCTTTTTTGGAAACGCAAGGATGGTCTGGAGGGCTAGGCGACCTTCCAAAGCTACTTATTTCCTTATTGGGAGGACCATGGGTCAAAATCTCGGGTTACCGATACATATTGTCCGAGCTCCAAAACGATACGTATCGGACGATACGTATCGGTATCGTCCGATACCGAACGATACATTCACTATCGTCCGAGCTCCAAAACGATACGTATCGGACGATACGTATCGGTATCGTCCGATACCGAACGATACATTGAATGTATCGTTCGGTATCTGCCATACAACTGAACGATACGGTATATTGAATGTACCGTATCGTTCAGCTCCGATACCAATACATATCGGTATCGAACGAAATTTTGATCCATGGGGAGGACCCTATGATCCTAGAGTGGACATGTGGTGGTCATCTGCCACGTGCCGACATCACAGAAGAGGGGGCCTTTGAGAACCTTCCAGAGACTCGCCTTTTGGAATTAGGTATGTGTGCGGGGATCTAGGACTACCAGTTATCTGCGAATGAAAAGGCGAAAAGTGGAAGGGATGTTCTGTCGACATCAGAGGGCTGCTGCGATTTCTGTAAACCGCCCTCAGTTCACATGGATGTATGGAGGCGCATCGTTGTAGGTTTAAGAAAGGGTGGGGGGTATCGTGGCGATGGATCCAACGAAAGCAAACACGTGTCATCACATAGGGATGGGTTCGACGATAGTAGCCGCGTGCCATCAATAATGGGACGATCAGACCTCGGGTCAGTTCTGCTGGATTTTCCCGACGGGTCAGGTGTGCTTTTGAATCGGCTTTCTTTTTGCAGGGTCGTGGGAACCCCGTCGATCAGTTTCGATCTATGGCTCCAGGACAAGCCCAGCCTGGTGGGCATGTGCATGAAGTGAGGAGTTGATGATTGGGCAAGAGATTTCTCCTCTGCGAGTTCATCCGTGATATCTTGAAGGCATCGGGCTCTCTTTCTGACTCTGAGGTACTCACATCAGCAGCTAGGATTTTGAGGTGTGTTTCCCCACCTTCTCATCAAATGGTGGTGGACCCTGTAAGCTCCTCGTCATCAATCAATTCAGATACTCTATCCTCGGATTCCTCTTCCACAACAGAGATACGGCTGATCAGTTCTCTTCGTCGAAACGACTCCGAAAATTGGGTTTGATGTTCCTTCAACTCCACAAGGGGGATTGGTTCTCCTCCGCCCAAGCGCGTGGCCAACAGGGCCAAACCCACAAAGTCAGAAGAGGTGGACAGGTTAATTCTAGTGGGTCGCGAGCTTTGAATGTCTTTCAAGGGCTCGAATGACAATCTTCGGGAGGTTTTTAATTCCACCCTTCTCAATCGAGCCAGAAAAGAGGGGGAGAAGAAGCAATCTAAGTCTAGAGAACTAGCTAGGCTGCAATGGAGGATGTCGGACGGAAAGGGATCCGGGTGCGCGTAATCGCCTGAAGGTTTGGTTGGGGCGGGCTAATTGTTTTCTCCCTATAAAGATGTTCATATGGAATCTGCAGGGGATCTGTGATCTGAAAAAGCGAGCGGGAATTAAGAAGGTGATTTGCGCGCCCAAGCCTGCGGTAATCACACTCCAAGAAACTATGTGGGGATGTTGTGATAGTGGTAAGGTGGCATCGGCGCTCGGCGGCAATCGCTGGGTGTGGATTGGGGTTGATTCGATCGGAGTCGTAGTGGGCATTCTTGTTGCCTGGAACTCGTTCTTGTTTGAGAAGATTGATGAAGAGGTGGGACAATACTCTGCTTCTATTGTGCTGCGGAAAAAGGGCAACGGGAAGGTTTGGACCCTCTCTGGTAGATATGGGCTACCAAATGATAGCAATCACGTGGAGTTCTAGTTTGAGCTGGCAGCAATAGCAGCCCGATGGGATTACCCGCACTGTTTGGGTGGCGATTTCAATGCTATTAGATGGGCCCAAGAAAGAGTGGGAGGGCCCCCCGGATGTGGTTGTGATGCGGGACTTCAACGCATTCACCCGGGATTGGGAGCTAGTCGATCTCCCATTATCGGGTGCCTGCTTCACACGGTCCAAGCTTCAAGAAACGCCTACTTTGAGTCGTATTGATTGCTTCTTAATCTTATGCACCCCGAAATGGATAGATCTATATCCTACCGCCCTCCAACAATGCCTTACTAGGGCGATTTCTGATCATCGCCCTCTTCTCCTTAGCTGCGAGACTCATGGGAAGGGCCCTTCCCCTTTCTGTTTCGAGAATGTGGCTTCTCGATGACGGAGTTCTCCATCATGGACTGCTGCCTTCAAGTTCATCTCGAAGTTGGGTTTGCTCAAAGGCCGAATTAAAGAGTGGAATAGAGACTTTTAGGTTGGTCCACGTAGCCAAAGAGAAGATCCTTGCCAGGCTAAAGGAGCTGAACGATCTAGAAGAGTCCAAAGATCTGTCGGAGTTGGAAAGAGAGGAAAGACTAAACAAGAAATTGGAATTCAACGATAAATGCTTAGCTAAGGAGGTATCTTGGAAACAAAAATCCAAGCTCCACTGGCTCAGAGAGCGAGACAATACCACCAAATATTTTCACATCGTAGCCAATGCTCGGGACAAAAATAACTTCCTGGGTCAGATTGTCGTGGATGGTAGTGTGTTCTCATACCCGGATCAGATCAAGTCTCAAGTAGTCAACTTCTACAGAAAGTTGTATTCAAACGAGGGGTGGACTCGGCCCGAGCTGGATGGAATCCCGTTTCGCACCATTTCGAGGGGGGGGGTCAAGTTGCCGCGGGAAAAATAAATCTCTAGGACGAGACAGCTCCACCATGGAATTTTATCGGAGCTTCTGGACTCTTCTCAAGGACAACCTCATGGTTGTTTGTCGCGAGTTCCACGATAACATCTTCGTTGGGCGTGCTCTAAATTCCACCTTTGTTTGTCTCATTCCGAAAAAAAGAGGGAGCCGAGGATCTTCATGATTATCGCCCAATCAGCCTGGTCAACTGTTTGTACAAAATTATTTTGAAAGTGTTAGCAATCCGTAAGAAGCAATTAATGGGAAAATTAATTTCGGCTAACCAGGGGGCTTTCATGCAGGGTAGGCAAATGGTGGACCAGGTAACTGTGGCTCTTGAGGTTGTGCATTCCGCTCACTGCGTGCACAAAACTGTTGCCCTATGGAAAATAGACATGGAGAAGTCGTAAGACCGAGTGAATTGGGGTTGTCTTGATTACATGCGGAGCAGATTCGAATTTGGGGTCCGATGGAAAAGTTGGATGCGAGCTTGCTACTCCACAGTGTGGTTCTCGATCATCATTAATGGGTCTCCGACGGGATATTTCCAAAGTACTAGGGGCGTTAGGCAAGGAGATCCCTTCTCCCCCTTCTCATTTAACGCGGTTGGGGAAGTGTTAGACCGCCTCATTTGTCGGGCTCAGTAGGTAGATTACATTTTGGGATTCCAGTTGGGCTCTAATGATCGTCGTATTACCCATCTCCAAAATGCGGACGACATTATTCTTTTTGTAGGACTGACGTGGCTGAGTTCCTAGCGTACGCAGAGGTTCTGAAAATTTACGAAGCGATATTGGGCCAGTGGATTAACCTGCACAAATGGGTGATTTCTAGGGTTGGAGTTGGAGACCAGCTGCTAACCGATATTGCTGCTACAGTGGGTAGCGAGATCGAGGCCCTCCCAATCACATATCTAGGTCTTCCTCTTGGGCTTGGCCGACCTTCAGCTATCGCTTGGGAACCAATGGTTCGGAGGTTTAATCGAAGGTTGTCTTCCTGGTCAAGTAAACTCCTCAGCAACAGGGATCGCCTCCTCCTCATCAAATCTGTCCTAGCTAGTCTGTCAGTCTTTTTCATGTCCATGTTCAAATGTCCGGCGGGTGTGACCTATAGATTAGAACAAATCCAAATAGATTTTTTATGGGAGGGGTCGGGGTTAGACAAGAGGTGCCATCTGGTAAACTGGGACACTTGTCAACTCTCGGAACAGTTGTGGTGGATTGGGTATCCGTTCTCTGAGATGGGTTAACATTGCTCTCCTAGGACAGTGGTTTTGGCGGGCTGGCCTGGAAAGAGAGGGGGAGAGAGAGAGAGAGAGAGAGAGAGAGCCTATGGCAGTCGGTCTTGGCAGATAAGTATGGTCATCTGGAAGTCAACTGGGGAATTAATGTTGCAGTTAACAGACACTTCTCAGCATTGTGGAAGGGTATATGTGGGACTTGGTCCTCTTTCACTAGATGGGTGTGATTCAGTTGGAGAGACGGCACACGCATTCGGTTCTGGGAAGACCCTTGGGTGGAGTCCAGGTCGCTCAAAGACTTGTTTCCGACTATCTTTAGCATCGTGACGGACTCACTCGGAATCGTGGCAAGCTTTTTACCGGACTCCGAAGGGGAGATAAGTTGGGATTTGGTCATCAGGAGGCTTCTTAGAGAGGAGGAATCTCCTTTCCTTCGCCTGTTGGCGGTGTTGTATGGGGCTAATAGAAATCATTCCCGAGTTGATGTCAGGATATGGGTGTCGAGTACGAACGGTTTTAGCGCCAGGTCTTACTACCGGATGTTGTCATATCGACCCCTCATAAGGTGCAAATGGGCTGGTTTGTGGAAAGCAGAGCAGCTGCTCCCCCCAAAGTCAAAATTTTCACGTGGACTCTGCTTAAAGAGAAGATTCTCACGATGGACCAACTGATCTGAAGGGGGAAAGATATTCAGAATTTGTGTGCCATGTGCCTTCAATCGGAGCAGTCGGTATCTCACCTCTTTCTTCATTGTTGGGTGGCCCATAAGATTTGGGAGATTATTCTTAAGTCATTTGATATGCACTGGGCCTGCCCTTCTTCCATTTCTCAGCAGTTTCTGACTTGGTCTGGGTGTGCTTTGCAGGCCAGCTAGGAGCTTTCTGGAAAGGTCGGGTTCTTCGCGGTGGTTTGGAGCATTTGGCTTGAGAGAAACGCCTGTATTTTCGGACGGAAACGCCAACCTATCGGGATGGTCCCAAAGTCAGCCCGTGACTTTATGTACTCATGGGTGGTGTTGGATGAGGAGGGGGTAGGGGGATGCCTTCCACTGGGATCCATGCTAGGCCAGAGGCCGGGTGGATTGGTCCCATTTTTGTCTGCATTTTTTCTCTTCTTTTCTTTTTTGGTCGGTGTGACCTTCCTTTTGTACTCGGCTAGCTTCTCGTTGCTTCTTTTTTTAATAGATTGCACCTTCACAGATCAAAAAAAAACAAGAGATAAAATGTGCCTCTTTGATGATCACTTATACATGATGTGGTGGTTGATGATGGCGACCCTCCTCTTTCCTTTGATTCTCTTTCTTTGGCCCAACACCTCTCCACCTCTTTTCCAATGGCAAAGTATCTCTGAAGGTGTCAGGATTTGTGGCTCTTAATGGCTATCTAAAGAGAATATATCAGCTATATAATATAATTAGGAAACTCTAAGGATCTAATGTATAGCATAAAGGTTAAATAAGAAGAGGCCGGATCACATACATAGAGCGAACAGATCCACAAATCTGTTCGCGTCAAACTGGTTCGCTGTTTGCAGAACTAGGTAACCCTGGTTGAAAGAGGTACCAGATCAGTGTAGGATAAAATTTGGGTGGCTAATTCTCAAGGTATGCTCCAGCATACTAGGAGTACATCTAATAAGATCGTGGGAAAGAAAAGAAAACAACATAGAAGAAGATGATGACTCATGTTCCATAGAAATTCCTATTAGCAACGAACAATAGATTCCTTTATCAAAAAATTTGACAACATGATAGGAGAGGAGTTCTATCCCAGCAAGTCGACTAACATGTAGTGGAAAAGCAGCACATAAGTCAATACCTCAACGGATTATATTCACAAATTGAAGATAAAGTTAAGAGTGGATGATGCATACCGCCGTGCACGAAAAGCAGAGGAAACTCAAGCTATAGGACATTGGGGAAAAGAATTTTTTTTTTTTTTTTGCTCCCAACAACCTCCATGTTAGCCCAAGGTGAAACAAGCCACAAAAGGCATACCGATGCAACCCAAACTAGGACCAAGGATCCTCCAAACTCTCACCAATGGAGAGGGCATGATCAAGTTGTTGCCCTACACGACAACCATGAAGAGCTCAAGCTGAATTTAATTGTTTTAGATGTCACAAATCGAGGCACCACCCCTTTTGAGTGTCCTAAATGCAGTGTTACCTAGGCACTTCTAAATATAATTTTATTTTTCTTAAGCCCGTGCCATGTATTGGAGTCTTTAGAAATTGGTGTGCCAAACATCTATGACACCTTGACATTTGGCACCCATGCCACATGTCTAGGTAACACTGCCTAAACGGCAATCTAAAATATGGGTTAATTTGGCAAAGAAGACAACTTCTATGAAGAGGAAGACGATGCCGAAAATTATGAGGGAAAAGACGAATGGCAAGGAAGTAAGAGGGGATGAAGATACTGAAAGTTTGTTGATTTGTAAAGCCATGCTCACCTCACCAAAATTTATAGATGGGAATCAATGGCTTCACTCCAACATATTTTAAACCAAGTGCACTAATGGTGTCCAAATATGTACCATGATCATTGATAGAGGAAGTAATGAAAACATCCTGTCATGGGAAATGGTGGAAAAGCTAAATTAAAGGAAGAAAGGAATTCATTACCCTACAGGATACAATGATTCAAAAAAACGAGGTGAGATCCCCATCTCTAACCACTGTTTAATTACTTTCTTCAATGGTAAAAATAGTGTATAAAGTATGGTGTGATGTAGTACCTATAGAGAGGAATGTCACATGTTACTTTTTTGTTGTTAACAATATGAGTGTGACACAATCCACAAAGGAGAGAAAATTTCATAAAAGATACATGTCACATGTGACTTGGCTGTCCTTAACAATATGAACATGACATAATCCACGGAGGAAAGAAATTTTCATAAAAGAGACGTCACATGTTATTGGCCGTCCTTATCAATATGAATGTGACATAATCCACAAGGGAAAGGAAAATTCATTCTTTTATGAAAACTGGCAAGAAAATGGTACTACTACCACTCCAAGAAGGTTATCTACCCAAATCACGCAAAAAGGCCAAAACCTTCTTAAGACGCAGATTTCTATAGTGGGCAACAGGGAAATAGGGCTGGTTTTTCATCAAATAGCTAAGGAAAGTGATGACTAGACACCCATTTCACGCAAAAAGGCCAAAACCTTCTTAAGACGCAGATTTCTATAGTGGGCAACAGGGAAATAGGGCTGGTTTTTCATCAAATAGCTAAGGAAAGTGATGACTAGACACCCATTCCTAAGCCCCTTCAATACCTTTTAAAAGAATATAAAGACATCAAGTACAAAGATTTGCCAAAGGGGGTGCCTCCCGTGCGACAAATTCAGTATCATATTGCTTTCATTCTGGAATTAACTTTACTGAATCGTCCACACTACCAGATGAGTCCTAAAGAGCATAAAGAACTAGGACCCAAGCGCTTTGTTCCTTAATTGGTAAGCTTGTTGTGATTTATTTTAATGATATCCTTCTACTTAGTGTCATTCTTTATGACACTACAAACATTCGCGCCAGATTCACATGTTTTACGTAGAGCAACTCTAGGTAAATTTGGATGAATCCTCATTCCTCACAGGCAACGTCGTATTCTTAGTCTATGTGATATCGTCTGAAGTGGTTAAGGTTGATAAAGATAAAGTGTGAGAATTGTAGAGTAACCGGTCCCCCAGAAAATCACTGAAGCACGAAGCTTCTACAGTTTAGCTACCTTTAGCGATGCTTTATAAGAAGTTTTAGTAGTCCTATAGCTCCCTAAACCGATTGTATGAATGTTGGATAATTAGTATGGACCACTAAACCGAAACAAAGCTTACAATTTATAAAAGAAAAAAATGGTAGAAATTACAGTACTCGTATTCCCCAACTTTGAGAAGATTTTTGTGGTAGAATATGACACATGGTGCATAGGAATAGGTTCTTGTGTGGGGGTTAGGTTCCCTTTGATTTTCCTTTTGATAATTGATATATACATCATACAAACAATGAATAAAAGTATCTTCTTCTTCAGAAGGTCACTATAGTCTCCCTTCTTAATTTCCTTCATCTTCTCATCTTCAGACTATACCATTATTTGAGTTTGTAAAGGTATTGTTGGTTAATCTAAGTAACAAGAATGGCCATCTCACAGATTGATGGTGTAGAAAATAAATACATTTCATTATTTCAAGCAATCGACAATTTTGAAAAAACATTAATAAATCAGTTCATACCTTCAGGACAGCAGCAACAGTATCGGGTTGCTTTGAAGGATCAGGTACTTGGAAAACAGCGTGATGTCTATGCGGATCAAAATGCTCATTTGTAGGATCAAATTTCTCCACTCCAAACTTTCTAAATACCTGAATGCAAGAATGCGCAGAAGTCTATGAGCTGAAATTTGAACTGGGAAATTTATTTATGGCACCCCGACAAGAATTTTTTCGTGTTCTAAAGTGCAAAAGTAACAACAGTTAAATCTCACTAGAGATGTAATTGGGAATAGACCCTGATTAGAAATAAAGGTTGTGTTTTAATACTTAATGACAGGGTTACTAATGAGCATGTTACACAAACACAAACTTTGAAATTTCAGAAATTAGAAGCTTAACGATTGTAGAATGCCAGGCTAGACAGCATCCAAACTTCATCGGTTAGCACCAGCGTCACTACTTAGAGACTACATAATTTGCATAAGCTTCCTATTAGACTGGATTGTACTGGAAAAGGTCAGTCATTTCAAATTTGAAAACATTTTCTGAGAGTTTCCAAAAGAAGGAAATTCAGAGATATATAGATCATATGCATCTCTACTCTCTAGAGCAGATCTCTGATATGTACAGATCAGCAATTCTGCAATTCATATTGCTAAGTCATGGAATTGAAACTTTAGAATGAGACAAATCAATTTCACGAAGAATATGTTCATGTCAACGCATCAATTAATGCTTACAATTTACAACTTACAATAAGGAAAACAAACACCATCTTCAAGGGCTCTATAGCTAACAAACTTGGTAACCTTTACTTCTACAATTAACAAGCAGAAAAACATCAAAGTAAAATACATCTTCAAGAGCTATATAGCAAAAAAAAAAAATTGATAAATTTTAGTGTTATAATTAATATGCAGAAAGACATCAACATCAAATTAAGATGTCCTTTATAAAGACCTCCATTATTTTTGCCAGTAAATATATCAAAAAATACAAAATAAATAAATTCTACCACCTTGCCACTCAGTAGTGCTTACCGCAGTCTTTAAGTAAGACATCATGACAAGGAACTCGAAAGAAAGGAAAAATAATCATAGCGTTATACACTTTGCCCCTCACATCTACTATGTCATGTGAATTTTCTTGCTATGCCTAGGTGTGAGCTACAGAAGATGCATATCTGCCAAACATGTCCTATTTGAAAATAAATATTTGGGGAAAAAATAGCTCAATTACTTTTGAATAATGACTAGCTCACTTATGAGCAAAAATAAACTACTTGGTCGATCTAAACAATTCATATAGATGTGTATTTTTGTAATAAGCTTCATACGATATGGACAACAACATATGATGGTGATGTATTCACTGCCACAAACTTCTTCATCAGTAGTGCAGAAGCATCACAATTCATAAGTCAATTTTAATTTGGTAAAGTCAACGGTTCCATGATGCAACCGAACCTCCACATAGTGCAGTACAACATTGATTATTAAAATCATACCTAGGTCTTCTTAAAGCATATAATTACTCTTTTTCATCAGAACAAACAAAAACAAGGTCTCACCCTGACTGTTGCAAAAAGAAGGGCATATGTTACCTCTATAAGTTGCTTCTCAGTCATTTCAACACCCTCCAAAAGTGTTTTCAAAAGTGGTACAGCTCCAGCAGAGTCTTTCGATGGGTCAATCTTAGAAAAACTCTCCTTTACAACAGAAGAAGCTCTTCCCAGATTGTCGGCGACATCCAATAAGTTCTTGGCGAAGTTCTGCATCATGTTACAAAGAAAGCTATTTAAGATTTTCAAATAAAAAATATGGAAATTTCTGAACCAAAAAAATAGGGAAAAAAAATGCCAAAAAATATACATCAAGAATTCATAAATGCGAAAAGAAGTTTACAATATTGATGGAAGACCTTATAACAAACAAACCTGTATAGCGAACTTTTTCGAGTTCTCTGCTTCACGTTTCGTCCTCTCAATAACATTTTCCATCTCTGCATAAGTACGAAGAATTTTATCTTTGATTGTTTCAATCTCCGTTTGTTTCAACTTCAGTAAATCTTCCTTCTCCGCAACTAGCTTTACAAGATCATCAACAGAAAGATCAGCATCCGCATCTGAATCAGAAAACGCAGTTCGTTTATTACTTCTTCTCCTCTTTTTGACAGACTGGGACTTGGAAATATTAGGTTTTGTGCGTGAACCTGATTCTTCTGTTTGTTCTGGACCTTTACCTCCACTTGTCTTTTCAGACTCAGTGTCCCCATCATTTTCAGAATTCTTTTCTACAACAGTTTCTTGTTCATCTGAAATCGAATTATTCTCCTTATCTGTTGCATGAGGAGATGCAGAAGATGAAAACCCAAAACGCTGAGTGGTGGTGGTCCCAATGAATGATCGTTGCAATAATTGGGTCACCTGGCTGGGAGCCAACTGGCATTGAAAATATTTTCAGATAAGCAACTATAATCACATGTATTTTTCGTACATTGTAATAAAAGTGTAAATAAAAGAGCTAGGAAAATGATCCAATCAACTGTGAACTTGTGGGGAAATTATTAAAAGTCACCTACTGAAAGAGCATAGAAATAAAAAATCAGAACTGAGATATTAATGGTGATGTGAATAAAAAATCTAACCCATATACAAAGCCTGAGGAAAACGAAGAGAAGGGAGAAGTAGCCAATAAGGAGGAGAGAAGAAAGTAAATTGATGGTTATGAAACTTTAAGGTATAATAACAGGCCTGAAATCAACAAATCTGTGAAGGGTTTTAATGGGCCTGAAGAGGAGACTTATGGGACCTGTTTTGGAGGCCCACCCAAGTCTAAATATATGAAACATGATCACTTCAGTGATCCTGTGCTCAACTCCATGTGAAATGACCCACATGGGATCACTTAAGCGGTCACATGAACGCCAATTCATAAACATGCAACTGGCTAAATAAGTTTCAAAGGGAAATCTCGTTTTGTATTTAAAGCCTACATCTTATCTTATATTTAATATAAGGGGGAGAACAGAGAAGGGGAATTGCGATTTGTCAGAGGGGTGTTTGAAGGAGATCTCATATCTCAAGAAGTTGGAACTGCACCTCGCTATCAGTCCAAGAGAATTCATGTGAAGACCAAGTTACATTCAATTTATTTCAGATTCTATCGCCTCTTATGTGAAACTAAGGTTTAGGTTAAATAAGGATTTATTTTACGAAAGTTATTAAAGAAGGGTAGTTAGTTATTTGAGTAAGTGGAGCTAAAAGAAGATTCTTTATTAGAAAATGCTAGAGGCTATTTAAAGCTCACTGATAGTTGTAATTTTTGGAGTTGATTGAATATATTGAAGTTTGGGTGGGACCTCTTGAAGCCCGTGCTAACTGTGGTTAGTACTTGGTGTCCTTGTGGGAAGCACCTGGAAAAAGATTTTGTAAATATCTCTTGATTCAACCATGATAGGAAGGGTGTTTTAGTCATCTTGAAGGTTTTACTAAGTTTGTATCACAGGCTAGTGTTTCTTGAAGCAGCTATCGTTGTGCGATCACATCAAAGGGTGAAAGAAATTGCTTTCTTCTTTTTTGTTGAAGGTCTTGCTTCCATTTTGCTAAACACCATTGATGCAGCCCAATGTATAAGAAAAAGGAGAACTAATCAAAGGAGAGAAGGAGAGCATTATATGCCTAACTCTTCACCTATTTTGGGGCATAGTGGGCTAATGTAAGGCTAATGAGAACTAGGTTTTCATTATCAGAATAGGCTTTGTTATTTACTTCTACTGAGTTATTCAAAAAGCATAGTTAGATAAAGGTGATTCATCTACATGAAAAAGAAGAGTTGCAGCCCACTAAAGGTAACTACATTGGAATCAAAGCCTCAATATTAACCGCAAAACAAAGAATAGGGTATCGTGTACACATTAGTAGCAACGAGGAAGAAGTAACCCCCACAATACTGAAAGATAGAGAACTTTTATTGCAGGAACTATAGGAATTTATACCACACGAGCTACCTGACGATCTTTCAAATGAGAGATCTACGATGCCTGCATAGATGTCATACAGGATGTTAGTGTAGCATACATACCTAGCACACTATTAAAGGAGTTCAAAATATTATGAAGAGTTTCAAAAGCAATTGACAGATGTATTAAATAAGGGGTTGGTTTGGAAAAGTTCTGATTTCATGTGTCGTTCCCGCATTGTTGGCACCTAAGACGGATGGATCATGGTGAATGTGCGTCAACAGCCATGCCATCAACAATATTATCATCAAGTATAGATTTCCGATACCTAGATTGATGTTATATGGTAGACATGTTGCTCAAAGCATGTACCTTCTCCAAAATCAGCCTTCTAAAGAGGTATCATCAAATCAGCGAACGCCTGGGAGATCAATAGAACAAGGCTTTCAAGGCTAGAGAATGACTATATGAATGGTTGGTTATGCCTCTCTCGCTTCATCAAAAGCACCAAAAGCCTTCATGCAGACAATGCATCAAGCCTTGAGTCCCTACATCGGAAACTTTGAAGTAGATTGTTTTTATGATATTCCCATTTATAGCACTACTATGAATGATCCATTATGCACATAAGTCAACTAATACAAGAACTACAATTTTCAAGGACCGGCTCTATGTCAATTTTAAGTGTACGTTCATGATGGATGATCTCATTATTTTAGATTTTGTTGTATCAGAGGATGTAAAAAATAACCAAAGAAAAGTAGAGGCTATAGACAATTGGTCGGTTTCTAAATCTATCAATCATGGATGGCATTCCCAAGGTTGGTTCTTCCCATTGTTGGTTAATTAAAATTTCAGCACAATTATTGATCCCTTCACATAATCCCTGAAAAAAAGGTTATTCCAATGGAATAATAAAAGCCAAAAGGAGTTTCCAAAGGTTTAATAAACGATGACAAGAGCTTTATTCCAATTTTACGGGATTTCCACAAGCACAAGGAAGTAGATGTGGGCGACCAATGAAGAGTTAGAGAGAAGTGATGAGAAATTATACGGATAATTGCAGAGTAGCAAAGAGTTTAGATTTATACAAAAATGAGTAAGACTAGCAAAGAAGTCGCCACAAAATGGGAGAAAAGGCCGCTAACAAAAGAGAATCCTTCACTCCAATTCAACTGTTCTACTATAAAAAACCTAAATCGGGCTAATGAGAATGAAAATTTACGCTTGAGAGTAGGCGCATGGTCACCAGCTTGTCATTCGACAAGAAGATTTGGAATAATTCCACAAGAAATCGTAATGACAGGGATTCAATGGGTCCGAATAAGGGCTATCCTTTTTAAAAAGGGCTCGGTACCTTTGTTTGCGCCCACGCAATCTTTGAGGGCGTATATGTTCAAAAGCCCCTTAAACTCGTTAATTGCTTCAAATCAGACGACCTAGATCATTTTTTGCCCCATTCTTCCAGACGATGGATCTTGAGACCACAGATGTAACATCAAGCTTTCTATTTTTTTATTCCATGTGATACCAAAAAACGTCGTTTAAGAGTGATGGGTGCCATAGGGAATCTCATCTCATGTGCAAGTAATTACTCTCTATTTTGGGAGATTTGTAATACGTGGAATAAAAAATAAACCGCTTGATGGTTCGTTTGTGATCTCAAGATCCGTTGTGTGGAAGATTGGGGTGAAAAACGATTTAAATCATCAGATTCAAAGAAATCAACGGGTTTAAGGGGCTGTCGAATATAAGCACCCTCAGTGATTGCATCAGCGCAAACAAAGGGCGCCATCACTTATAGGCACGAAGTTGTCACTTACACACAATTGAAAAGAAAGACTTGGCATTGTAGGGCTTGAGTTGTGTGTAAAGATAAGATTTTTATCATATGGTTCAACGTGAATTTAGGGTTTTTTTGGGGATCTGTGATACGTAAAATCACTAAATTACCGTCGGATAGGTGCCATATGATCTCAAGATCTATAGATTGGAATATAAGGGTGAAAAACAATCTACATCATTTGATCTGAAGCAATCAATGGTTTTCACGGGATCTGGGACGTGAGCGCAAAATGCGTGGGGTACCTTCAATCAACTAGTAATCCAAAACCCCTTTGGCAAGTTGGCATGTTATATATCAACATGTGGTCCTTGCCTTGCTTTCCAAGTAGACTAAAATCCTCTATTCTTCTCTATATTCTTCATAAGAAGTTTAAATCTCTCTCTCTCTCTCTCTCTCTCTCTCTCTCTCTCTCTCTCTCTCTCTCTCTCTCTCAACAATGATCGATTCGAAGCTAATGTCTAGGGTATCAAGGAATGGATTTATCCATGTTCGTAGTTTGGCCTCATCCAAACATCAATCTCTAAATATTATTTCCATTCCCTGCATGAATCCCCTAGCTCTTTACACAAGGTGAGATCTTATTTATTTATTCGTTTCCAATATTTATTTTTTGTTGTTGTTTAAATTATGGCCTTAGGGTTTTGGGTTTATTGTGGTTTTTAACTTATGCGGATTAGTTTATTTATTCTATTTGTTATAGAAAATAAGAGAAAAGGTGATTTTTGGATTTGAATGTTAAGGTTTTGGATTTTGGGTTTAGCCTGATTTAGGCTTTTTATAGTAAAATTGTTGAATTGGAGTGAAGGATCCTTTTTTGTTGGCGGCCTTTTTCCCCATTTTGTGGCAACTTCTTTGCTAGTCTTACTTATTTTTTATATAGTTAAATTCTTTAGTACTATGCAATTCTTCGTATAATTTCTCATCACTTTTCTCTAACTCTTCATTGGTCGCCCACATCTACTTCCTTGTGTTTGTGGAAATCCCGTAAAATTATAATAAGAGCTCTTATCACCGTTTATTGAACCTTTGAAAACTTCCTTCAGCTTTTATCATTCTATTGGAATAATCCTTTTTTCAGAGACTATATGAAGTGAGCAATAATTGTGCTAAAATTTTTAATTAACCAACAATAGGAAGAACTAATCTTTGAAGGGAACCAACCTTTGAAAATGACATCCATGATTGATAGATTTAGAAACCAACCAATTTTTTATAGCTTTTACTTTTTTTTTGGTCAATTTTTACACCATCTGATACAACAAAATCTAAAATAATGAAACCAACCATCATGAACGTACACTTCTTAAGATTGACATAGAGCTGGTCCTTGAAACTTGTAGTTCTTGTTTAGTTGGCGTAGATGCATAATGGATCATTCACAATAGTGCTATAAATGAGAATATCATAAAAACAATCTACTTCAAACTTTCCAATGTAGGGACTCAAGGCTTGATACGTTGTCTGCATGAAGGCTTTTGGTTTGATAAAGAGAAAGAGGCATAACCAACCATTCATAAAATCGTTCTCTAGCCTTGAAAGTTTTGTTCTATTGATCTCCCAGACGTTTGCTGATTTGATGATACCTCTTTAGAAGGGTGATTTTGGAGAAGGTACTTACTCTGAGCAACATGTCTACCATATAACGTCAATCAAGGTATTGGAAATCTATACTTGATGATAATCTTATTGATGGAATTCCAACAAAATCGGAAAAGAACTCCATAGGCAACAAAATCCAAGACCATAACCATAACTCAAAACGGCGAAGATCCCTACTTAGTGGAATGGAAGTGAACAAATGTAGTGTCCTCCAGAGACGCATGATCAAGGAGATTGGAGATCAGAGATATTCCGGCCGGGGAACATCAACAGATTTGAGATGCTTCTCTGAACCTGATAGATAGATCCTTGCAGGATTACATGGTTAGGCAAAGAGTAATTCTTCACTTTACTTTCGAGAGTGGAGCGAGGGATTATTGTTCACTTTATGAGGGATTAGTATTCAGATTTTGGGAAGCAAGGTCGGTGTTGGCAACGATGACACGTTGGGATGAACTCCACCATTTCCAGTCCCAAGCATGGATCAAAATTTCATCCGATACCGATACGTATCGTCCGATACGTATCGGTATCGGACATCACCGATACGATACATTGAATGTACCGTATCAGGCTATCCCATTCAAATACCGGACGATACATTCAATGCATCGTCCGATACGATCCGGTACCGATACGTATCGGTTTTGGGCTCGAACGATACATATCAGGAAAGCGAGATTTTGACCCATGGTCCCAAGCCTAGATGAGAAAAAAGGAAGGTTAGCGTTAGGTTGACAACCAGCTATAAAGGAACCCCATCAAATCCCTATGACCAGACAATCAGACATATTGAGAACACGCATTTTACGACATCCCCTGCTAGCAACATTATGCAATGGACCCCGGTTGTAGTGAGAAGCAGGCAAGGGTTGGATACGGTGTCCTCTGTTTTAAGCGACACGCTACAACAAATCCTAGTTGTAGTCAGAAATAGGCAAGGGTTGGTTAGGGAGTCTCCTGTAAGCAATGCACTACAACAAAACCCGGTTGTAGTGAAAAGTAGGCAATGGTTAGCTAGCGCATTCCCTACAAGCGATGTACAAGACAGCGCGTTCCCTATTATTGATGTACTAGGCAGAGCTCTGTTAGAAGTGAAAAATAGGCAAGGGTTGGCTAGGGGCGTTCCCTATATGTGACGATGAATAACAAGGTCAAATTGGTGTGAATAGTAGAATAGGGCTCCCACATCAAGATAGATGTGTATAGGTAAAGAAGGTCTAGAAGCTACATATGGTTACTTGGAATGTAGGTACACTAACTGGTGGGAGTGCCTAGTTGATAGATATTATTAGAAAAAGAAAAAATAACACAATTATTACAAGAGACAAAGTGGAAAAGGAGAGAAGGCTACGGACTTGGGAGATGGGTTCAAACTTTAGTACTCAGGGAATAGTAACTCTCACAATGGGGTAGATATTGTAGTGGATAAATATCTGAAGTATAAGATTGTGGAAGTCTCGTATTAAAAAGAACGAATTATAATGGTTAAAATCATTTTGGATAAGAAAATATTAAATGTGACTAGTATCTATGCACCCAAAGTTGGACTCCGTGAAAAATGTGAAACGAGAATGTTGGCAATCGATGGATAAACTAGTACAAGGCATACCCAATAGTGAAAGCAAAGAAATTGGAAGTGACTCAAGTTGACACATAAAGAGGATGAGAAACAGATATGAAAGGATGTATGAAGAACATAGTTTTGGTGAACGGAATGAGATAGGGGGAGCTATCCTTGATTTTGCAGTAGCTTTTGACTTGACAATAACAAGTATCTTTATCAAGAAGAGAGACGAGCATCTTATAACTTTCATATGTGTAGCGAATAAAACTCATAGATTATTTTTTTATTGTGTAATTCATAGTAAATCCAAGACGTCAACATCTAGAAAGAATTTCCATGCATACAAGTAGGTGATTCATCTGCATATCATAGTTGTCTCCCACTTCATATCTAAGCGAAAGAGTTCTAATCATGTTGAATCTGTGTATACTAGCCTGCAGCAGTGAAAATACTTAACCAAACAGCATTTTGTATTTTTCTCACAAGAATAGGGTAGTTTCCTTGTAAATGAAAATGCAATTCTAGTTTATTTTTTATTTTTATGTTATGTTTCTTGCTCTCCCTTTCTCTTTGTTAACTTCTTAAGATAGAGAAAGATCTGGTGCATAGACCAAGCACAATCCCTTATATTATTAGAGATAAATAATATGTGACTCACAGATTATTAACTCTAAATCCAGGAAATGTTTCACAAGTTTTATGAAATCAACATTACCGGGGTAATTACTGTGCCGTAGCGTGGCCAGATAACTCCAGTGCAGGTGACAGCTGAAGACCATACGAAAAAGGTGAAAAAATGTCTATGCCAATATTTAAACCACAAAATTATGAAGAGGGAAAAAACCATGCTTCCAAAAATTATAGAGCAAGAACATATAGATGTTTAATATCCCTCTACACACACCTATTTGCTGAGGTAATGAAATCTTTTCAGGTGGCTTAGAAAAGTCGGCAACGTTGGCTATGCTTCGACCCCATTTAACGGCTGGTACCCAACAGTGAACTGCAATTACAACAAAGTTAAACCTGTGAGTATTGACTTATAATTGCAGGAAAGGGGGAAAAAGTGTGTTCAGTCAGCCATTGTGCTATTAATAATTCAATCATGTAATTATGTGAGATTTTTTAATGATATTATGTATGAAATAGTTTGAACAGAAAAAAAATCACTCCTAACATTTCAACAGATAAGAGAAAAAGTATACAGACATGTCAATACCATTAATTATTTATTGAATTAACCTACTGTACACTTTTTGTCATGATTCAATTTGAATCAAACTGGATGCAAACCACAACTTAAAAAGTAAAGAGAAGAACGATAAGAGAGAACTACACAATTAAACATAAAAAAGAAGGATTTTATCTATTTAAAAAATCAAAATAACAACACTTACCAATCCAAGACAACCATCATTCCTTTACGGCTTTACCATAACTTAAAGAATTCTCAATTCTAATCCTAAACCCTAATCATCGATTTATCCATTTAATAATTTGTTAATGGACCTTTACTCTTATCAAAATGACTAAAACACTCGCAAATACAATGATACCCATGGCAACACTGCACCTTGTTTGTATTTTAGTCATAACTAAATGGGATAATGGTTCCTGATCGACATTTAAACACCTTCTGGTGTTTAAATGATCTTATACCCATAAAGTTATGTGAAGTGTACTGATTATCATTATGCCATGTGATGAACATCTGTGATCAATCTAAATTGTCCAAGCATCAATTTATGGTTGGAACATGTCTCGGCCCAAAGAAACATGCCTATAGCGGACGTGAACCATCCCATTGATGAACTTTAATATCAGCCATTAAAACTGAAAGCAACGGTTGATATTAAAGTACACAGATCGGATGGTTTCAAACTCCCTAAAACACCATTTTTGGGCAAGTTGCACGTCAATCTATGATCTATCACTTTGACAGTACAAATCACCCACATCTTAAACCATTGGTGTTTAAATGACGGTCAAGAGAGTCGGGCCCTAACTAAATTCACATTACAATCATGTCATCTTAGACATCCTAACAACACTAGTTTTGTGATGCTTTGGCCTTGTTCGCTACTCAACAAGGACTTGCAATCACGAGTAGCAATGTTTAGGTAGCATAGTATCAGCCAGGTTTCAAAAACCATGCATAATGTGCATGACTCTCATGTTGCATGTCCATAGGTGTTTACACGTCCACGTCGCATGGCTCAAACATAATACATGCATGAAAATGGGAACATGAATCAGTTATAAATCTTAAACCATAGAAAACTAGTCTTTGTCATCACCAAGTGTGATGAAAACCAAGAACAGCTCGAGGTTGTTCAAAAGAAGAACAGTATAGCAGATGGGGAACCTCATTATTGCACTGAAAAAATGGTAAACTCATCATTGGACTCAAAAAACCAAAGCAAGAATAAGTACTAGATCCAGTATGGCTACTTCACCAGTCTGAGTTCTCTAGGGCTTATTCCAAAAAAAGGGAAAACTTCACATTATAATAAGGAAATATTATAACACTTCCTCTTTAGAGAGAGCACACACACACAAAGTGATAGAGATAAATATCAGCCTACCATCTGCATTATATAAGCCCTCAATACGAGAAACATTGATTACCATGTGAAAATATGCTACCTCTGAAGCAAAATGGGCTCAACCCCAACATCACTCAAATTCAACATTACTCAAACTCAGCAAAATATAAGACCCCAAGCCAAAAAGGAACAATAATCATCATATCAAAGTGAAATTCTATCAAACCCAATATCACTCGAACACTATATTTAAGTCAAAGTTAAGCTTGATATAGACAAGAGGGCATCCCACGGAACAAGCATTGACAAGGCAAATGCCTAAAGCAGATCTTGAGGCAACCTGATTGAAGGATTAATGCAAAAGAAAAGGTGGTGTTGATTACAAGGTGCTCAACTATAGTCAACTCTAGTCCAATAAAAATCATAGGTAGTCAATTGTGAGGAGGTCAACTATGACACAGATGACAAGCAGGATGTTGTAATTGTATAATGAAATTTTACTCTCTTGTAAGATTGGAAGCAGTATAGTAGCAAATTTTGTTTTCGGCAATATTGTGGTGGGGGGTTGTTACAGTTCATTTCAAATAAATTTTGGGAAATTCTGGGGATTACAAAAAATATTAAAACATGTATTAACATATTTAAAGCAAAATTATTGTTTGTGAGTAATAAAATATATATTAAAACATATGTTTAAAGTAAAAACAATTATATAATCCATTATCCATATGCATTTCAAATAGGCAAGCATAAAAAGAACATTACAAAGAGATGACCAAAAGTATAATTACCTCATGAATCCAATTTCATAAGTCCTAACATTAAAAAAATTCCACCGAAATTTCAGGAGATTTTGGTGAACTTCGAAAACTTTCAGCAATTCACCGAAATAGGAGAAATTTCGTGGGAGTTTCGGTGGACCCCCATTTTCATTAAAATTCAGATAAATTTGTCACTATGGGAAGCATATCTTCTTTATCCCTTTGTTCTAGCTCTCACTTTGTATGTATTGATATTTTTGGATCAATCGAGTAAAGTATACGCAACGGGAACCCAGGAAACCCAAAATCATGTTTTCTTAGGTTACAAAGATTCATGTTTTCAGCCAATACAAGATTCCTAAGGATTCCTATTTCTAATGTTTGTTGCCATTTTTTTAAGAGAATCTTCTGTTTGGAATTTTCATATCATTATGACCCATTCCTTCTTTAAAAAAAATTATTCAAAAAAAGTAATACTCACAAAGTGATGGAGTTTTTTAATTAAATCAAATTCACAACATTTTAAATATAATGGACGATCCAGATCGTAAAATTAATGGGCCCATCTACTCTTACTCCCACTTGGAATAAAGGGGGGCACACTTCCCTGCAAACTGCTTTGGTGGGGAGGGAGTATTGGTTATCAAGGTAGTTAAGGCTGTGTGGCGAGGTCATGGCGAAGAGGCTCGTCATGTCATGGCGAGGCCATTTACTTTTTTTTTTAAAAGAACTTTAATTATTTTATATTTTATTTATTAATCATTAATATTTATTTTTTATTTAATATTTCACTACTTTTAATTCATATATTTTTTCTGAAGTGTGAAAAAATTTAACTAATTAATCAAGCATAAACAAATATCAATAAATAGAGAGCAAATATTAATTATGATATATGAAACCTCACTAAATTCGCAAATTCGCAAATGTAAATATTTCATATTTGCATTTTACAAGTATGAGTAAAATGTAAATATGATATAGAAAGAATGGAAGATATGAAATATTTAATAACATGAACCGTAGTGTTGTCATTGCTCAATTCGTGATAGAGGGTGCAAGAAACCTACGAAGAAATGGAGGCGAGAGAGAGAGACGATAGAGAAGAAATGGTTGCGTGCCTACGAGGCTGCGAGAGAAGAAAGGGAGGCGAGAGAGAGAAAAAAAAAATTGTGTACCTTTTTTCTCTGGGGGACCCAAGAGAAATGCATGAGAGAAATGTGGAGAGGAGCTGCGAGAGCTAAGGAGTTGCGAGAGCTATCCAAACCCTAGATTCTCCTTTTATATATAAAACTATAAGTTATAACTTATAATTATATAGCTTATAATTACTGATGAATGATATATATAACTTATAATATATAGTTTACAAGTATTATAGCTTATAATTATATAACTTATTAAAATATAATTATATATAACTTTATATATTGCGAATATGGAGGCGCCATGGCACCATACGTCGCCATTTTAACAGTTTTGTCATATCAGTGCATATGGCGAAATCTGTCTCCATTCTTCATGGCGAAGCCTTGACTACCATGTTGGTTATGGTGGTGGTGGTGGTGGTGGTAGTGGTGCTAGGGAGTGGAGTCTTTTTAAGGGATCACAAGTTGAGAATAGTAAAATAAAATATGGATAAATGAGGAGTCACCGACATCGTCAGATAAATCACTCAAGAGCACTTTTTATGTCTCATGGCACACATCTGACCAATCCAACTCATACAAGTGGTAGAACATAATGTGAAGTTCACATGATGTTGAACTAGGTGTGCAACTTCGGGTACCCGAACGGAACCGGAAATTTCTACTTCAGTTCGATTCAGATGAAACCGGAACAAATTGGTATGGGCTTTTTTTCTTTGAAACCAAAACCGAACAGAAACCCGACAATTTCAATTTTTTGGTTTGGTTTTGTGTTTTTCTATTATATTTTGTATTTTTAAGCTATTTTTTGGGTCTTTTTTATCCTACCTAATCAAGTTTTGGTTGTTGCCACCAATATCAAAACCAAACAGAACCAGACTCTGTTTGGTTTGGGACGAATCAGTTTTCAAGCAGCTCGGACCAGTTCTGTTCGCTCGGTTTTCGGGTCAGATTCGGGTTTGGTTTCAGGTCAAAAATTGTACCCCTATGTCCAACCATCTGAACAAAGTGGGTTGTGAAAAATACGCATCATGTGGCCTTAAAGTAAGATGGTGAGGGTGTTATCCATTGATGCAGGTGACTACATTCAATCTCATTGACCTTTAGACCAAATTAAGTTCCATCATATTCTTTCTTCCCTTTTCTCTACAACAATTACATAAATCTATATCTATCTAAAAAGAAGTGTCTTTTTTTTTATAACCTGGGTATCCGGGACCAAATTAAGTTCCATCATATTCTTTCTTCCCTTTTCTCTACAACAATTACATAAATCTATATCTATCTCAAAAGAAGTGTCTTTTTTTTATAACCTGGGTATCCGGGCCTCTTAGAGCACCCGCCTAATCTCTTTTTACAATTAGTCAGTTTCAAAAGATTGAATTATTTTAATAAATATTCAAAATAATAACAATGGTCAACTCGTAAGAAGAGAACCAGATCAACATCAATTGATTCAATCAAAAAAGAGATCAAAATAGCAAAAAGAAAACCAAATAAAGGAAGATCTCATATTAAAAATGAACCAAAGATTAAAAAAAGGTAGGAGTTCAGATAAAATAGAGCTGACGCACTGGTTTTATGGCCGGCGGGGTGCTTCCAGAGTGCTCGAATCTTCGACACAGCCATAAATCTCTCTCTCTCTCTCTCTCTCTCTCTCTCTCTCTCTAGCTATTACTTGTTTTAGATACACGATCCTAAACCCTAAACCCTTACCATGTTTTATTTACAGAGCTACTACAACCACACCATTTTTTGATCCAAGCACCTACTGAGAAAAATATGAGATTGCAGACAATGGTGTGCACCGAGAAAAATTATTTTATGGGAGTCGTTACTTGCACTCCGAAACTTGGCCCTTGCACCGAGTTTAAAATAAAGACTTCTCAAGTTTGACAACCTCTGCTATATGAAAACACCATCTAAACCGTTTGATTTGGAGCCCGTCATTTAAATATATTAAATGCCAAAAAAGATTAGCACGAAATATAATTTTTATCATGTTATTAAATATAATCAAAGGCTATTATTTAATTCAATGATTAACTACAGTAGATCTTGCTCCAATCTTAACCACTAAGGATCTATAGATCATTAACTTTAAATCAGACAACTCAAATTACATTTTTACATGTCAAATGTTCCTAAAATACAACATCTTTCTTCAACTCCAATGCAAGTGCCAAATTTTCTAAGGGCAATTAATGGCTCCCTTAGTTTATCCAAGCAAAATTAAAAAAGCTTGTGTGCATCCAAAGGCTGCTGTGAAGCGTGAACATACTTTTTGCATGGGATGCAAGTTTTGAACCCAAAATTAAAATGAATAAAAAAACCGGTTGGCCACATCGGATCGAAACTCACTCAAAATCGATTCTCAATCGGTTCAGTTTCGAATCTAGGGTGTCTGAATTCGAAAACCTGTTGGATAGGATTAGAATGTTGGGTATTTGTAACTTACACAATAACTTTACCCTTTCCAGATTTCATTGTAACGTGATTCCACTCCATGCAACTTTAGGAGTAGGTTTTAACTTGATTGATTTGTGGTAAATCAATCTTTATCTTTTAGTGATACACCTCTCCCTTAAATTCTTGATGGGTTAGGATTCAAGAGCATGCTATAAAAGAGGATAACGTCTCTTCTTCATCTCCACTCAATGAAATCACGCCTATCGTATAGAGGGAGATAGAAGCGATGTAATATTGTCCTCAAATTCTAGTGAGCGGTATATTGGAATCATCTATTGCGGATTATTCTCTCCGACGGCAAGGTATGTTCTACCTTTACATCATATTATTTTGATTGAAATAAATTGTCTAATATATATTTGATCTAACAATCGGTATCAGAGCCTGGTGAGGCTTATTTATTTTCAATCATATATATATATATATATATATATATATATATATATATATATATATATATATATATATATATATTTATTTTTTATTTTTTTTTTTTAATCATGCCCGATAACCACTCTGGCACGTCCACTTGATTATCTAAGGAGACTTTCCTGGGTTTTAGAAATGGTTTCACTAAGTTCAGTTTACCTCAAACCTCATGCGAGACTAGTTCAACTTGAAAAGATCCCAACCATACGATCAATGCACACTTTCATGTTAAATACATTATGTCGGCCATGTTCAACCCAACCATTGATTTACAGGCTTTTAGGAACCTGATCAGATGGTTAGGACAGGATCACTTTGCGGTTGTTAAAAAAAAAAAAAAATTATGCTTTTGGCCGACGGTCAAGCGGCCGTCCCACGGACTAACACCGATCGATGGCCAAGAGGGTGACCGGACGGCTGCCGGATCGTCGGCACGGTGACCGGTGTGGCGGATCTAAGCCCTTTGGGATTCTTTGTTCCAATTCAAAAAAAAAAAGCCGTCGAAACCTTTGACCACCGACTACGTCGGCAATGGCGAGCGGCCAGACGGGCGCCGGATCGTCGACGCCGGTGACCGGTGAGCGAGCGGGTTTAAGTCCCTTGAGGACTGTTTGTTATGGCTACGGCTGTTATAAAAAAAAAAAAAAAATCTTCCTTTTAAAGAAGAAGATGAACAGTAGGGTTTAAGTCCCTTGAGGACTGTTTGTTATGGCTGCGACTGTTATAAAAAAAATAAAAATAATAAAAATAAAAATAAAAAACTTCCTTTTAAAGAAGAAGATGAACAGTAGGGTTAGGGTTTCGTAGGGTCGGGTCGGGTCCGTTTCCGGCTCACTTGACTTGGGTACCCCGGCCCAGTACCCGACCCGTGGACTTGTTCCATGGCCACGACCCGTGCACCTGACTCGACCTGCAACCTGACCCATGTGCCCGTGCACCAGCCCAACCCATGTGACCGTGGACCAACCCAAATCCTATTCAAATTTTGTCTGCAGCCACCATACTGCACTGCTTTCGCCGGCTGCAAACAAAACTTTTAAACTCAAAACTTGTTTCCGCAATCAGAGGGAACTCTTTTCGGGCTCAAATTTTAAAACGTGATATCGTAAGATATACAACTCTGTTTCGCGCATGACCTATCAATTTTGGTCTACTCGATGAGTTATACACTTTGGACTGGTTTATGGGACTGTTTAATACTGTTTTAGACATGAAATTTTCAGTCAAAGGTTAATACATTTATTTTTGTTCTAAATACATTGTTAAACCTTTTGAACATTCTGTATGAACACTCTTACACTATCATGTCATTGTTCATAGTTACTGCATGTGCATTTTCACTTTATGATTCTACTTTTCCTAAACTTGGTATGTGAACGTATTTAAGGCATGAAACATTGAACTAATGATATGATAGAATGCTTAAGAATTTTAGTTCTATCTATAAAGGGGTTTAAATAGAACAGTAAAGCAATCGTTTCGAGATGCGTAGCCAAAGTAGGTTTGTAGTCTGCCCAAAGGTGACCGATCTATGGAGGACACATTATCCTTAAATTTTGAAATCCAATTTTATTAAGATTGCATGTGCATTCGTCTATGTGAACTACTATTTTTGGCCAAAGCTGATTTAGAAAATTCATGTAAATTGAATGAGTAGGTGGGTGATGATTTTCACATGGCGTATGCCGTAATATATCAGGACAACATACCTTAAGGTATAAAGCAGGACAAATGAGGGGATATACACAAGAAGTTGCATTAAAGTGTATATTTTTTGGTATCACTAAAACCACAATGAGCTCTCCAATTTACTGATGATATTAGTGTCTTGATCATGAAACTGTCATAATGAGATTTGAAGAAATGATACATTATTGGCATTCATGATCCGACATTAAGATTGTTACTAAACTTGAGAGAATGTGTGTTACATCGAAGTCGTGAAAGTCAATGTTTTTTACCAAACTTTAAAAGATGGCCATCCGTTTTTGAACTAAGTCAATCATGATGTTGTTCATTGTTTTCTATTTTTGTTTTATCTATATATATATATTATTAAAGTTAAGGTATGGTTCAAGTGGGAGATAGTTGAGTATTTGTGACTCACACAATAACTTTACCCTTTCCTGTTTTAATTAAAATGTGATTGACTTAAAAACTTTAAGATTTCATTGTAACGTGATTCCACTCCACGCAACTTTAGGAGTCGGCTTCAACTTGATTGGTTTGTGGTAAGCCAATCCCTATCTTTTAGTGATACACTTCTCCCTTGAATCCTTGATGGATTATAATTCAAGGGCATGCTATAAAAGAGGACAACGTCCCCTTTTCATTTCCACTCAATGAAATCACGCCCATCGTATAGAGGGAGATAGAAGCGAAGTAGTATTGTCTTCAAGTTCTAGCGAGCGGCATATCAGAATCATCTATTGCGGATCATTCTTTCCGACGGCAAGATATGTTCTATCCTTGCATCATATTATTTTGATTGAAACAAATTGCCTAATATATATTTGATCTAACATAGAAAACCAACCCAAAACCAAAAATTTTAAAAAAATATGTGGAAGTCATTATTCTCTTCCATCTAACGGCTACAAATCCGAACATGAAATCAGGTTCAAACAGTTGTACCTGGCCATTGCCCATGACAATAGATAGAAAAATTGGTTCTAGATCATGATTCAAAATTTCGGCCAATAAAGTTATCTGTTGAGTCGTTTCGATTTCTGTCCCCACCGAAATGATAATTTGAACCGAAATTTCGGTCCAAGTATATGTAGAGGGGAAATTATTGGTCGAAATTCAAATTATTGGCCGAAATTTCAGGTCAAATTTGTGGTTTCGGTCATGCCCTAAACTGAAAACAAAATCACTATTTTGATCCTTGTTCTAGATTTAACTATTCATAAGAAAACCTGAAATTTCATTAAAGATTTAAGATACCATGTTTGATATCGGCTTGTAATTATAATATATAAAAGCTAAACACCTCACACATGTCACACATGTAGGGCTGCAACAGAGCCGAGCCAGCTCGACAACTCGGCTCGACCTAAAAAAAAGAGCATTTCTCTTTAGAACTTGGCTCGAGAGCCGAGCCAAGTTAGGCAATTTGTAGCTTGAATGAACAAAGTCGAGCTAGAACTAAGGCTGGCTCGACTTATATATATATATAACTTTGAGAGGTCTAATGGTTACTTTAAAGGGCCCCCACTTGCCTTAGTTTATCTAACGATTTATTTTATTTCATATGTTGTGTACTTGTGTTTAATCATTTATTTAAATCTTTTATAGAATGGATATTTAATTGAGTAGAAGTTTTAAAAAGTACTAAGAGAAATTTTTTTATAATAGAATATACTTGGCTTGAAACTCAGCTCAAGCTCAACTCGAGCTCGGAAAGCCGAGCTAGAGCTTGAAAATTTCGAACTTGAAGAGCCTAGAGCCGACCTCCAGGTCGGCTCGTATAAGGTAGAGCCAAGCTAGAGTTGACCCGAGCTCGAGCTCGACCCGGCTCAGCTGCAGCCTTACACACATGTGAGCAACAGAAGAGAAGAGGGGTTTTTGCTTATTTCGTCCTTAGGTTGCCACGTGGTGTCATGCATGCCGCATTGAGAGATGGGGTACGTTTGATTGCAAAATGAAACGCATTTCACAATTATAATTTACAGGATGACCGTGAGCGGTCGTTTGATAGACTAAATAGACGATGCTTACGATTATGAAAATCGCATGCAAATATCCACCCTCGTATCACCTCGTCGTCACGTTGCCAATTACACTCGTGAAACGCGTAAGCAATCAAACATGTCTATGAGAACGACTCTTTTTTGGCATGTTTCGAGTAAAGAGAGCTTTAGAAGAAATAGTCTACAATCGTAAAGAAGTGTTGCTATTATAGTAACAAATTTCGTTTTCGGTAATTTTTCGATGAGGGGTCCTTCCGGTAAATTTTGGATTAATTTTGATACCTTTCAGAAAAAATTTAAAAAAAAATCAAGGATTAATAATATATAAAAAATATTAAAAATTACTAAAATTTTTCGAAATGTTTCTAAAATTTTAGTTTGACTCCCTTTTCGGAGAATTTCGTCACTATGGTTGCCATACCATAATCACCTTATTCACACATTTCATCTCCCCAAAATGCTCACCCCTTCGCCTCCCAAAATTTAATTAAATATGTCGTTATTCATAAACGGAAGTTACATTTGAAAAAGATAAGGTAGTGTTTGGTTAGCTTTTATAAGAGCAAACACAGAGCAACTTTATCACTTAAAATAGCTCTCCTTCAAAGCAAATGGGGCGAGAAATTATACTACCAAACATAAAAGCAATTCTTTGTCGTAGCCAAAGAGTAAGAGTTGCCCTTTGCCCGGAAAGAGCTAACCCAAAAGCAGCCTAAATCTATTTCTCTCGCCTTTTATATATGACATTATTACCCATACTAAAAGTGTGAGTTTCATCCTATATTTCACTTTCCCATAAAAACCCTGGAAAATGTACTAAGTCACAACTCACCACAATCTACAAGAGCACCCTTGTTTGGCAATCTTCTTTCAAAAATCACTTTCCAAGAGAGAAAATGTTAGTGGAGAAGTACATTTCACCCAAAAATATAACCACGTCTAATTAAAAATGGTGTTGTATTGAGAAGTAGCCCAATGCTGCTTCTCACATAGAGCTATTTTTCAATATGTTATGGACTTTTTTGAAAAGCATTATTTAAAAAGTAACATGTAAAATACCTCTTCAAAGCATCTGGAAAGTGCTTTGCCAAACAGGGTATAAGTCGGTCGAGGCAAAACAACCTGACTTTTTTTCATTTCTCACTCTCCGCGTCAGAGTTAGGTAAGCTGGTATAGCCATCAAACAACCTATGAATCAGATGATAAAAGACACTGTTTGTCCCAAGGATCAAAATTTCGGCCGAAATGACCAAAATTTCGGTCATTAAATATATGGGGTTAAAATTATCGGCCAAAATTTCAGTTTCGGTCCCCTCCAAAACCGAAATGAAAACTGAAATTTTGATCCTTGGTTTGTCCCCATATTTCACACATTAGATCTAGCGATAATGCTCACCATCAGATGATTAGATGTTGATTATACATGATCCATGATCACTGAAATCAATGTTCGACCGTTTCATATCAAGGTCGAATGTGTGCAAGACTAGGAAGGAAAACTACCTCCATCAACTGATTCAACACAGTCAACAATATTAACGATGGAACCATCAGTTATGCAAGAAAAAGAAAAAAAAAAGGCAATTTCATCCCATCTCTATTTTTCTTCCTCAAGATATCGCCTAATAGCGACCACGTCGTGGTTCAGCAGCCACCTGTTACTCCCTAGTTGGCTCCACTTTCATCCTTCTCGTCTGTTACACAATTAGCATTAGAGAAATCTCCTTCTCCACGCCCAGTCTTAGGTGGCCTCATATGATAACCATCAAACGGATTAAGTGCGACAGCAACTTAGGCAAGGTCAATTAAATCTCATTTAATAAAAGAAAATTAGTTTTTGTAACATTTCCACCGTTAAAAGTATAATTAAAGTTGGAGAAAACAAATGCAATAAAATTTTGCGGCGTTACCTATCTTTAACGCATCAAATTGAGGGCAAAAAATTAAAACCATATATATATTAAAAAATTTACTTACAATAGGTTTGGTTCGATCGATTTTAGCTTGAAAAGGCTTGGAACTGAAATCAAACCGAACTTTTTTATTTTTCTTTTTGCCAAATCAAACCCAAATTGATACCTGTCTAAACCGGACCAAAACCAGCGGTTCAGTCTGGTTTGGTCGGTTCAGCCCAAAAAATGCACAGCCCTTATCGACTGACTCGGCATTGTTATATGCACTAGCCGAGCACTTTATTTTTCATTCGGTGAGATGAACATCACTGTCGAATATGGCGTGCAGCAACCCTTGCTTTTTTTACAGACAATTATGAATTTTCACAAATAAGGCAAAAACATCACTTAGTGGTTGTCTAATGTTGTTACATGTAGGTAGGTTAGTTAGTTCCAACTAATTAAAATATTTTTCTTTTTTAAAATAAGTGATATTGTTTTATTATTATTATTATTATTATTATTATTATTATTATTATTATTACTACTACTACTTATTTGCACATGTTGACAGGAACTTGGATCTCATGTGCACAAACCAAGTTAATCATAATTAACAATTTCAGAAATAATTTTTTTTTTTTGGTTAACTATCAGATTCAGGTCATTATCTGAAATAGCTATATGAAAAATAACAGATTATCTGGGAACCTTATCTCGGCATGGACTTGGCAGTTGTGGGAGAGCTGATGCTATTGACTGGCTCGAGCTGATAGCCTTGTGAGGTCATGTAAAATTGGTATCGGACTCGGGTATCGGTCCTCGGAGGACCTATACCACTCAGCCGATATGTATCGGCCGATACCGATAGGTATCGGCTTATTTTAAAAAAGAAAATATAGGTATTGGCTGATAGCCGATACGTATCGGCTGATACCAACATATCGGTGGCAATTCGAATCAGTTTGCCAAGAAACCGCGGCCGAGTTTTGATACCATGCATGTATCATTTACTATCACATTGTTGAGTTCAATCCAGCAGATAGGTGCCTTCGACAGTTCGGGATGCAACAGAGCATCCCGGATACACCACTTTCCTGCCCTATAGTTTCCAGTCAGGGTGTCGGTGTTAGAAATTGGGAGGTATTCCATGAGCAACCCATTCGTGATTGGAATGATAGATTTCAGCGATTTAGAGTCCACAGTGAGCCTGCAGGATGATCTATTTGGTGAGTCTTGAGGAGATTTACCCTTCTTTGAGTTGTTTTTTTAAAAATTAAATTCCATCAAACTATTGTAATGCTTGAGCATTTTTTATTTTATTTTATCTTGTGATTTGTTTGAATTGTAGCATCCTGGCCTTCTCCTGAGTTTAGAGACTGGTATGGGGCTCGACCAGTAGTTTAAAATCCATAAAGCATCACTCCAATTGATCTTTAAAAATGATCAAACCCATACTTGGCCAACAGACTTGGAAGCAAATGTTTAACTTTTAAGGCACTTCACATGTAGCAAATCAGCCTTATATTCTGTGGTTTTTGAGTGGTTTTAGTTTTATGCGTTGAAATGGCAAGAGAGAGATTTTGGGTATGGTGACTTTTCTTGTTGGAGAGCCTTGAATAGGCGCTTGAATGCAAGTGTTCGGTTTGTGAAAATGCATATTTACTGTTTTTCCCCTCTGATATGTGTGAATATATTTGTTAATTCTGAGGGTAACTTTTTTTTTTAATGGTTTAAAGGAAGTTTTGATCTTACCTTTTCCTAGCTCTTTATAATAAAATACCAAATATTTGCATTTAACACCGACAAAGAGGAAGAATCCATTAGCCGTATGCAATGTGCATGGACCTGCTCTGGCTCCTTATGGTGCAATTCTGTTATTTATGGTGCATTATAGTTTAAACAGAGAGTAGATCTACTTTTCATACAAATTTGGAATATTTCATTGTGTTTTTGCAACGAGGTATTCATTAGGAAAGAAAATGCTAGTTCACCATTCAGCTCTTCAAATTATTGTGGTGTCAAGTTGTCAAGTTCTGTTAGATTTTAAAGTCAGCAATAGACATTGGGTAACTGTGAATCCTGCATCAGAGTGACCTTTTCTTGGTATTAGCATTAGATTGCTGAAATAAGACAACCAATAAAGAACTACAACGAAAGCCTTTTGAAATGGATGTTCATTTTATTAGTTGACATCCATTTATTTTTCGCGCATAGGGATAACGGTTCCATATTAATTGTTGTGATTATATGATCTGATAGGTCTACAAATTTAACATAGCAAACGAGGTAAAACCTATTGGTTAAGGTAAATGAGTATGAGTGCATTTTTTGTCAGTATTTAATAAACCCAATTTAATTATGGTCACTTCAGCCATAGTATTTTGGTTTTATATTCACAAAGTGTTGTCTAATTAAGGTTGTGAACTGAAATGGGTCTGAATTGAATACCAAGTTTTGCATTTTATAGTGATCCATGTAGGTTAAGAAGGGTTTGAATTGCATGTCATTTTTCTTTCTACTCAACCGATTCACTTTGTTTTTGATGATATCCTTATTTAATATCATTATGTGACAGGCTGTTATTCTTGACCGTGCACTTTCACATCTCCGGTGTGTCACAGAGGATACCGATAATCGACAGGCAGTTTCATATTGTCAGTCATCGAGACAGGATATAGAAGCCGCATTGGCATCCTTAAGGGTGGAGACACTTGGAATAAGACCACCCTAATTATAGTTAACCTTCCAGAGCATCCAATTGTGGCATGTCTTAGACCGATCCCCCGATTTAGACAGAGACGATGTGTACATCAACAACCAGAGTTACAAGTGGAGCATCTAGAGATGCTGCCAGAGCATATAGAGCCAGAGGCTGAGCAGATAGAGCCACAGGCCCAAGGGGATGCAGTAAGACATTTTCACTCTTTGGCCCAGGGGGCAGCAGTGATACATGAAGTTTCTACAACCCGGGGGGAGCCGACAGTAGATAAATTGATGAAGGATATTCCTCAATTGAGCTTCTGCGCAACCTCAAATCCCTCTCTCATGGCCTCCTAGTTACGCTGTCACTCTAGATTGGATCCAAAGCCTCATCTCCGCCTTTGATTGGTCCTCCAAGAACCTCCCACCATCCAGTTTCCCCTCCATTCTCCCCATCTCCGTCTTCGATGATCTAGTGCTCTCTGCTTGAAAGATCATGCAATGAAGAATCAAGCTCTGTTATCGTGGTTGGTGACATTATGACATGATCTTTCTTTTGAGCCATGCAGGATTTCCATCGGAGAGTCAATTCTTCATATTTAATGGAGATTATGGCTGTGTATGGCATAGCTCTCTGTTAGCCTCCGCCATAGCAGAGTTCACCTGCTTTAGTTGGTTCTCATTCTCTTTTCTAGCTCCCTGCAAAGGAGGATTTACCTGCTCTGGCAGCAACCTACTTGCTCTCTACTAACTCCCTACTAGAGCAAATAAATTCTGCTTTGGCAAGGAGTGAGTAGAGAGGAGGGTAGAATTGTTGAACAGGTAAATCCTGCATATTGCACGTCTATGTACGGATTTACAGATATTTTTGCCAGTGTATTTTTTCTCCGGGGAAATCATGAATCTAAATATTGCACGTCTATGTACCGCTTCAAGCAAGAGGTAATGGCTACGCATGAAGGAGACCAAGGGAAACATGCGTACCGGAGATGTTTACAATGCTTCGAAAGCCTTCCTTTGGCTTCTATAATTACGGGTAATGTTTATACTGCACAAGGAGGGCTTTTTCGTAGTATACCCATCACACCATCAAAAAGACTTGAGGAAAAAAAGGGTCGAAAGAACCGCAAAGTCGTATTCACTGACGATGTGCACCCTCTAAAACTTAGTTCTTTGGAGGAATTAGTAAAAGCGAGGCGAACAGTTCTTGATCCTCCACGGAACGGTTGAACTTAATAGTTGGTGACGTACTTTGAGAGACAAGGTATTGAAGAAAGGCTTGGGGATTAAAGATCCGATTAAAGTCATTCTTATGCTAGAATCGTTATTATATTCCGGCAAATATCTTCTCTATTCTTTGAAGGACAATGTCCTTGTTTTATATAGCATGTTGGCTGCGGTAGATCGTGTTTGATCTTGATTGCGAGTGCACTAGAGAGAAGAGTGTGTGCGCGTTGTAAACATTCATAAACAGTATATATACTCCCGTGGACGTAGCCCTAGATTGGGTGAACCTCATAAATCTTTGTGTTGTGTGTGATTGTTTTAGCGTATTCTTATTTTGCTATATTCATCGTGATAGGGAGTACGGTAGTGTGGGTTAAATTCCTAACATTGCTTTGGACTGACCCATCGACTACTATTGGGCTTTCTCCAAATGAAGAGAGAGGCATTGGTTTGTTATGGGGACCAGATTGTTTTTTTTTTTTTATCGATAAAGGCAAACTTATATTAAATGAAAGAAACCAGCAAGGAGTTGGGAGAAACGGGGCTACCAAACCACCCTAAAAAAAAAAGGGCAAAGAAAGAAACACCACCTTTAAAAAGGTGAGGATTTGCAACCTCTTTCTTGTTGTTTCTATATTGGTATTTATGGTTAGATGCAACTTTGTTTGGGTGAAGTTTATGATTGTTATGTTTTCAATCCATTTTGTAAGCAAGAATTTGACCATGTCTTCTCGATGTTCCTCTATATAACTTGATTTTTATGTTTTCAATTCATTTTTTAAGCAAGAATTTGACCATGTCTTCTCGATGTTCCTCTATATAACTTGACTTCTTCCATTAAGCTATTGTAAACTTTTAATTTGTAATATGGTGAAGGGGATATATGCAAACTTCATTTGCTTTGCTCTAACGACATTTGAGATTCGTTTGTTACGATTAGCTATATAATAATCCCACAACTGATTTCACATGTTACTAGAAGTTTGCACTCCCTGTTCATCTCTTCTTACATTTGGATGGCTAAATAATCAGATTCAATTTTGCTGTATTCTAACATTTGTTTATTTATCAACCATATGATCCATGCTTTAATTCATCTTATGTAGATGTTGTATCCTATGTAATAATCATATGATTTTGTTTATGGATAATAAGTGGAGTCAAATGTCTCTTTGCAAAAGGAAATATTTGAAATCACTAACCTAGAATTTTTTTTTCTTTTTTTGCTTTTACTGATTTAGAGATTTGGCTGCTATTGCGCCAAACTTATGTTGTTGGAGGCAAACTTAATTGATGATTATTGCATAAGTTATTACGCCAAACTTGAGTTTGCCTCTAACTAGGGTTGTGCAGAAAACAAACGGAACCTACCCGACCGACCGAAATCGACTGAAATTTCGGTTTGATTTCGATTTTAGGGCATATCGGTTCGGTTTCGGTTTTGGAACTTATCGGGTTATTGGTTCGGTTTCGATTTTAACATAAAAAATCCGAAACCGAAACAATAAGAAACCGATAATAGGGTATTACTTAGGTGCATATAAATATAGGTTTTCCTTTTCAAAAAAATAATAATAAGGTTTACCTAAGTAATAGATATTATTTTCACCTTTTTACAAATAATACCTAAGTATTATCTGTAAAAAACAAATTTTACAAATAATAGGTATCATTTGTCAAAAGAATTTTACGAATAACATATATTATTTGTAAAAAGGAAATCACAAAAATAGGTATTATTTGTAAAATTTCCTTTTGAAAAAAAAAAAATTACAAATAAAAGAACTGACATTTAGAAACTGAAAACCGACCAAACCAATAATTAACGGCTCAGTTTAAGTTTGGAAGCTTATCGGTTCAGTTTCGGCTTGAGAAACTAAAAATTGATAGTTATTGGGGAGACCATTGTAAATAAATACAACCCGGATAAGCACTGTTGGGAAGAAACAGCTAAACCTCAAGATTCGAAGATCCGAAAATCTATTTGTCCCTGGATTCAGCACTCAATCTCTCACTCAAAATGGAAAGTTGATAAAGGCAACGACAACACTTTCCTTTGATGTCTAAAAATTATAAAGGTCAATTTGCTAGATGCATCCAGATGTAGCCCTCGAAGGATGCATCCGATGTCAGATCGCATACCATGAGGCAGGTAAAAGGTGACACCCAATACAACACTCATTTTGGGTTGTCCAACCACATGGCATGTTATTGAACAAGGAAGTTTTTGAAACGTTTTTTTGTAAGAAGTTAATGAGTTACCTTTTACAACATTTTCAACCTTGGATATGTACCACATGGTGCCCAAAATTGTCATGTGGAACCTGATCGATCTTATTTAAGGTGTTGTGGCAGTTGATCCTCGGGATGGGTGTCACCTGGTTCATAACTGGTATGGACGAACCCTCAAGGTCACATCCGAATGCATTCTCTAAGGCCTCTATTCTCAAAAGAGACCTGAAGGACCTATTTGGCGGCTAATAAAAGGATAGCATATTGGCATCCATTGTTTCCCACCCTATATAAAGAGAATTTTGATCACTGCACTCGTACTTGTTTCAACTTGAATTCATTTGGACTCCTAATAGTCATTAAAAAAGAAATTGCAACAAAAAAAAATGGCCTCTCTAATTCCATTTTTTTCATCTTTTAGTGCCAAACTGTGTACACAATCATCTATGCCAAAGCATGATTTCGCTACTCCAGCAGTGGAATCCACCCCAGCTGGCATTTACCAATTTGAATTTGTGCTGTCTAACCATTGTAATCCACTAGAAAATAATAGAATTTGCAGCCAATAATTCTATCTCTGCATCCTGGGGCTCCACCGTTCAAATCTTGAATCTAATGAGATCGCAACCAACCGATCGAAGTCCTATATGAGACTTTTGTGGTCTTATAAGACACCTGGTAGTAGTCTCATACAAAATCGACTCATTACAGTCTCGGATGAGACCGATTGGTCGTGGTCTTATATAGGACCGATCCATCTCTCCCAAAAAAATGTGAATCTGCTTTTAGTTAAAGGACATTTTCACTCAATAAAAGTAACTAAAGCGAACATGCTCATTACTTCGTAAGAAAACATAAAGGGACTGCAAGGTAAAGTTTTGGACCCTCACTGGTAATCCCCATTTTTTTTAGGGAAATTTACTTGATCGACCCTGTCAGATACACCTTTTACGTCAGAAGCCCTATATTTTCACCTTTACCCAAATCGACCAGCTGGGAGCCTAGCCGACCCTAAGGATAATAAAAAGTCCAAATTACCCCCATTCTTTAACACAGAAAAACATCATCTTCTTCCTCATTTTAATTTGCTACAGTTTCTAAAAGTCAGAGGTGGCAAAGGTGACGGCGTGTTCTACTCCGATCTGTTATTTGGATTGACCCAGATACACCTTTTCCATCAGAGACTATAGCAGATTAGAATGAGGAAGAAGAGGATACACCTGTATAACGTAAAATTTTAAATATTTGTATTTTTCAATATTTACGCGATATGAAACGAGATCTATGTCATCTGATTTGAAGGCCACAATATAAAATCGATAGCTAAAGATAAATATGAAAAAAAGGCGATATCGCCTCTGTATACAGTCGATATCGACTTTGTACATAGTCGGTACCAACCATTTTAAGAGTCGTTAACGACTGTTTACAAAGTCGTCATCGATTTTATAAAAAAAAAATAAATAATAAATAATAAAATTTTGCGACTCTTTATAGAGTTGTCATCGATTATATAAAATAAAATAAAATTTATTTATTTTTTGCGACTCTATACAGAGTCGTCATCGATTATATAAAAAATAAAAAAATAATAATAAATTGCGACTCTATACAGAGTCGTCATTGATTTTATTAAAAAAAAAAATTATTATTATTTTTATTTTATATAATCGATGACAACTCTGAACAGAGTTGTCATCGATTATATAAAAAAAAAAATAATGCTTTTTTTTTTTTTGGCGACTGTATAGAGTCGATGACGACTCTGTACTCTAAATATAATATGGAAACACATTTTAGAATGCAAATGTCAAATTTCATATCTAGACTACATTCTAAATATAATATTCTACCATATTTAGAATCTAGATACAAGTGCATGTGGCTGAGATTTAAATGTCGATATATGTGTGAATAAAGGAAAATCAGAGTGTGCTTGAAATGATTTGAACATGTTCATCAGAGGTCAAAAGCAGACCATGTTCTAAGGGTTATAATGCTACAAGCACAAGGAATTAGGAGCAGAGGAAAACATGAGTGAATGCTAAAACGACAAGGGCACTGGTCCAAAGAAGACTAGGTCGAATTGGATTGGATCGATTTAGTAATAATCTCGATCATCTAATTGGGACAAAACTAACAAATTTTCTACATTTATTATATTAAAAAAAAAAAAACACAGTAGACTTTCAACAAGGATTCAAACCCAATTTTTTTTGTAGTAGAGTTTGGATGGATAAAGCCAGTATTTAGACAAAAACCTTCTAAAATTCAACATCATTAGCTACAGAAAAACTAAAATAAAAAACAATTGTCTATTTTGTTAACAAAAAGAAGGAAATAAATTTTAAAAAACTACATTTTCTCCATGGGAAATGTAGTTTACAACATATACAACAAATTTACAAAATTTCATGTTGGTATAACCTATAACCAAAAGATGATCAAGTAAAACCTGTAAAAGTAATTCTTTTTTGGCTAAACAGGGCATGCTTGTATTCTTTGCTTGCTATCTCTTTGTGTAAGTGAGATATGGATCTTGAGCTATTGTTAGAACATCGGGCCGCTCCGCTTGGTTGTACGTCAAACACCGACGTATTAGATCCTGTAATGTGAGTAAAGTATCAAGAATCATCAGAAGAATGCACTTAATAGTTGATATCGTTTACCGTATAGTTATACGTTTATAGAAAAGGCTTAGATGGAAAGAAAGAAACCTTTGCCTCGCTCGATACAGCGGGCCGTGATGGAAACTCCACTTTGCGGGCTTTAATAATTGTGTCCTCACGGAGTATTCTCTCTTGCGTTTGATCATGCCCAAAAGGGCGTTTGCCATAAATTAGTTGGTAGAACAGAATACCAGCTGACCAAACATCTACCTGTTTCCCAAGTACCAAACATGTGAATCTATCTTTCAAATAATCATAAAAAAAATAGAGATTAATGGGGCATCTGCCAGCATCATAAGATTATCAAGCTTACAGAGAACCTTTACTACATTCTCCTGTCAAAAGCTGACATCCACATATGTCAGAGGCTCAGAGCACCTGAAAATATGTGGTTAGTCATTTGTTAACAGGATTTGGTCGCTAAAAGACTGTTCATAAGCTTTATAAGATTATGATGTGGGTGGAGGGAGACGATCCCAAATAAAAAAAGTAAACAAGAAATGAGACATCAAAAATTCAAACAACTTCAAAATCAATTTTTTCTATTTGGTTCACTAAATGAAAATATGCATCTTTTGTAGCACACTGACCAAGCCGATCATCTACCGATTTCGTGCAAAATCAGAGCTTATACTCAATAATTAGAGTGCAAAAACCCAGTCAACTCCCCTGAACTCCAACTAGTTCAGCAAGTTTCTCACCATTGACCAAAAGAAGATCCAACAACTTGTATACACAATAAGGACCCGACTCTCCAGACCGTCATTTAAACACCAAATGGTGTTTAAATGATCTTACACCATTTAACTTAAGATTTTTGATCTTATAACATTAAACTGTGATTTATTATTCTGCCCTGTCACGCATAACTGTGATGAATTTAAATTACCCAAGTGGCAATCCATCATTGGAACACGTCTCAGCCAAAGGATCAACTTACTTAGTCTATAACAAGTTCCCCCTTTTAAAAATAAATTGTAATTAGCTAAAACAACTATTTCGTACTTTATAAATTGCCTATTTAGCTCATAATGTAAAAATTGTGATGCTGAAGATTTAAACTTTGAAGCACACAGTGACTCGATGAGAGCCAAGTTCGAGGCAATACCATTTCAGATTCTTTGTTAGAGCCTCAAGTTTAAAAAGATCGGTTGTAATCTGATTTTTTCGAATTCTTGAATATTAAATTCTTTTAGATTTCTATAATAACCAAGTTAAATGACTAGGAGGCATCTACTAGATGCTAATAAGTAAATAGAGTTACCAACCTTTGATGATATGAGTGGGGTCTTGCTCAGCTCGAAGCATTCTGGAGGTAAATACCTGATTCAGTGCACCAAGATATGATCTGTGAGAACTACGAAATCGATGACAATTGGTTATTATATCATACATGCAGAAAATCTTGAGAACTATCCCCGGAAAATGTTACGGAAAAAAAAAAATCACCAGCTCAAATGTTGCCATATAAGAAAACAGAACATTAATGGCAGTATAAAGAAGACAAGTTTTCAATTACCAGTAAGAATTTAGGGGCAGAACAGAAATAATTAATACAGTAGGAAATTGGGAATAATATATTAAAAAGAACATGCAAACTTAGATAAAAGAATAGAAAATCATATACTATATGGCAATCAAAACAAAAAGACTGCAAACATAGAGAGAGAAAGATAAAATCATAATTTACTGTTCTTATTTAGTTTCTAGAAAGGAAAAACTATAAACTTTATTTTCTTATTCTATAAGGTAGAAAATTCTTAACTGATTACCATAAAAAAGTGAAACTAAAAACTTTCTTTTATAAATTAATTTCTAAAAAAGAAACATTCTTTTGCTTTAAAGGAACAAACAAGGTTTTAAAAATCGTCCAATTCCAATACATATAGGTCGAAATGTGGGCCCTGCCGAGTCAATCTGATTCGTCGCTATGACCAGACATCAATATCAACCGATATAAATGAAAATATCATCCAATATCGAATGAATATTGTAGAGCCGATATAAACCAGTTATACAGACTGTATCTAAGAAATCAAGTTTATTGCGGCTAGGATTCCAACCAGATTTCCTATTGCCCAACGCTGACCCCTGATTGGTTCAAATTTTGATTTTAAACAATTGAATAAAAAATAAATGAAATTTAATGAAACTCAATTGGCATTCTGTTTCAGTATTTCCTAAAAATTGTATAACTTTGGGATTGGGCCTGTAGCACAATGGAAGGTTGACAATATTGCAACCTCAAGGTCGCAGGTTCGAACCCAACTTATCTATAAAAAACAATTGCATAACTTTATCCCTATGAACTATGGTAAGTAGGTAAATGGCAACTTTGTAAAGATTTGATAATTGATAATTTGATAACCCTTTTATAAAAAAAATAAAAAAATAAAAAATGGTGATTTATGTTATGGAAAAAAGGCCCGAGTTGGCCAATACATATCGGTATCGGCTGAGATATATCGGCCATCTGGGTTCCCGATGTTGCCAGTATATACCGGTATTAAAACCTTGGGAACAAACTTTCTTTGCTTCATAAATATATTTTTAAAATGTGAATTTCTCTTCTTAATTAGTTTACAAAAAAGAGAAACTATCTTTTCTTAATTTCTTCTTAATTCTCCTAAGAAGATAATTAAGAAGAAACCTTCTAGAAACACATAAGTTTATCTGAAACCTTCTAAAACACAACTTCCAAAGATGGAACTTTCCAAAATCACATTTTTCTTAGAAGTAATGTTTTACAAACCACCAGACCGGTGGTCCAGTTGAAACCACTACTACTTATGGTCCGGTTTAGTACGAAACGTTCCCGACCATAGAATCATGCAGGACTGTCAAACAGCCTAGTCCGACCATATAACCGTGCAGACCGAACAATTTTAATAGAACTGGCTGGTTTCATGCCATCAGATTAGAGAGTAGCAGAGCAAGTATCTTACGCCATCAAAGGTGTGAGATGTCAGCAAGCCAAGCTATCAAAGTGAGATCATTTATTGAATTTAAGTGGGCCCAAGAATACTCTCCCTGGATGATTTGAACCATCTGATCTACGCACTCTATGGTTGTGCAATTTTCTAGTGACTTCTAAACAAATAAAAATAAAGCACACCAATCAGAAAGTTCCAATTCTTTGATAGGTCATAGGCGTGATTCTTTTGCTCAAACATGCCCCAATGATGGACAGCCACTTGAACCATTTATATTGATCACAAATGTGTGCCACGTGACATAACAGCGGACACTGATGCTCTCATCTTACAACTTTAATGGCATAAAACCATTAACCATCCTTCCAAATTATCAGATTCGGTTTTACATAATTACTCCAACAATTAACAAGATCAACTTATACATTAAGGCAGAAAAGGTAGTGAATCGCAAGTTGGTTTGGCATTTCAAGGCTCATGAGAACCAAAAATGCATCCAAAAAAACCAAGTATTAGCAAACAGATGAGCATTATCAGCCGTCTGGTGTTGACACTGAGTATCAAGTGATTGCTCATGGGGAGCGCGAGTTACTATGGCTTTATTCTCTTACTTCGGAGCATAGTAACCAAAAGCTCCGGTTTTTTTTTAAAAAAAACTTGTTTAAAACTCATTTTTTTGGGAAAACATCGGAAACACGTTTAAAATGTGTTTTGTTCAAGAATATTGTATTTTTTTTTAAATCACGATTTTTACGTTTCAATAACCTTTTTTGTCAAGTTTTCCTCATTTTTGTTTTAAAATATTTATTTCCTTATATTTTTAATTATTTCCATTACTTTTTTCCAAATGCTTCTCGATTTTTTTCCAAAATTTTCCACATTTTTTTGCCTTGCCGAATTTTTCCCAAATTCCGACTTGGTAACTATGCTTCGGAGCATGGATTTCTGATTAGTGGCTCCATGCTCATTCATTGTGATATCAAAGCAGCCGAAAAGTGCATCTGTCTAACTCACTGTTGCATGAACGTACAAAACATATTTAAGTGAAAACTCACTTTGTTAGATATCACTTTAATTATAGATCACTTTTGTAACGACTTAAGGGAACCCTCAACCAGAACTCAACGTGAAATGCCAAAGTTAACTGTAATTAACATTTTTAAATAAATTACTACCATCAAACACGTGTGTGCTGAAGTTTTATCTAACCTTCTCCAATCAGCGGTCAATGATGGTCGTATATTAGGTCTTGGTATTTGTTGGGGTGCCCCAAAAATTTCCCACTTATTCTTCGCCGATGATAGTATCATTTATCATGCAATGGACGAAAAGGAGTGTGGGGAGATTGTGAACATTCTCAAACTATATGAAGATGCATCGGGTCAAAAAATAAAATTTGATAAATCATCGCTATCTTTTAGCAAGAATGTTCAACAAAATTCTCGTGACATATTGCTTAATATTTTGCAAATAAAAAGAACCGCCCCTCATGATACATACTTGGGTCTCCGGATTGTGGTGGGGAAATCAAAGAGGGAAATCTTTGAAGGAATCAAGGACAAAGTGTGGAAAAAGATAAATGGAAGGAGAGGGAAACTTCTCTCAAAAGCGGGGAAAGAAATCTTGATTAAGGCGGTTGTAGGCTATCCCTACCTATATGATGAACTGTTTCAAATTACCGATGACACTTCTCAAAGAACTGTCCTCTATGATTGCAATATTTTGGAGTCAGTGTGGAAAGGAGACAGGATTGCACTGGAAATTCTGAAAAGAGGTTTGCAAATCCAAAGTGTGCGGTGGTTTGGGTTTCAAGAATCTTGAGACATTTAACAAGGCGTTGTTGGCCAAACAATTATGGAGGCACCAAGCAAATCCAGTTTCCCTAATCAGCAATTTTTTCAAGGCAAGATACTTCTCTAGATGTTCTCTCCTAGAAGCCTACTCTGGGAGGGGGCCTTCTTTCATGTGGAACAACATAATGTCCACTATAGATATCATTGCAGCGGGCTCGATTTGGAGGGTAGGAAATCGCAGACCCATTAATATCTGGAAGGAGATATGGATCCCTCGATCTTCTACATACAAAATTGTAACACCAAAAAATAACATCCGGGAGGAGATGGTCTCAACGTTGATTCGGCCACACATGAGATGTTGGGACGAGGAAAAAATCTGCAGTAATTTTCTAAGATGTGATGCCGATGTGATTCTTCAAATCCCTCTTCCCAAATCTGAATGCAATGATGGAGTGACTTGGGTGAAGGAAAAAAATGGAAAAATTTCAGTAAAAAGCGCATACAAAATAGCTTTGGCTATGGAGAGATCCGAATGCAAAGTTGGCTCTTCGAGTTCTACTATAGAAGGTCAATTTTGGAGGGACTTATGGGGATCTAAAATCCCTCATAAAGTCAAAATATTTGGGTGGAGAGCATGTCATAATATCTTACCGGTGAAAGCTGAATTACATAAGAAAATTCCATCTATTCCACCAGATTGCGATGTGCGTGGAGACGGGTGTGAATCGGTGGCTCATGCTCTAAGAGACTGCCCCATAGCTGAAGTATGTCGGTTTCAATCGTCATTGGGTGCTTGAACCCGAATTTCAAGGAATTTGTCTTTCAAAGAATGGGCACTACAACTTTATCAGGGAAATGGGAAAGATCAGCTTGTTCGCTTTTCTATGATTGCATGGGCCATATGGTACGACAAAAACAAAGTTGTTCATGGGGACAAAGGAAAAAATCCTTGGGAAATCACAACAAAAGTGGAAAAAATCCTTTCGGAAAATACTCAAGCTTCAAAAAGACTAAAAAAGGATGAAACATCGAGAACTCAAGTGTAAATTTCACGGGATAGATGGACTAAACCACCGGCTAGAAAATTTAAAGTCAACTTTGATGGGGATTGGTGTCGGCTCTCGAGTAAGGCAAGGATTGGAATTGTAATTAGAGACCATGAGGGTGAGATCATGGCAGCAAAGGCAAAATTCATGGATCATATAGTTAGTTATGATCATTGTGAGACGGTAGCAATGCTTGAGGCCACGTGGTTTACTTACCAGTGTGGATTTCAAGACGTTATTCTAGAAGGTGACTCACTTCGGGTGCTGAATGCCGTGTCTAAGAATGATGTAGATCTTTCGAAGCTAACTTTCTTGTTTGATGATATTTGTAGAACTTTAAAGTCTTTTATATTCTTTCTTTGTTCACATGCGAAACAAACGGATAATCAGGCAGCTGATACCTTAGCAAAATTGAGTATGCGGCCTGGATGTGATGAGATCTGGTTGGAGGAGGCCCCTCCACAGATCCATGATGTTATTTCCTCAAATAATTTCTGATCTTATGAATGAAATCTTCCTTCAAAAAAAAAAAACCTTAATAGTATAACTTGGTAATAGTTTCTAAAAGGAAAATCTGGATCTCAAGTTTATACGTCATAGGCTTTTAAATCATGTACATTGGGAATCAAAGCATAAAATTATGGCCTAAAGACCATAGCATATGTATGGCTGCAGCAGATAGAGAGTTACATTGTAATTGCGTGAGGCAAAGGGATGACAACAAAACTCATTCAGCATTTTGAATAAAATAGCTACCAACATGAAAGTGAAGATAAAAGAGCAGTCACCTAGGAACATCTAGAGAGCACATGCATTAGGTATACAGGAAAAAAGCTTCAAGTGTCTTTGACTATTTATAAGCACTTCAGAAGTGTTTTCTACAACTGACTTTTTAGTTGAGAGCAAATATCTCAACTAACTTAACAAGTCTCCTTAGCATGGAAAACATGCCTCTACAATCTGAAATAGCATAGATTTGTATGGAAAACATAAGAAAAACTTTACTATTTTTGGGATTTGTGCCACTTGGAACATCATTTAAGTTGTATGAGTTGAAGATTATGATGTAAAAAACTTTGAGCGTGAAAATTGGAATGAGACTTGATCTCTATCATATGATTCAATACAGTCAAAGGCCATCATCTGAGTCAATAGTTGACGTTGAGAAATCAGACGATAGAGATCTCATGTTTCGTACCAATTTTTTGCCTCAGATCTTTTCAACGTGGTCTTCAAATTAGAAGGTATTTTACATGGCACAGATCCCAAAAATAGCAAGCCTTTCTTTTTAACATTGTGCACAGTACAAATCTCGTGTGCAAGTTGTAGCTCCCAAAACATAATTGCTGATGTAAAGCACTCACCAATAAGTTCCAGCCCCTTGAGAAGTAAGCTCCATACCCTGGGATCCGACATCATCCTCTACAATTTTACTGAGTCCAAAATCAGTTACTTTTGCAACACCAACCTCATCAAAGAGAACATTTCCAGGCTTCAAATCATAATGAATAATTTTCTGCGGTCTCTTGTTCAAGTATACAAGGCCTTGAAAAATCTGAACAATTATAATCCTAGCTTCCTTCTCTGGCAGGACAGGTGTTGCTTTAAGAACCGCATCCAAATCTTTCCCTGAACCAAAATACAAGTGATTAATGTAGAACAAGAGAGACTTAGATAATGCAAAGATCATGCTTCTGAGTTACATTCCAGAATATGTAAAAAGAAAATTCTATACAAATCGTTGATGCATTGCAATCATAAATTTGAAACCACACAAAATTAGAAAAAATAGCCCTTTCGTAGATCAACAAGTTACACTGATGTAATGCGAGTTACATGACAATAACACACCCAAAAAGATTACAACCTATTTATAATAGAATCCATCGGGCAGTTATCAATAATAGAGATAGAAGTTATTCATATCTTGCAAGGTATATAAAATTTTGAATCTCCCCACTCTATGGACGTGTCGGGAAAAGTATGTTCACATGTATGAAACACCTCCTCCTTCTACCGTGAGATCCGCCTTACAGCAGTCTTCTTATTTTGAATTTCTTTTATATCTTTTCAAAAAAAAATTTGGGTGCCTCTGTTTGCGCCCATGCATTCTCTGAAAGCACCCACATCCCAGACCCCCTTGACTATGTGGGTGCTTTCAGAAAAAAATTGAAGCAAGAGGCCAGTTTGCCATGTGCCAGTAGTGTCTCCCTTATCCGTACTAGGTACCCATGCCTGTATATTGTATGGCAGCATCTCCATACTGATTCTAGGATATATAAATCCACGGCATGAGAAATGTGTGTGATTATGTGTAGAAGACAATGAAGTTTTGGCGCTCGAGCCACTAAACACACTTGCAATGAATTTGTTAAATCAGGTATATGTGAAAAATTGGTAACTTTCAGACCATGAAAACTAAATCCCTATAATCTTCAATACAAGAATCCCCGCATTCCTATTGTTTTATCTATAAAAAAAAGAGATCATGCATGTAACTTCAGTTTCACTACAAATGAATGACAATTGAAAAAACTTACCAATTTATCCATTAGAAACAAAACTGAATTGAACCACTTAGAACATTTTTTTCCCTGGGTGAGTTTTGGAAAATTAACCTAATTTGTCACCCTTGGGATCACAACTGAAGCAATGTCTTGACTCCCACTTTTAAAATGCCTTTATTTTTCTAGTGTTTGGTAAAATGAGTGAACAATTATTTGGATTTTAGCATCCAGATTTTTTTTTTTTTAAATGACAAGACTCTGTAATATTACATTAAACAAATGGAAAGAACATAAGAAATACACAAACATAACTTTTCAAGGGCCCAAGTATCCTGACCGTCATTTAAACAACAAAATGGTGATTAAATGATCTAACACCACCAATGGTTTAAGATGTGAGCAATCCATACCATCAAAAAGATAGATCATAGATTGACATGCAACAGGCCCAAAAATGGTGTTTCAAAATCAACCGCTGTTTGCAGTTTTAAAGGCTGATATTAAAGTTCATCAATCGGATGGTTCATATCCACTTATAGGCATGTTTCTCTGGGCTGAGACATGTTCGACTGATAGATTGCTACTTGGACAATTTAGATTGATCACAGATGTTCACCACATGGCATAATGATAATCAAACTTCTATGGTGTGAGATTAAAAGTCTGACTTTAATGGTATAAGATCATTAAAACACCATTCTGGTGTTTAAATGTCTGTCAGGAGCAATTATACCAATTTTTAATCTTACAAACAGATAAGATACAAAAAATTTAAGCAATGGAAAGAAGATAAGAAATATACATAAGAAATGGAAAGAAAATAAGAAATACACAACGTAAAATTTTAAGGGTACATCTAATCACGCGTACCACATTACTGGTGGGCACCTACGCTGAGAACCATTCACTGCATTGAATCAGACGATGGAGATCGTTTCTTCATTGTAATCTTCCACACAATGGATTTGACACCATGGGCGTACCATTTTTCGTTTCCACATGGCACAAATCCCTAAAATTTGCCCTAAAATCTCTTGAGCGTGATGGTTGCCACAAGGATCAAAATATCGGATTTCGTTTTGGTCATGACCGAAACCAAAATTTTCCCCTCAATTTTGGATTTCGGTTTCGGATTCAGTAGGGACCAAAACCAAAGCATGAAGATTTCGGCCGAATTTTTTATCCATGGGCTGCCATGTGATTTAGGGTCACTTTTTAGGAATCTGTGCCACATGAAAACAAAAACTGACAGTCTGATGGTACGCGCCATGGTGTCAAGATCCATTGTGCAGAAGATTGGGATGAAAAACAATCTCCACCATCTGATTCATGCAGTCAATGGTCCTCAGCATAGGAGCCCACCAGTAATTTGGTAGGCATGATTAGAGGTACCCAATCTTCAATCTTACAAACAGATGAGATATAAAAACCTTAGCAGTGAAGGGAGTTTTTACCGCTGCAATACTCTAACACAGTACAGAATGTATTGTGATCAATCTCAAAGGTGTCCCATAGTCGCACGATGTGATGATGCACCAAAGTCTTATGAATGTTGTACTCACGGATCGCATGGCGTATATAGCTCTGCTTCTTTTCTTCACTCCATTGAGCATTCAAACCATGAAGCTTACATGCAACATATCTATATTCCACCAAGTCATATGCCTGCCCGAAAGTTCCCACTTCAAATCACTGCAAAAAAGTATATGCTCACCAATGCCTATATAGGCAACATAATAATCTAAAAATTTGTTTCAGTAAGAGGATAACCTCTCTGAAACTTTTCAGATTATGCAACTCTAGTCACCATACACTTGATGGTTCTTAGTGTTTGTAGACAGGTATGAGGATTTACCTTGTATACCTCACTGAATCCTCCCTTCCCTAGAAGGTTTAAAAGGGCATATCGATGATTCAGAATTTGGAAATTGTTGAAGCGTGACCCATCCTCGTCCCGTATGCGCTTCATCTCGCGTATAAGCCTTCCCTTTTCTAGCTCATAGCGATCTCTCTCGCGTAAAGAAATTTCTTCCTCCTAAAATCCATCGTACAATAATATGATCACATATTTGAATAAATTCAAGTGTCTTCTATCCCAAGGGTCTAACATATTGGAATCACTTGCAGAAAATGATATTCATCATTCAATACAACTAATATAAGTTTGGATCAGATTATACAATGAGGAAAATTTTCTAACATATCCTCACGGCTTGCAGACTCGCACATTAGAGTTATTGCATTATTCGATGCAACATTATATAAGTTTGGGTCATAGCATACAATGAAGAAATTTAAAGGTTGGATTCGAAGACTAGATCAGCAAATTTTGCTTAAATTGGTATTTGGTACTGAGCAATGTAAACCTTTCACATATCATTATACGAGCTCAAAATCCTATACACATGGGATAAGATGATATTTAATCTGCAATCAATCCAACAAAATGGAATTTTTACTTAGCAACACAAAATATCTTTCAGTTCATATCACCCAAAATAAAGTCCAATATTAAGCTATTATTCTGTAACAATATATCATCTTGTACAAAGGTGATAAGTCTATAACCGATAATGCTCATAGTTTTTACTATTATTGGGGAGAGTTTAAAATGAAATACTGATATTATTTATCCTTCGCTTATACAGTAATAAAAATGAAAACATATTGAAAATAATGTTAAATCATACAGCATAGCACCACCGTCAGGATATGTACTTGATGGAAGATGGACCACTCAGATCAAACATAGGACGTTGAAACTCACACGTTTGATGCTTGCTAGACGGGATTTGTAGATCTCATCCTTGATGAGAAAATCATCTTCTGGTATCCCTGATTCATGGTCACTTCCATCGCCCTTATCTATCAAAAAGAAAATGATAAAAACAATAGAGAACTGTTAATTGTAATTACAGCATACGGAAATTCAGATCGGCTTATGTCTAATATGAAGAAGGTGAGCAATGTTTGGATAAACCATAATGATACAAGAAAACATAAGCATGCAGGCCGAGTGTTATTGAATTAAAAGTTTCGTGAGAAGTTGATCAGGATCTTAGCTCAATTCCATGATATCAGTGAACATGGAAACATTTTTAACTTACCGGATTGACGTTTCTTCAGTGACTTCCGATGTCTCTCGACAGTCTCTTTTGCTTCCAACAAATATCTCTGGAAAAGACAATTTATCAACATTGTAGCCTTATGATAAGGAATTTAGTACAAATTTTGTTTCATAAATATAAATTAACATACTAATAACTCGATGGCATGATAAGTGCAAGATAAGTGCAAAAGCACTGTATGATTTACAATAAAGATCCATCATTACACAACAAAATTCACGAGAAGGTAACTCATGAGGGAAAATCCTTAAAAGAGTTCTGGATTCTTCATACTCCAAAGGAACCAGTTAAAGCAGTAACTAGGCGAGCTGTGAGACCCTGATACTTCCATATGCTTAGCATACCGGAAAAAAAAAGGGTAACTAAATCGTGAATGTGAGGGATGATCCTCGAAAAAGCTTTGGAATCTTCACCCGTCACACTAACTAGCTTTAGAAGTAGCAATTAGGTAAGCTGTGAGCCACTGAGCCTTCTATATGCCTAGCAAGCCAATATCAAGATGATATGACATAGACACCAATATCAGAAAAACAAGAGACAGAATTAAATGAGAGAAAACGGTTGATCCATATGGGTTATGGAAATTTTCAAGTTAATTTTCTTTTTTTAGCTTTAAATTTTCTACCCTAATGAGTTCTTCTCAATAGGTACGTTACTTGTTTTCGTGACCTGTTATTATGGGTTTATTAAATATCCACCATACACATATATATAAGGAACCTGATTAGGTGCATTCCCATTGTCTATTTTTAAGGCTTGATATTTGGACAATCAAAATTCAGTCAAAGTTTGACTTTCATCCTCAATTTTTGGTTTATTTGTTTTTAACTTGATTTATAAAATGCATGTGTTCCACATGCACCAAAACAGTGTTTTGCCTGCCACGTGGATCTTAGTGCACCATCTATATATATAAGGTAATGATCACCTAACTCGAGTCACGCATGAATATAATAGATTTATAAATTCACAATTTCTTTTTTTTTTTTTAAACTCAATTTGTTAAAGGAAATTAAAAAAGAGAAAAATAAGAAAATGATTTGTAATCGATGTTGGCACAAACAACTAAGAGGAAGGATGTTGGCCAACCAGGTTAGGCCTTTGATGGGTAAGTTATTTCGGTATTCCAAGGTGCTTCGATTCCAGATGGAAATGTTTTTTCATCACTATCTCTACTGCGTAGATCTTTATATCATGATCAGTTACCTATACCGATCCTATGATTCGTTTACAGATGTAGAGGATCTAAATCTCTACATGCCTCCCAAGAGTTCACTTATTTGGCAGCGCCAGTGTTCCATGCTGGCCCATACAGATACACAAACCTGGTACCTAATACCAGCTCTTTCTAGTGACCAAAAAACCTAAAATAGGATCACAAGTACAGGGCGCCTCACTCAAACTTGGCTATTTATTGCATTATAATTTAAATATTCCAATCTGTGGACTATAATATCATCCGTTGTTTCTAATTTTAACGGGTGATATTAAAGTTCATCAATCGGATGGTTCACATCCACTTATAGGCATTTTTCTTTAGGCTGAGACATGAACCAATGATAGATTACCACTTGGACTATTTAAATTGATCAAAGATATTCACCAAATGTCATAATGATAAATCATACTTCAATGGTTTGAAATCAAAAAAGTCTAATTTTAATGGTGTAGGATCCTTTAAACACCATTTTGGTATTTACATGTCAGTCAAGTGCCATTATCCCAATTTGAATATATCTGACAAGCCACGACTCATTGCAAACCAAGGTAGTTAAGAGGGTGTAGCGAGGTCATGGCGAAGAGGTTCGCTATACCATGGCGTGGCCATAGCGAAGCCATGGTGAGGCTATTTATTACTGTAATTTAAAAAAAAAAATTATTTAATGTATTAATTAGTAGTATTCTTTTTTTTAAAATATATTTTTTATATAAGAAAAAAAATATAGGAAGAAAAAAATTTAACTATTAAAGCATCATACTTTGATTCTAATATTGAGGATTTCATGTTCTAGGAATAAACAAATATCAATAAATACAAATCAAATATGGAACATCAACAAATTTGCAATATGGTAAGTATAAATAAATAAATATAAAATATCAACAAATATAGTATATTTAAAAATATGAAATATTAAGTACACATACGGTAGTATCGCCAACAATGAAGTTTTGGGAACGATGGTGTTAGTAAATGTTGTGATGAGAGAGAGAGTCGAAGATTTTGTAACTTATAAGTTGAGATTTTGTGACTTGTAAGTTAACTTTTGTAACTTATATATTATAAAAATGTCATAACTTATAAATATTATACGTTATTATCCAAAAAATAAAATAGCGTGTATAGCGATGTCATAATGCTATTCCGCCATGGCGACGCTATGGCGTCACTATTTAGCCATCATGGCTATTTATATGGCGTTTCTCATCGCCATTCATCATGGTGAGGCCATAGCGAGGCTATAGCGTGGCCTTGACAACCATGATGCAGACTAGGAGCAGCAGCACTGTGCAAGAATTGACACAATCAAGGATTTTCTTGCTCTTTAAATTATGTGCATCTAAAGGTCGACCATTCACTACACAAGTACAACTGATAAGGGAACAACTCATTGTCTGCAATGAGCCTTGGCTCATTGTAGAATAACCAGCTTTTCTAATGCCTAAGACTTTGTTCAAAGCTTGAGAGGGTTAAGACAAGGCGATCCATTGTCTCCATTTCTATTTAATATAGTTGTTGAAGCCCTTAATGAGATTATCCAGTTGGCAATGAACTTGAGATTCTTTAATAGTTTTCGTGGGGGAGGTCAGGGGAGAAGAATCACACATCTTCAATACACAGACGACATATGATCTTCTGTGGCCGAGAGAGAGAGAGAGGAGGTTTGGTGGTTAAAGTTGTTATCCGATGTTATGAAGCTTGCTCGGGTCAACAAGTCAATTTGGCAAAGACTAGTATGATTGGAGTTTGTGTGGAGGAAGAAACATTTTCGCACATGGCGGATCTAATTGGATGCAAGACCAATGCCCTTCCTTCTTCCTACCTTGGTATGATTGTGTGTCGGGATTCCTCGGCAGTCTCTTTGGGATCCGGTGATGGATAGGTTTGAGAAAAGGTTAGCAATGTGGAAGGAAAACTTGCTTTCAGTGGGCTCATCAAGGCCACCCAATCCTCCGATTTTTTTATATGACTATGTTCAAGAGCCCAGTGGAGGTTGTTAACTGGTTGGAGCAACTCAAGAGAAACTTCCTTTGGAAAGGGGAGGTGACTCCAAGAAGTTTTATTTGATAAATTGGCTTGTCAATTGCCCATGGTTTATAGGAGCGTGGGCATTAGAAGACTCAAGGAAATGAACTTGGCTCTATTGCGTAAGTGGCTCCGGAGGATCGGTCTCAATGCAGTTGGCATGCGGGTCCAAGTCCTTCAAGATAATATGGTATGGAGAATGCTCGCAGGCTGGTCCATCCCGACGACTACAATTGGTTTTTGTTTTGCTTGGTGGAGAGGCGACTCATCGGTTAAGGAATATTTTCAACAAGGTGTCAGATTCGAAAGAAGTGATGGCAGGCGCATTGCTTTTGGGGGAAGCAATTGGTTGGGGGAGTTGCCTCTAAAATTTGTTGGCTCATATTTATGGCAGCAAAACATATAGTTATAGTTCTTGGGAGAATAGGAGGGCTGGGCGAAGGAGAAGGATGGAAAATTCTCGGTAAAATCCTTCAACAAGTATTTCATCAGAAAGCCGACCGTCAATCAAGAGTGGGTACGTTTATGGAACAGATGCTCCCCTCCGTGTATCCTTATTTTCTGCAAGACGGTAGCTTGGGAGATCAGCTAAACCAGAGGTATGCATATTCAAGACCTCCGCATGATGTGTGGTTTGCAGCAGGAGGATATTAATCATCTAATGATCCATTATTGTTTCGCGAGTAGCATTTGGGTGATGTTGCTCGGTCCTTTCCAAGTGCTTGGTGCCATCCGAAGACTTGTGGGGAATTATTTGTTGCTTGGGGAAGGGCTGATTTCACTGGTATAACCAAAATGTTTTGGGATGCAGTGCATTTGTCTGTGATATGGTCGATTTGGTTGAAAAGGAATCAACCAGCTGGTTTGATAATGAATCGGTCAAGGGGATTATGGTGTTCTGGGCTCGGGCAAGGATTTCTACATGATCAGGGCAGCTTGGAACTGATCAGGGAGTATTGGGACAGTTTGCAAAACTTATCAGTAGCGTTCCAGGTATGGTGTTTGGTTAGGGGCTCTGAGAGGCTGTCAGGTGTATATTTTTCTTTGGTCTCTTTGACCTTTTGTTTTTTGTTTTATTTTCTTGGTTCTTTAGCCTTTAGCCTCTCACTTAGATGCATTTCATTCTGTACTTTTCTTTCCTTCTTTCTCTTTTAATAATTTTTTCACTACCAATCAAACAAAAAAAAACAGGTAAGTGGGCAACAGGCACCCTATTTTTAAAAATAAGCACTGCTGAAAAGGACCATACAAGATGAGCATGAACGTCTTTCAGTGCTTGGCCATCCTCCCATGTCTCGGATAAAACAGTTCCAGCCCTGCAGTTCAAAAGCAAGAAAAATCAACAAATTAAAACAAAGACAAATTGCATCCAAATGCAACAACCCAAAAGCTTCATAAAGAATAGAAATAAAATGTTGATCAGGATCTCAGGATCTTTAATCATTCAACACTCTATGCAAAAACATATGTGCGCGTGTGTCTACTGTCCAAACACAATGCCTGCAGTCAATTCAAGAAGCTGGAAGGGATTGTAGAAGGTGCCTGGGAAAGGGCATGTGAATATGTGACAATTAGTGCAATAAAGGAATAGGTACAGCATGACCACGAGAGTGGTACTCAGACTTGATCTGCATCTTAGGGCGCACACCATCATTCTTAACAACTAAGTTTGCTGACCATCACCCCAACTGGGTCCAGTCCAAGGTATCAAGTATCAGCGGTATCGGCGATACATACCGGTATTTTGGCCAACCGATCCCAATACCACCCCGATAAAGGTATCGCTATCAAGTATCAGCTCTAAAGCACTGTATCGATCGATGCATAACACGTATCGGCCGATACGGCTTAGGTATCAACTGAGAGCTTCCAATTTTGAAATTTGTTTAGCATTTTTTTTTAAATATTTCATCTTTGTTAAAAAAAAAAATAACGTCTAATAGTTTATTGACAGGACTTTTATGACAAATAAGACTATAACACATCCCTTAGTGTGTTCGTACCTAATACATAAATGTACATTAGACTAGAGTATATAGTATATACTATGTAGTATATACTGTTTAATACTATATAGTATATAGTATATACTATGTACTATATAGTATATATTGTATTGTAGGGCCTCAGACTCAGTCCTTGGTAATCGCCCAATCGACCCTATTTAGATTTTTTTGTATCGGTGTATCGGCCAATACGTATCGGCAATTCGTATTGGTCCTCCACGGACTGATATGCAATCCCGAGTCCAAGTTTGATACCTTGGTCCAGTCCAATCAATAACCTGCAGGAAGTCAGCTAATATAAATGTGGCAAAGGTCCATCTACGGTGTAAAGTGCATTTGATCTGCCAGGTGTTGAACTGGCCAATACTCCAATAGGTGTAAACTTTGAGATGTGGCGCATCAACTTGGACGCCTACCATGTGGACAGACTAGGTTGATGACGATTTTGCCACATACACAGTTGAGATAATGGCGTAATATTCCTATACTCATGGTTGTCAAGGTCACCCCATGGCGAATGGAGATGGGAAACGCCATATACAACCAAATAGCCATAATGGCTAAATAGCGAGGCCATAACATTGCCATGGCGGAATAGAATTATGGTGTCACTATGCACACTATTTTGGTTTTTGGATAATAACATATAATACTTATAAGTTATAACAATTTTATAATATATAAGTTACAAAACCCCAACTTATAAGTTACAAAATCCTCGAGACTCTCTCTCTCTCTCTCTCTCTCTCTCTCTCTCTCTCTCTCTCTCTCTCTCTCTCTCTCTCTCTCGTCACAACAGCTACCAACACCAGCTATAATTTATATAATATACTGTATAATACATTAGTACTGCAGCTTTGGTTTTCATGCATCTCTTTCACACCAAACAGCACAGGATATGCAATAATATATATTTATATACACAAACACATAAAATGCTGCATACTAGAGAGCCCGGCAGGCTCAAGCCCAAGCCCAGCCCATTTCTTTAATCGGGCTGGTACAGCATGATTAATGAACGGACTAAAGATATAAATCCGAAATGGGCCGGGCCACAGGCCTGCCCAACCAATTGGCACCACTGTATTCGATATGTGTGTGTTGAATAACTTGCATGCCAATGATCTATTACATACAATTTATGAACTAAGCAAAAGAATTTAATTGCCAAATAAGTTAGCCAACCTAGAAAATGTATCCGACTATGGAGCACAATTATTTATTTGCATTGAAGCCTCATGGTCAATACTATAGCTTCAAGCATTCACTTCATGGTTTCCCCTTCTTACACAACAATGAAATGCATGAATTAAATTCTACCTAATTACGCCAACATTTCCAAGCCTAAGAGAATCCTGCCGTGTCTTCATCCTGGCTTCTTGCCTCTCAGCTTTTGAAACCGATATCAAGAGATCAGATAACACTTTTATTCGCTGTATCAGGTGAATTAAATCAAAAACCAATATCAGAATATAGTTCCAAGCACCCAAGTTCCCAATCAGTTGACATCAAATATGAAGAAATTAAAAAAGGTGCACATAATCCAAGAGGAAGAATGACTAACCATCCAGTACAATCAATCAAATAATGGAAAAGGACAGGCATTAAACTGGTTAGACAGACCTAGATGGCATGAAATCGTACACAGAAAGATTACTTTATGCATAAAGATTATAAGTTGAAGTTATGAAGATTGAAGAGATAAAGAGAAATTTAAAAATCATAGACTACAATATGGAACAAAAAAAAATGATAAAAGTTCACAATCATGGTATCTGATTGGGCTGCTGTGACTGCCTGAATCTAACTTTGATTACATTGGTAAAGCAATCATAGTCAAGCAAGATTGGAGGGAGTACGACATGATAACACAATGGATACACAGTATGCAGGTCTGATTGGCATGTGTTGTATTTAGTCCCATTTCAATATTTTTCCCACCAAGTTATATCGCATCCTTATCGAGCTGCTCTAGATAGGGCTTCTGTTGTTTCTATTCCTTGCACATCCTTATCGAGCTGCTCTAGATAGGGCCTCTGTTGTTTCTAGTCCTTGATCTGTTAGGGAAGCTGTCAATCATTCCTTCTGGTTCACTGCAATGGCTGAAGAAATGGTTGCTCTTGAGAAGAACAAGACCTGGGAACTTGTTGATCTCCCCTTATAAGAGAATTGTTGAATGTTGTGTCGTTGGGTATTCATTTTTAAATATAGAGGATGACACTACTGAAAGATATAAGGTCTGCCTAATTGCAAAAGGTTTTAGTCAATTGCTATGAATGGACTTAACGGCTACTTTTCCTCCTGTGGCTCGAGTCTCGGCCGATACCTACCAAATTTGAAATAATTTTATTTTTTTTAAATATATATTTCCTTTTTATCAAAAAAATCACCTAATAGTTTAAATATAGGTTTTTTATGATACTTTTTAAGACTACAAGTCTAAACATTTTTCAGATTTTTTTCAAAAAAAAAATAATAAATCACCGTATTGGTGTATCGGCCGATACCGATACCCGTACCTGATTTGCTACCTTAATTGGGATACATGTTTGTATATATATTGTAGGGTTACTTTGAGGTGTGTTAGATACAATATTGGGTGTATATGCATTTGTATCCATATTTGTGTCTTTCGGTAGTTATATACACTAGTAGTCATTGTTTCCAACTCTCTTCTTCATCAACCTGACCCTAGTCTTTGGAATCTAACCCTAACTAATTAAGAAAGTCAAGTAAATCCCCTCTTGCGCTCTATGATAGCTGCTATTTGAGCTCGCGATCAATAATGTTGTGTTGGTCAGAGAGGTTATGGTACGAGAAAGGATAGTATTGTGTGGAAATTGGAATACTCAGCTTTGTTCGAACCAAAGAAAGGAAGAATGTGGAATGCTCACATCCCTGTGGGTCGGTAGTCCTAAAGGAGTCCATGCTTCGAGTTTCTTCAGTGATAAAGGGTGTAGATAGGAAGATTAAAGGCTGCTTTTCGATAATATACTTTTAGACTTTCAACATAGAAAGCTGTTAATCAATCAATATTGTACCGTTTTGTAGAAAACTGTTAATTTTTCTTTATCTATTTTTTTACCCTATATTTTACCCAAAAGCGAGTCTTACAAAACATTTCATATTAACAAATTTTTATTAGTTCATAAATTTTCCTAAAAATAGTTCAGATGTATACTAATTAAACTGTTTGTTTCAATGGAATGGTTTATTAACTTTCAACCATGAGATGGAAGTAAATATAACTAGACACTTTAGAATGCAAGCCAAACTCCAAATAAAGAGATAAAGAGGATAGCTAGCATTCTAAAATTATTTGGATTCCACGAACTCCATATTAACCATCTCTGTCAAATTTAGCACACTCATTTAGCAACTCATATTCACAGGCAGATGTCTACCATAAAATATTTGAAAAGGTATTTCACATATAGAAATGCATAATAAAGGAAAGACTACAAACCTTTGGCTTCATCTGCTGGTCTTGTTCTTTAAGGTCTCTCAGTTCCTGTGTATATCAGAACAAAAATGCAATGAGGGATTTTTTCCTGATCACTAAATTTTTTTTATCAATAAAAAAATGCAATCTTAAAAGAAAATGAATGAACAAACAAAAAACAGAGAATGCAACCAAACAACTATCACCTTCTCAAACTGATTGCAAAGCTGCTGATGATCAGAGGCTTCTTGGCGTGCTTTACATAAATCGTCTTCTAGTGATGCAACTTTTCCACATAACATTGATATCTCCTCCTTTATTACCACCCAAAAAAAATATGACACAGATCAGGTGGTCGCTCATGCAAATGCTAATAATTTCAAGTATTTGGGGTTAATATAAATGTTTGAAAACATAAAGGGCCAACTTGACTCCAGGTTTCTCATACAGCAGTTGAAAACAGCAACATTTTTACTAACTTCCAAATCTGTTTTAATAAAAAACTAGCATACATCCATATTGAAGTTGGTTAATTCTCAACCAAATGAAACTGTTGATGCATGTGAGACAAAGACATTGGAAGCAGTAGCAGATGGGTTGCGGTCAGAGATGAAGGAGACAGATGTCAGCGTGGTTCTCTAATAATGTTTATGGAAATCTGTGTGGGTATTTTAACAGCTCCAAAGGTCTCTGGCCTAGAGACCCCCTATCCTCGTCTTTTTAATACTGTCAGAGAGGGGCTAAGTAGGCTTATCCGGAAGCTACAAATCTACAGTATTTCAAAGGATTCGATGTGGCTAGAGAAGGACCGGTAATCTCAAATCTACTATATGCAGATGATACAAGTTTTTCTAGAGCAAATATTGAGGAGACATGGAGCGCAAAAGCCAAACGCCGATGCTACAAGGTTGTTTCTGGGCAGAAAGTGAACTTGGTGAAGGCCTATGTTACTTAATTCATTGCTACAAGGCTCTATAGGTTGCGGTTGGGATAGACCTATGTTACTTAATTCGCTCACTCACCCAGAGAAACGCGAATTGAATACAGCAAATCGAGTTCGACATAACAAGCTAATTGTCGAATTAATCCATGCAAATTGGATTCATTTAAAGTTTTAAAAGCATAAAGAGAAGATTTGAACTTAAGTTTTTATGTAATTAATAAATAATTTTAAAACTCATCCTACCCCAGTGAATTGGATTCATTTAAAAATAGCGAATTGCGAACTCGAATTTGAATCAAGCGAATTAGCGAACTAAGTAACTATGGGATAGGCTTTCCTCTTCTTATTTGGGGCTTACTCTGTGTGCTGGGACATCAAATAGAGTTTTTTGGGAGCCAACTGTTGGCAGGGTGGAGAAAAGACTCGCTATTTGGAAAGAAACTTTGTTGTCTATTGGGGTCAGACCCTCATCAAAGCAACTCTCTCCAACTCTCCGGAGTTTACTATGTCTATGTTCAAATGTCCTATTGCGGGTATTGGGAACTTTGAGAGAATACAAAGAGATTTTCAGTAGGAAGGAAGGGGGCGATACTAAACAGTTCCACCTTGTTAACTGGGTCACTTGTATTCTACTGAAGAAAGAAGGTGGGGTGGGTATAAGAGACCTCAGAAATTTCAACTTGGCTCTTTTGGGTAAATAATTGGGGAGAATAGGGGAAAAAGGGAGGCCTTATGGGTCAAAATAATCCATGCTAAATATGGAGGGAGAGATAATGGATGTGAACCTTGCACAGCAAGGTAGAGGCTTGGCCTGATGGGGTTTCCTTGGTGTGGGAGCAGTTTTTCTCTCATATTAGCTGAATCTGGGGAGTGGTACCAGAATTTCTTTTTGGCATGCTCATTGGGTGGGGGAGCAGGCGTTGGCGTATAGATATAGTGATGTCTCTGAGATAGCGGTAAATAAGGATGCTTGGGTGGCTGAGGTTGTTAAGAACTCCGGCGGAAATCGTTGGTGGGATAACAGCTTAGAAGAAATCTTAGGGATGAGGAGGCAGAGCAGCTCCTGATCTTCTATCTTGCCTCCAGGAAGTAATCCCAATAATCAGGGGACGGATTGGAGAATATGAATGCCTGGGTTCTCCGTGAAATCCTTCTATAACATGCTGCAGAGTAAGAAAGATGTGAACAAGAGTTGAGAAAGTAGCCTTTTTCACTTCAACGGTGGAAATGGGAAAGGTGCTTACTATGGATCAATTGAACAAGAGAGGAATGGACCTCAGAAACATTTGGGTGCTATGTGGTTCGGAGGAAAAGAAGAGACAACCATCTCTTCCTGCATTGTCCCTTTGCTAAGGTGGTTTGTAACTGGTTTCTAAGGTTGCGTTTGGGTAAGCTTTTTCGAACCAAAGAGCAGCTTTTTCGAGCTTTGGCTCCGGCGGAGAGCTGCTTTCACATTTGGTAATACAGCTCCTTGCCCCATTAGCTCTGGCGGGAGCTGTGTTAATTAATAAAACTGCTCTCTGTCAGAGCAAATTTTATCTTCTCTGGCCGAGAGCTGTCTGCTCTTATAAGAGCTAACCTAAACACAGCCTAAGGTTTTTGGCTGTATGGTGGGCTCCAGGCTAATGAAAAAATTCGGGAAGGCCACTGATCTGGCTGTGTGGTGGGCTCTGTAGCTGGATCGTAACCAAAGGATCTTCTGAAACAGTCAAACTAATACTAAAATGGTGGTTAAGTTTGCCTCTTACGGTACTGTGGAATGGGTGCGGAATGAGGGAGGGGATTGGCAAAGACTTGTTGCGGGAGATTCGGGAGGCTTGGGATGATCTGGCTGCTGGGTAGTCCGCCTGGCTGGTGCACTTCACCTGCATCTGAGGGGTAGCTTTGCCTGCTGCCTGGATATTTTTTTGAGTTGCCCGGCCCTTTGGGACTTTTGTTGTTTTCTTTATCTTTTTTCTATTCCTTTTTGTTTTCGGTTCTAGCGTAGCCAATCGCAACACTGCTTTTTTTTTCTTTTGTTCTGTCTATTTTAATATATCCTTTTCCCTTTATCGATCAAAATAATAAATGCAGTAGCATACCAGTAAAGAAGCCTTCTCATCCTTCCCAATTTGTTCTTTGGTCGAAATCTCCTGAGTAAATTAGAAAAAATCAGCTCTATAAAGAAACAGGAATCTGCAGAACTAATCTTCTTGGCAACTAAAAGTGCCCCAGAATTACTTGGCGATAATAATTTTATTATCATAAGAGTTTCTGCATATGAGTGCTTCGGAATGAAGGAATAATACATTGACCAAAAATTACATAATTTAATAATGTAATTACTGAAGCTCAAGCTCTGGCAACCACGGATCAAAATCTCGGACATCCGATACGTATCGCCCAGGGCACGGGACGATACTTACCATTTGTACCGGCCGATACACTGACTGTATCGCGATACATTGATTGTATCGCCGATACATTGAGTGCATCACCAGTACAATTATTATTATTTTAAATGTATCAGCGGTACATTGAATGTATCACCGATACGTGACCCTTTCAAAAAAAAATAAAAAAATAAAAACCGGACGATACATTCAGACGATACATTTAATGTATCGTCCGATACAAACGATACATTGGACGATACGAACAATACAGTGGACGATACATATACCAGGCGATATTTGGAGTATCTATCGTACTGCTGCCGTTCGATTCCAGTACGTATTGGATGATACATACCGGTATCGTCTGAGATTTTGACCCACGCTGGCAACCTTTTGCCTTTAATAATTAGCAGATAGCCAATATAATAACATTTGCCTTGTCAGAGAGGACAGCATTGTTAACGTAGTTGTAAATTTAAATAAGTGTCTTGCATTCCAGAAAATAAAAGGGGGAAAAAAGGAGGAAAAAAAGGGTTGTTCCCGTGATTTTCCCATATAATAACCAACTCAAAATGAAACATGGAAAATAGGCACTTATCTAATTGTACCATATAATCATGACTCAAACTTACCCAACCTCCAGAAAATATCAAGGGTAATTGGTGGTGAAAATGTGAAAAGATAAGCAATGAAAAAGGCATGCGACGTAATCTCAGGAAGATATACCTTCTGTGATGAGCTTTCAAGCTGACCATTGGATGGTGAAATAGTTGACGAGGACACCACTTGATCATTAGCTCTTGAACCACGCTTCCTGCTTGTTCCAGAAAGTCCCCTGCTGCGACCTTGTTTTCTCCTATTTGCACTGTCCAAACCAGGTTTCACATCTGTGGTTTCCATGATTCTTACCCTTCCATTACCCTGGTTTCTTTAATTTAAGTTAAATAAAAGAAGCACTAAAAATAAAAGCAAAGCAGAACCAACATAAACATAAGCCCCAAAACAAGGCAATCATGGCCAATGCTGTGTTAGGAACTTTATTGTCCCATATTTAGCCAACTGATTATTTATCTATTATTTTGGATTGCAAAAAATGCTTTTCGTTGATTAGAATATAAAGGAATCAAGCCCAATCAAGTCGTTACCGTAAGACTAGAAAATGCCAAAACTGGAAACCCTTAAGAGCAGCAAATCAGGAAGGGTATTTACGATCACTTTAAAAATTGCCCTCATATGCCATCGAAAAGCATAGATTACGCTTGGAGACTCCAATCCAACCAAGGATCAAAATTTCGGTCATATTTTGTATCGGATTGAAATTATCGGCCAAAATTTCGGCCAAATTATCGGTTTTCGACCGAATTTTCGGGTTCAGTCATGCCCCAAACCAAAATTTTGGCCGATATTTTGATCCTTGAATCCAACACAGAAACACAAGTCCATCCCAAAATTTAATTCCATGCTTAAGTTTACCAGGATCACTTTAAAAGTTGGCCCACACAACATTGATATTTGGAAATGATATTAAAGTACATTTGAGTACTCCAATCAAACAAAGAAGCCATGACTCCATCCAGAAACATATGTCAATGCTTATAAGCATAGTCACAAAAGTCTCCGACTTATTCATAAAATCAGAAAAAGTCTGCGACTTGCAGTCATCCCGACTTTATCGCCAATTAATCAGTCAAGTCGTGGCTCGGCCGCTTAATCAGTCAAGTCATGACTCAGCCGATTAATTGGTGATGTTTGTGAAGGGTCCGAGTTTTTCCTTTTTTTCCACTTATACTTAAGTAAAAAATAATAAAAAAATTAGGGTTTGTACTATATTGTTCAGTTTGTTCATAAAGAACCTTTCGGTTCTACCTATTTGGTACTATTTTGTTCATTAAAATCATTATTTTTAACTGGAAATATACTATGATATACTTTTTCTATTTGTTTGAATTTTTTTATTTTTCCCGACTTACACTCTGGCCTATTTATTGTCGACTGCCGACTTTGTGACTATGTTTATAATTTATATGCATCAGCAAACATGTCGTTGGCACGAAATCGAATGTAGCATTATATCTCTTTTGAGCAATTAGTGATACTGAAATGATCATTAAAAAACATAACATCATCTTATTGTAATCCCCCATCCCCACCAAATATTAAAGAAGTGACTCTGATATCAATTAACTACTACTGAGATTAGCACACCCAGAGAAGATCGAGTAGATAAATTATGCCCAATTATCTGGCAGATACAAAATAAGAATATGCTGCATAATGCATAAGGCGTATTTCAAATTATAAAGGTGATCTCACTAGTGCCACAGATGACTTCTTCAGCTATTCATGTATCAAATGGAACCGATGTCTGGATCCTAGTCACCAAGCCGGGCGGCAATAGTTGGGAGATCCAAAAAAATCCAGGAAAATTCGACAGGTTTGTGGAAATATTTGGAGAAAAAATAAAAAATCAAAATCAAAATCTATCATTTAAAAAAAATACTAAAAATCACGATTTATTGAAAAAACCGTGAATTATTCTTGAAGTTCATGATTTTTTAAATAATATATTATTTTTTCAAAAAAATGTGAATAATTCTTGATTAATTCGTAGAACCTTATATCCGCAATTTAAAAAAAAAAAATCAAAAATTTTGGTGACTATGGTCTGGATTCAGTCTCAGGGTTGTTGTCATATACATGTACAAGCTCACAAATTCTTCATATCCATCTTTTAGCATCATTGAAAGTGAAACAGAATAGAAGAATCAAATGGAAATCCACCATATATAAAAAGGGCCCGGCTCTCTTGACCATCATTCAAACACCAAAATGGTGTTTAAATGATCTTACACCATCAATGGTTTAAGATATGGGTGATCTGTCCCGTCAAAGTGATATATCATATATTGACGTGAAACAGGCCTAAAAATGATGTTTTAGGGAGATTTAAACCATCCAATCTGTGGACTTTAATATCAACCCTTAGTTTTAATGGCTGATATTAAAGTTCATCAATCAGATGGTTCACATAAACTTATGGGCATGCTTCTTTGGGCTGAGACATGTCCAATAATAGATTGTCACTTGGACAATTTAGATTGATCATATATGTTGACCACATCACCTAATGATAACCACACTTCAATGATGTGAGATTTAAAGTCTAACTTTAATGGTATAAGATCATTTCAACACCATTCTGGTGTTTAAATGTCGGTCATGAGCCATTTTCCCTATAAAAAACTAAAGTACATTAACCTCAAGGGGTTAGGCGAGCTGGCCAGGTACCTGCTTCCAAAAGCAGGAGACCTGAGTTCGAATCCCCCCCCCCCTTTGAGGCCACCCCAGGGATTCATATCCTGTGCTGACCCGGCATGTGCTGAATTTGGGGTGCACATGTGCCCCTGGGATTAGGCGAGTGCTCTAAGAGGCCCGGATACCCAGGTTATAAAAATAAAAATAAAACTAAAAAACTAAAAGCAAAGAAATAACAAAGAAATTGTTCCGAGGCTTTAGAAAAACACTTGCAAAAATAAAGCTGAGAACTGAAAGTAAAGGTGTGGCCTTTGGCAAATAAAACCCACACTTCAATGGTGACCACATTGCATAATGATAACCACACTTCAATGGTGTGAGATTAAAAGTTTAACTTTAATGGTGTAAGATCATTTCAACACCATTCTGGTGTTTAAATGTCGGCCAGGAGCAATTATCCCTGTAAAACTAAAGCAAAGAAATAACAAAGAAATTGTTCCGAGGCTTTAGAAAAACACTTGCAAAAATACTCTCAATTCAAAGATATAGATGAGAACTGAGGAATGAAGGTGTGGCCTCTGGCAAATGATATATCCTTTATCACAATAAGTAATGGTGGGACACATTACGGATCCAAAATTACATACCATGTATCAAGACAGTTGAATGGGAATAGACTCGATACATTCATTCAGATATTTATACCAAAGATTATTTACCACAAGCAGGCAAGCAGCATGATGTTGGAGCACAGAATCAACAATGGGTTTTCCAAGAACATATTTATCAAATGGGAACACAGCCTGAGTAGAAGCCTCAAGATACAAAGAAGGTCGGCACCCCAAATACACTAGTACACAAGGTATCAAACTCGGTATCAGGTATCGGTCCATCTGGAACCAATACATATCGGCCGATGCGGATACGGTATCACCGATACCGTATCAGCAAATATTTATTGGGATAATGGATCCTAATCGACATTTAAACACCAAATGGTGTTTAAATGTCTTAAAACGTCACTATTTATCTCACACCATTGAAGTGTGAGTTATCATTGTGCCATGTGGCACAATCTATGATCAATCTAAATTGCCCAAGTGCCAATCCATCGTTGGAACATATCCCAGCCAAAGGATCATGCTTCTAAGTGGATTTAAACCATCCGATTGGTGAACTTTATTATCAGCCATCAAAATTAACAGCCATTGGTATTAGAGATTTAGAGTGCACAGATCAGATGGTTCTGATCTCCCAAAAAAGTGTTATTTTTTTACCCATGGCCCTTCAATTGATGATATATCACTTTGACAGTATGGATTTCCAACCAATAAATGGAATAAGATCGTTTAACACCATTTGGTGTTTAAATGACAGTCAGGAGAGTCGGTCCCATATTTATATTTTAAACAAAAAGTATTTGTATTGGTCAGTATCGGCCGATGACAAGACAGTATTAGCCTACCAATACTGATACCGATACCACCCCGATACCTGTATCAGGATGGTATCCGTATCGGTTCTCAACGAAACCAATACGTATCAATATCAGCCCATTTTGATACCATGCTCGTACAGATATTTGAAAATTCCAAATTCTAAACTAAATAGATTGTCATATGGGAACACACCTCAGACTGTCGAAGAACCGCTGTCTGATCACTGTCCTCTTGAAGTCTTGGCCGCTTATGAATGTTGGCTTGAATCAAAAACTCGCCACCAATCTGAAATCCATGATTATAGTTTTACGCCGTAGAAAACTAATAAAACCAAATATTCAATTACTAGCAAAAACCTTGTGCAATGCATACGAGGAGGGGGGAGTAAAAAAACAAAAATCTAAAGAAAGTGACTAGAGAATAAATATAATAAAATTAGTAAAGTATATAAGAAAAAATGAACACTCTTTAAAAATAGTTCATGTGGCACACATGGTCAACAATTTGCGATGGTCGTATGAATGTTATTGTCTACATAAGACAACCCAAAAACACACTTTAAACAAATGTAACCATCTAATCAAGTCTCTAGATTACGAAAGAGCCAACAAGTAAATGGTTAAAGAGAATATGGCGAACGGTCAACACCATCCACAAATAATGCTTAATAGAACTCATTTTAAATCACGTAAATGGACAATCATGACCTTTTGATTAATAGGATACAAGAGTTTATATTGGCACAGTCAAATAAAAAACATGTTCCAATACAGAACACAAATCGTACAAAAAAATATCCAACTCCATGGCAATAAAACCTATAAACATTTTATACCATAAACTAGAACTGGGTCGAGAAAAACAAAACCATGGCAATGACAGATACAAGCATTCTTGCCATAGTTTAGACAAGAACAACAAAACCATCGCAATAAAACACGAGCATTCTAAACCATCAACTAGAAGTGGGTCAATCGAATACACGTCACTTTCCCGACAAAATGCAAAAACCACAAACACAAATTCGAAGAACACCTTGCCGTCAAACATCTAGCATACAAAAAAAACAATGAATAACCAATTTCCTTAGCTTAGAAACAAACAAATTGTCTATGTGTCAATGCCTAGTGAAAGTTGCTAATAAAATTGAGAGCATCATGAGAGGATTTTGTGGAGCGGGACAGTCGAAGACAAGAAGATTCATTTAATCAATTGGGAAACGGTGCGCCTTTCCAAGCAGGAAGGAGTCTGGGAATTAGGAAGATAAGGGAGGATGAATAATGTGTTGCCCAGTAAGTGACTGTGACGGCTAGATGAGGATGTTGCTGGTGTGTGGGCTACTATGATCAGTGCCCACTACAGAGTATTAAGACTAGGTTGGGAGATTAGGCAGTCCAGGCTGCCCAATGTTTCCAACCGGTGAAGAGGAATTGTCGCTTGTAACAATGCATTTCAGCGAGGAATGATCTCTCAGGTGGGACCTGGGGACAGAATTCTATTTTGGCAGGAAAAATGAAAGAATACGAGGTCCTATCTAAGTGCTACAGCAAGGTCTTTGACCTGGCCACTAACAGGTAGTGTGTTGTCCAGGAGCTTGCTGACTGCATTCTCTTCAATTACGAAGGTGTTGCCAGCAGACCAGATCTAAGAGTGTGGTGGTCGGATCCGAAAGGAAATCTTTCTGTAAAAATGCACAAAAGCACTACACTTGGAGATCTCTTCTAAACCAGTATTGGACAGGTTTATGAAAGCTGGCAGTGCAGATTCATATCAAAGTTTTTGGGCAGTGTATTGCTTGGGGCGGTGGAACCCGCAGATCACATCGTTTACACTACCCCAGATCAGTAGTGGGAGCTTCTTCCGTAATCTGCTCAGTATGATAGGATGTCTCCCATCGTCTCGAAAAGGGATAGGAACTTGGGCCCTGTATGAAGTTTGTCTATGTCGTAGGCCCCTCTCCCTTGCTACTTTTTGGGTGCCATAGAGCGAGAGGAACTATTGTATATTTACGAATATGTGCCAATACTCAAGCTGTTATCTCAGTGGTTCTCTCCTCGTTGGCTGAGTTGCTCTCTCGAAGACCTTTGCTGGCTGCTCGAGAGATGATGTCAACGATAAGATCATTTCCCTCTTTAGCTATTGGTCTAAGTTTTTTTTCTTCGAAGTCAAGAAAGAGGTTTGAAAAGTAGTAAAACAAAAACAGGGAGTGCGAATTTAGCAAACATGATAGCCCAAAGGAGGATTTAGTTAAAATAGAAAATCATCTAGTGCCACATTGTCATAGATTTTGATATTTAGGCAGTACTTTACAATCAGATTGTGGATTTAAAGAAGACATCTCAAATAGGATAAATGCAGGTTGGATGAAATGGAGGCAAACAAGCGGAGTATTGTGGGAGCCAAAAGTTCCATTTAGATTGGAGGGACGTTTCTATAAGACGACGGTTAGACCAGTCATATTAAATGGTGTGGAATCTTGGGCTAAGGAAGAGCACTAAGAAGATAGAGTGCATGTGGCTGAGATGCATATGCTGAGATGAATTTGCGGTGTAACAGAAAGGATAAAATTCAGAACTAGTAAATAAGAGGAACTTGAGTGTGGCACACCTATAAAGGAAAAAAAAAAATGGAATGTCGCTTGAGATTGTTAGACGTGTCCATCATAGTCCAGAAGCAAACTCTGTACGATGGATTGAGATAGTACAAACCACAAGGAAGTAGAACAGGAAGAGTTGTGAAGGTCTAGAGGGGCGCAATGAGAAGGAACATTAAGGATTGCAAAGCCATGGAGAGTTTTGTGTTGATTAGAGACGACTAGAGAAATAGAAGTCACAAAGCCGACCCCAAATAGATGGGACAAGGCTGTGATGATTATGCTTGGAAAGCCTTTATAAATACATGTTATGGATCTAAAATGTCATTTTTAAATTACCTATTTATCCCAAATGACTTCAGTCCTTTCATATAGGGGAAATAGAATAGCTTTGTAGTTTTGAGGGGCCCTATAGTGTGCTTGTTAAAAATATGAAACTCCTTATATTGGAATTTCAAAATTGGAACAATGTGGAATCCTTGGGTGCTACGGGTTTAACTCATAGGTCCAACCTCAAGGGAGTCAATAAAGGAGTTGGCCAAGTGAGACTTTTTGGAGACAAAAGTCCAAAATTCAATGTTTGCAACATGACGGTAGGAACATTGAATTCTTTAGTCGCATCATGATTTACAACTACTTGAGAATGAAAGAGGCTTATGGAGTTCTTGAAAGTAAATGAGATTTATTATCTAGTAGGTGAGGAAATGGAGGTTCCATGACAAATTTCCTTGAAGATTTAAACAAATCTAAATGGAAGAATGATGCATTAGTGGTCGGGTTCTTCCTATAAAACTCAGGGGATCAGTGCAGTCACTCCATCATATGCAACATTGAAAATTAAAACTTAGGTAAGAAAATTTAACAAAATAAGACCCTTCATTGAATTGATTGATTCATCAAATGTAGACAAAAAATCCATAGTGACATTACTTCGTGAACTTCTCCAATTTCCACTATCTAAAGAGAAACCCTTTAGTTGTACAAGTATAAGTGTTGTGTACGTGTATATTATATATTCGCATGATATGTGTCTTTCAAGTTTCAACTTTTAATATTAGAAGGAAATCTTATATGTATACTTGTTTATTGAGGTTGTGAATTTGTAACCGCCAAAACACTTCAAAAAATATATTGAAAGAATGAGTCTTCATGCTTCATCTCCATCCCCAAAATCAACATCATCAGTTAAATCATTATCATTTGTGGCAGTCTCATACTTCTTACTCCTAGCAGACCCCTCAAGACTAAAAGTGTATTTTTTTTCTTTTATTTCCCTTCTCTTCGTTCTTCTATTTCTTTTTTCCTGATTCATTTGATATATATACAAAAGGCTAATTGAGGGGAAGGGGTAGGATTGGGGGTAAACAATTTAATATGACCATTTTTTTGTAAAAAAATGAAGTTAAAATCGAAATCAGAAGAGGGAGACCTGTAGGGAAGTAGTGAAAGGGACATAAAGGATTGGAAATTCCATAGAGCATAGCAATGATCAGAAATAAGGGGAGAAATAGACCTTCTCAAAGCCAACCCCAAATAGATGGGATCAGCTGTGATGATGTCGATGACACAAATCATTTATATCATGTAACATATTTTATTGTACCATATTGTATTGTGTATTGTATGAAAAGGCTAAAAAATGATACGTGTCATCGATACGTACCATTTTATGATATTGTGTATCACATGATACCGATAAATATGATTAAGGTAATGAATTCTATTATTTCATAATCGACACTAGCATTTAATAACAAAGTTTCTGGCTCTCATTACTAAAGTGAGATATGTGACGATGAAGATTACATCCAATTAACCTAGTATGAAGTGTCTATTGTGTGTAAAACTATCGCAAAGGTCATGAATTGTAGATTAAGGCCTCTTATGAGAATTTTATTTCCCTTGGTCCACGTGGGCTTATTGTGGAATGTGGAAGATATATATTAGAAATAAAGTGATTAATGCAATTTTGCACCAGAAAAAAAGGTGATTAATATGATCCATAAATAAAGAACTGGTAGGTTGTTCTTATATTGGATTTATGAAAAGCTTATGATACAACTGAACTACCATTATTGTAGGGTTTTTTTGCAAAAAATGAACTTAGGTGGTGTTGTGCGTCTCAATAACTAAACTATTAGTCTTGGTTAATAATGTGCAAGAAGGATCCTTCTCATCTTTTAGAGTGTCTTATACAATGGGTCCATGACTCCATTCTCCCCTTCTCTCTTCACCCTAACATAATTGATTTCGAGGAGGGCCTCAGAATCTGGTATGTTGAGAGGGATTGCAAACTTCCCTTGTGAACATGGTATCAAAAAACTCAGCCAATCCCAATATGTATTGGTGATTCATATTTCGTTGAGAACCGATACCGATAGCACCCTGATACAGGCATTGGGGTGGTATCAGAATCAGCATCGGACGGGTCAGTACAACCGATACTGCCTCGGTATTGGCAGATACTGACCGATACAATTCCTCATTTTCTTTTCCTTTTTTGCTATTTTACAACAAAAAATATATTGACCAATATGGTATCAGCAATACCACATCTGTATCGGCTGATACGTGGTCGATACGTACTGGTCCAAGATGGACCGATACCGAGTTTGATTCCGTAATCTATTACCTACAATGCATGGATGACACAATTATCTTCGCTGGAGGTTGAAATATGCATACATGAACTCTTATTCACTTCGTTTCATCCTCCAAACGACTGAGATTTGCACGGTTCAAAAGTTTAATCTCTCAAAGTCCAGGGTTTGCGGGATCAATCTGATTGTGAATTTATTCAAATGAGAAAACCTCATCACCCAGCACAATAAAGCTCATATCACCATCATTTTTTTCAAACATAGAATAGCTAAAACCCTAGAAAAATGCCCAAATGAGCATGCATGATCTCTTGGTTTCATCGATAAAAAACCAACATTGCACAGTTTCAAAAGTGATTTCAAAGTCCAGGATTTGTAGGATCAATCTAATTGTGAATTTATTCAAATGACTATGCTTAGAATACCTACAACCCTAGAAATATCCTATTACCATCATTTTTTTCAAAAAATATTGTAGCTAAAACCCTAGAAAAATGTTCAAATGAGCAGATAAAATATCAGATCACCATCCTTTTTTATTCAGAAAAAAAATCGTAGAATACCCAAAATTAAATCCCTACGAAAATGTCTAAATGAGCATATAAAATATCAAATCACCATCATTTTTTATACAAAAAATAAAATAAAATACCCAAAACAAAAACCGTGGAAAAATGTTCAAATGAGCAGATTAAAAAAATAAAATAAAATAAAAAACCTAAAACCCTAGGAAAGAAAAATGAAGCTCGCTCACATCATCATCTGAGTCACTTGAAGTCGACGAATCTGCCAACTCCTCCGTTGCTCCAAATTTCGAAGAAGTTACAGATTGCTGCCACGTGGACTGTGCATGAGGGACGGACGCTGATCCCTTACCAGCCATTCGAGCTTCGAGTTTTGCGAGTTTCGTCGGAAGAGACGAAGGATCAGACTGGTTCGAATTGGAAGAGAAATGCATAAGCATCTCCTCAGACATGACTAAATAAATATAAAAAAAAAAAAAACCCTAATTTAGGGTTTTGAGTTTGAGTTAGGGTTTAGAGTTTCTCAAACTCAAAACCCTAATTTGGTGATGGTTGATCAGATATCAAAACCCTGCGACTAAGATCACTGACTAGGCTCCCATGAAAAATGAAAATAAAATTAAATAAAAATTAGCTTAAAATGTACCGTTGTGGCTAAAATGTACCGTGGGGCTAAAATGCACCGTTGTGTCTAAAATGTACCGCGGGGCTAAAATGCACCGTTGTGGCTAAAATGTACCGCGGTGCTTGCATTGTGTCAAATGGGCGCTTATGTTTAGGGTACCTTTATTTTCAAACCAAGGCTCTTCCTTCTCAACTCAAGCTTCATTTGGTTATTGATGCATTCTGGAATGCATTGTGGGCGTAACGTTTTTATGATAGTCTCACATCTAATAGAGAGTTGCCTTAAGCTTGGGCTATGAGATGTGATCGACCCTTACATATAACAACGTGTTTTGGGTGGAGACTTAGTCAATTCTATAAACAAAATTTAGGCGGAGAGTCCAAATTTTGTCCGATACGCATCGGAGGTCACCGATACGGTACATTGAATATACCATATCGGTCATATATGTATTAATCGGACGATACATTCAATGTATCGTCCGGTATCGTCCAATACTGATACGTATTAGTTTAGGATTCGGACGATATGTATCGGTTTTCCGACATTTTGATTAATGGCATAGACCTAAGGCCAAAACCAGACAATATTGTGATATGAGTCTAGGTCATGGTCGTCACAAAATGGTATTACAGCCAAAGAGGCTCTTCTATGAGATAGGGGGATTGTAATAGTCCCACATTAGATTGAGACTTCTCTTGAGTTGGGTAATGAGATGCGAATGGCCTTTACATATAACAACGTGTTTTGAGAGGGAACTTAAGCCCATGCCAAAAACAAAATCAGGGTGGGGACCTAAGCTCAAAATCGAACAATATTATGGCATGTGAGTTTAGGTCGTCACACTATTGCATTCAAGACTCTTATTGAAATGTCTCATTATCGAATAGTCAATGCCAAGACGTACTATCTCCTTGCTGAGTTAAAACATAGAGTATATCAAAGGACCAAAAATGATAATTTTCGATCTCAATTTGGGTTGTTGCCTATAAGCGTGCTAAATCGTACAAGAATCAAATGGAACAAATTCATGGTCAAACAATTATGATAAAATCTTTTGCACATGTCATAAAATATCGTTGCATCTATTTTTTGAAAAAAATGATCTCAATGGATATGTGCTTTTGTTGTTGGTACTATTTACCCATATGGATTTGATGAAGTTGAGAATCCTAAAAATTGTGTTGCGTTTAAAGTTAATAGTCACCGGTTGGAATCACTTTTAAAATTGAAATATGCATGAATTTAAATAAATTGCTCTCAAAAGATCATATTTATCAGGATTACTTGTAATCTGATTATATACTTTCATTTATGTACAGTAATTTTATAATTTTTTTATTCTTCTAGTTTTCTAGTATCTGATTTCTTTTGGGATGGGTGTTCACGGTCAAAATTTTCAAGTGTCTTCTAGCTTTTACCATTATCTTGAATTTATTTTCTCACGAGAATTATCCTTTTTGCTCTTCATGTGTCAATGTGTATCAATTTTTAGCATATTTTCTACTTCTACCAATGAGGACAATGCTAGATTCAGGTTTAAGGGTATAGAATATATTTTGCCTCTTAACCTGGAAAAAAAAACTTGGTACTTTGAAGTCTCATTTTATATGATATTGAGCTCCCCACAATGATAAATTTATTTTCTTAATTAGTTGGAAAAAATATGAGATGCCTTAAATGTTTTCATTCTTTCGTAATGCATTCAATTTGATAGTTTATATGCACCTGGTAAATCATTCATTATCGGTCATTATTTAAGTTATTAGAAATGATCAAGAAGGGTTGTACTTGACACCGTACACTTCACGATCGCCACATGTTAGAGCTTCAGTTGAATAAGTAAGTTGAATAAGTAGACATATACTTATATATATCTAGAAGAAAAGCATGAAAAGACTATATTAATGAACTAAAACATTATCTCTTTTAATTGATGTAGAACAAAGGAAGCAAAAAAATTTAGTATGAAGTTGTTGCAAATGTAAAAAAGATTGTGGAAAAAATAAGATAAAAAAGTGAAATTGATTCAAAGCATCATGTTTTTGTTTTTACAATTTTGGGTCTTCACGTAACATTATTTAGAAATGGGATTGTAAAGAAAAAGTTGTCAAGTCCAAATATGTAGAGAGGTGAATTATTTTTCAGTATGACCATGATTTTCATAAAGATCTATATATAAGGTATATTTGCTTTGATGGATCAAAACCTTTTTCCATATGGCTATAGGGCCACTTACACTCAATTACTTTTAATTATTGAAGCTGTACTAATAGTTGACAAAAAATAATTTTGACTTAGTACTTGATTTGCATATCGATAATTAAGTTCAAGTGCTAAGGGTTGAATGAAGTGATTTAATATATCTTCGGGTTGAATTCAATTGATGAAGAACATATGGAGAAAATAAAGAATTTATCGATTATTGATTGAGGATCTTTAAGTTTCAATTGATTAGTTGTAGTTTTTCAGTTTTTTAACTTTGATTTTTTTCAGTTACTTTATCTTTGATTTTTCTCAAAAATAGCAAAATTTAGAGTTGAGGGTATTTGTTGTACATATAATTTATCAAATTTTTTACTCTCATAGTTATATTTTTATCATCTTTTAGACCTAGTATATATTTATCTTTTTATTTTCACATGTAAGAACGGTTGCAAATATGCTAGGAACTGGTGGTACATTTGGGCTAAAATGTATGACGGAGAATTATGATATAGTTATATAAGAATAGAGGGTCTCACCATATTTTTTGGTACAAATATACACCCATATTGATGGAACATGTGGAGAAAATGAAGAATTTATCAATTATTGATTGAGCTTCTTTAAATTTCATTTGATTAGTCATAATTTTTCTATTTCTTGACGTTAAATTATTAATTATTTTATCTATTGTTTTTCTCGAGGAATAGTGAAACTTAGAGTTGAGGGTATGAAAATATAATTTATCAAATATTTTACTCACATATTTGTATTTTAATCATCTGATATAATATAAATTTATCTTTTTGTTTTCACATGTAAAAAAAATTGTTTCAAATATGCTAGAAACAGGAGCTACCTTTGGGTTAAAGTGTGTAACAGAAGAAGTAAAAAAATATTTATATTATAATAGAGGGTGTCAGCATATTTTTTAGTACAAATATATGTTAGAAGTTCCTATTTTGGTGGCCATCACTATGGTCAAACCCATTGACCAGTGAATGGTATAAGATCAACCTTGAGATGTACAATTGCTATTCTAGTGAGTTTGAAGAGAATAGACAACTGATTGTTGAGTTTTTCAGTTAATGTATGATTGTGATTTCTAATCACACTACAATTAGCAATTTCAGTCCTTAATGGGATAGGACTCTTTGGCTATAAATATAAGGGGTGCCTGGTCTCAACGATTGCTCGACATAATTCAATCCTCTCTATTGGCGAGAGCATCCCCATTTGTGCTAGGAGATATTGAACGCGAAAGTTAAAATATGTCAAGGAATATAAAAATTAAAACCAATGTGGTTTTATTGAAATACGATTTGTGTCATTATAACCCTCCGTTGGGTCGAGTTATAACACACTAGCTGCTTCCTCAATCTTTATTAATGATTGTGGTACTAATTGCGCCATTATGACCCTCCGTTGGGTCGAGTCACAACACGCTAGCAGTACCCACACACACAAAATAATGAATAGTGAAACACAGCCATCATATAACATTAAGGGATTCATCACCGTTTGGCAAAAGAGCCGCTTATATTGTGACGTCAACGTTCACTACACACTATCACGAAATTTGTAATACGGTCTTCGATAAAATTAAACCTCACTATGAAAACCACGACACTAGGAAAGGCCATCACCGTTGGGCAGAAGAATCTTTCCAAGTCATGTTTTCAAATTAGGCTTGATAATATTTTAGATAATCACAAAACATGTTATGAGGAGGTGTTAAAATTGACAATAAACGAGCATTATAATGTGTAAGTACCAGCCATGGTGGTGGAGCACAACCTCCACTACCCAATTCTAATGAATGATACTAAAAAATTGATTACACAATTAAACAATGGAAAAAATAACATCAGGTCATGAAAATATCATAATAGAGAGCTCATTATCAAAAATAGACCTAAAAAACGGATCCGAAATATCCAAGATAGTCAAAATACATATATAATGTCCGAAAATCGAACCTGTAAATAGCCTAGAAAAGGCCCGAGAAGATTAGGAAATAGGGTCGAAATAATTGGGCCAGGTATCGGGCCAGATCATGGGCCTTTGTGGTCGAATGGGCTATGGGCTCCGTGGAAGGGCCCTGCGGGTCAGGGCCATGAGCCAAAAGGGCTGAGTGGGCCCCAGCCAGTGGGGCGGGTGGGCCAAAAAGGCCCAAGCGGTTCGGGTGGGCCAAGTAGGCCTAGGCAGGTCGGGTGGGCCAAAAACCCAGACGGGTCAGGTGGGTCGAGTAGGCCCAGCAGGTCGGGCGGCCTCAGGCCAAATAGGCCAAGAGCCGAGTGGGCCTAGGGCCCAGTGGGTCGGGCCAGGGGGTCGGGTGGGCCAAATAGGCCCAGGCGGGTCGTGCCGGTCAGTCGGGCCAAGTAGGCCCAGCAGTCAGGCGGGTCGGGCCAGGCTTCAAAAGGAATTGATATATACCCATATTTGTCATCAACACTAAAAAAAAGGCACAATTTTTTGAAAAAGAGTCAAACATTTATATGATCCTGACCATTAAATCAATAGCCCTACTATGGACGATTTATGTATAAAAAGGGCAGCTGCACCTTAACTCCTCATATGCCAACACACAAATGTTGGTGGTGTGTGATAGAGGAGATTGAGATCCAACGATGCAGAAAAAATAGATGTCACTAATCTAATCGATCACAACTATCAATTAGAAAACATGGATCAATTAAAAGTAAGGGTCCCTCAACTCATGTCAACCAGATTATTGTTGGACGCCTACACTAAAACCCGTTAACTGCGAGGAAGCAGACTATCACGAGCATTTTCCACACCAATCTTCCATATAATGGATCTCGAGACCACATTTGCATGCCATCAGATGGTAAATTTTCTATTATGCATGGCACAAATCCTAAAAAATGGCCCTACAATCACATGGCACACATCATACGCAAATGTGATTTTAGGGCTACATATTAGAATATGTGCCAGACGGAATCAAAAACTTTACCATGTGGTGGCACGCACATGGTCTCAAGATCTATTTTTGTGTAAGATTGGGATAAAAAACAATCACGTTCATATGATTCCTCACAGTCAATGAGTTTTAGTATAGGCACTCATCAATGATCCCTATGGGAGACGCAAATAAATGTTCTCTAACATCATTAAAACTTTAACAAGCTATTATATGCTTGAGAATGATTTCGAACAAAACCCCATCCTTCAATAAATGTGGAAAGCTTTCCTTGGTCCCACAAAATTAGAACTAAAAATAGCAAGATGAAATGGCAAACAAATTAGCCAACTGGTTTACATGGAATTGATCTTCAATGCATGGTTCAAAATTCCGATCCCCACCGAAATTTTAGTACCCACCAAAACGATAATTTGAACTAAAATTTCAGTCCAAGTATGTGTGGAGGGGAAATTATCAACCGAAATTCAAATTATCGGCTGAATTTTCAATTCAAATTTTCGATTTCGGTTATGCCTAAAATAAAACATGAAACTGATATTTTGATCTTTGCTTCACTGTGATGATGATTTCTAGCTCCATCGAAATCTTATGATGGTGGTTCTACAAAATAAGATATGTCAGACTTTGGCAAGTTCTAGAGAGAGGTAGAAAGTAGAGGAGTTTCGGTGATTGAGAAGGGAGCGAGAACATAGTAGGGAGAGAGGCGAGAAGAGAGTGTTTGAGAGGCAACCCAAATTTTATTCTGTTCGAGCGCGACGCATTTACTGAAAGCGCCCACATCGGAAACTCCTAAAAACTCATTGATTAGCTCGGATCAGAAGATGAAGATCGTTTTTCACCGAGATATTCCACAAAAGGATCTTGAGATCATGTCGCACCTATCAGACGATGTGTTTTTATTCTATGTGTGACGGATCCTAAAAAAATGACCCTTGAATCATACGGTACACATCGCGCTCAAACGTGATTTTAGGGCCATATTGTGGGGATCAGTGACATGTTGAATAAAACAATGACCATCTAATAGGCGAGAGATGATCTTAAGATCCTTTGTGTGGAAGATCGAGGTTTAAAATGATCTCCATCATTTGATATGACCCAATCAATGAGTTTAAAGTGGCTTCTGACGTGGGCGATTTTAGTAAATGCGTGAGCGCGAACAGAGGTACGCTTTTATAAGTTGTAGTGGGACCCTATACTTGCACCTCAAATACAAGTCATTGCACCATTTAAAATAAAAAAATATGAATTCAAAAAATGGTGCAAGTTGCTCATATAAAATTATTCTAAAAGACGGTACAAGTTTTGAATCGTTCCTATTTCCCCTGTTTTGAGTCTTTATTTCTCTTGAAAGCATGAGAAACGAAGAGAGGGCCGAAAATAAAAAGACAAACAAAGAAAGAGGAAAAAGACTTCGTTTAGTTTGTGATGAAACTGAGTTCTTAGATAATTAGAGTTAAATTTTTTTATCATAGCAATAAATAATTGTGGCAATTCACTAAGTTTATGTTTATCATTCTCATATTTGAAAAGTTAGATATGAAGTCTTAATTTATAATTTTTTGGTTCTCATTGGTTTTTCGTTTAAGTGCTGTCAGTGGCAGAACTAGGATTTTCATCTAGGCGGGGCGCAAGATGAATTAGATTTAATTTCGATTTATTTCGGAATAACTTTCGAAAAAATTGTTGGGATTAAAAAACATATCAAAATATATATTTATAATTTTAAAAGATATTAAAATATATTATCATAAAAATTGTGTTTCGTGCCAATTTTTTCAACATAGGTTCTGTTGATCATGGATTCATGGCTTTCAAAATCTAACGACTTAGATGGCCTTTCATACATATGATCTTTTGATCATTGTGTTTAATATTTTTCATACGATCTTTTGATCATCAACAATTGATTGATTTGATTTAGACAGTTCATTTTTCACTTCAATCTTCCACACAAAGAATCTTGAGATTATGAGCATACCATCTTACGGTCAAATTTTTTATTTTAAGTGGCACAAATCTCAATAAAGCGACTAAAAAGTAATGAGGGAGGCACACATCACACTAAATTAGGGCTACGTTTTTGGGATGTTGCCACAGAGAGAAACTAGCGTTTGATGGCAAGTCTATGGTCTCAAGATCTATTGTGTGAAAAAATAGGCTTAAAACCTATCTTCATCATCAAATTCACGGTAGTCAATGGTTGTGGGATGCAAAACTTGAGTTGAGAAGAAAGCATCTCGAATTTTAAGGATTGCAAATAAATTAGTCCCTTCAACTCCGAAATGGTGGGCGAAAAAAAAAATCGGCTAAATTTTAGCCAGAGCTTTTATACAATTTTTTCTTAAGAAAAGATCCAGAAAGTGGACCCAAATCTTTTATTTCTATAAGAAAAGCAAAAAGTTACCTTTGTTTGTGCCCATAATCATTGATTAAGCCGAATCAGATGATGGAGGTCATGTTTCATCCCTATAGTTCACACAAGAGATCTTGAGATCATGATGCACCTATCAGACGGTCAGTTTTTTTTTCAGGTGTCACAGATCCCCCCAAAATGGTCTTTGAATCATAGTCAGATATCACGCCCAAACGTCAATTTATGGCCATTTTTTGGAGATCAGTGACACATGGAATAAAAAATTTACCATCTGATAGGTGCACCATGATCTCAAGATCTATTCAGTGGAAAATTGGGCTGAAACACAATCTCTATCGTTGATCTGAAGCAATCACTGGTCTTCAAGGAGTCTAGGACGTGGGCACTTTCAGAAATAGCATGGGTACGAACAGAGGTACCCAAGGCAAAATTAAGGAGATTTTTTACACACTCTTCTTATGGAAATAAAATAAATATTAATTTTTTATTTTTTTTTAAGTTTGTGCGGGCGTCCGCACTCGCCCATACATACGTCTGCCACTGAGTGCGGTGCATGCTTGTATAAGATAATGCTCACTTTATTTATTTATATATTTATGATGTTCCGTAGGGTGTAATAACATATTACTTAGAGCAATTATTAAAATGGGGGCTTTTTAGAAAGCGAGGACTATTTTAAAAAAGTTTTAGCATATTATACTGTTTTAGAAAGTTATAGAAAAAATAAATTATCACAATTTTTTTAATATATATTATGGTTGAATGAAGTGATGTAATATATCTTAGGGTTGATTGCATATAGATAATTAAATCCGAGTGTTAAGGGTTGAATGAAGTGATTTAATATATCTTAAGGTTGAATTCAATTGGTAAAGAACATGTGGGGAAAATGAAGAATTTATCGATTATTGATTGAGGTTCTTTAAGTTTCAATTTATTAGTCGTAGTTTTTTAGTTTTTTAACTTTGATTTTTTTCAGTTATTTTATCTTTTGTTTTTCTCAAAAATAGTAAAATTTAAAGTTGAAGGTATTTGTTGTGCATATAATTTATCAAATATTTTACTCTGATACTTATATTTTTATCATCTTTTAGACCTAGTATATATTTATCTGTTTATTTTCACATGTAAGAACTATTGCAAATATGCTAGAAATTGGTAGTACATTTGGGCTAAAATGTGTGATGGAGAATTATGATATATTTATATGAGAATAGAGGGTGTCACCATATTTTTTGATACAAATATACACCTATATTGATGGAACGTGTGGAGAAAATGAAGAATTTATCATAAATATATTGATTTAAATGTGAAATCAAAATATATTGATTTAAATGTGCCCATTAACAACTCTAGAGAGAATATATGCAATAATAATATATAGAATTATTATTGGATAAAAGGGCCAATAAATTTGCCTCTTCCCTAGAATTCTCATTTACTTTCTGCAGTGTTTGCTCTTTTTGAAGAAGGTCCATTTCTATTTTAACCTCTTGTAGTTCCTAAAATATTTTTAAATGGATCAAATTGAACTAAGTTTACTATGTTCTTACTGGATCAAAAGTATCTTGAAGTAATAAGCATCACAAACCCACCAAAACTTCTTTCTACAAAAATGATTACATTTCATAAATGATATTCGAACAGAAAACAGAATTCTAGTCTATCGTTCCTCAAAAGACTATTACAAATTAAAAGTAATAACTTATACTAGCTTCAGACGATCTGAAAATCTCCATATTTCTCCAAACATTTTCAAGTATCAAAGCAATATCCTATATTTTAACCCATGAGTCTGCCTAGGTGCGCACAAGCACAGTAAGATTTTCAATCTCTTTGAAGAGAATAGAATAGAGCAATCAAAACATAAAGTATCAAAACATGAAGTTCATCAAAATACTACTAAAAATTTATAAAAATATAAAAACTCAAAATCAAGACAAGACTCGTCTCTTAGCAGTTTTTTATCGTTTATCTTCATTAAAGCATATAACATTAGTGGTTTCAACGATCACCATTTGCCAAATTGCCGTCATCGCCGCCACCAATAACAAGACCAGCAACGCTACCATCACTGCCACTGTCGTCACCCCTGCCGATAACAGTGTCAGCATAAATGCCTGCTTGCAAACTATGTCGAGCAGAGTCATACACTTCACTGTACCCATGTTCAATCAGATATTGTCGAACATACAACACGACATTTTCAATGGTGGCAACCTCCATATCAATTGGCCTGATATAAAAAAAAAAATTTAATAATATACAAATAAATATATAAAATTTTTAAAAAAAATCTAAGTTTTAGTTCCACTATCAAGGACGGCTCGATGGAATCAGGCAAATCTCTTTCCTTTTTTATTATAAAATATTTCATATTGCTTTCTCCTAGTTCTCCCATTGGACCATGAATATCAACATCAAAACTCTAGTCGCCATTTTGGAAAACGAATCTCCGTTTATGAGGACAATCCTTACAAAAGACAACTTCTTATTCAACTAAATAAGGATTATTCATCCTATATTTTAAGAACGGAAAAAAGAAAAACTAACTTGTTGAAAAGAAGAAAGGAGAAGAAAGAGAGGAGAAGCTTAGAAGAACAAACAGAAGAAAGGAAAAACTCCAAATAAATATATTATGATCGTTAACCACCAACTATGTTCGGTAGTACGGACAGGTACTAGGGCTTTTGACTAAACTACCCACTAGATAATTAAATTTGAGTGCTAATGGTTGAATGAAGTGATTTAATATATCTTAGGGTTGAATTCAATTGATAAAGAACATGTGGAGAAAATGAAGAATTTATCGATTATTGATTGAGGTTCTTTAAGTTTCAATTGATTAGTCGTAGTTTTTCAGTTTCTTAACTTTGATTTTGTTCAGTTTTTTTATCTTTTGTTTTTCTCAAAAATAGCAAAATTTAGAGTTGAAGGTATTTGTTGTGCATATAATTTATCAAATATTTTACTCTCATACTTATATTTTTATCATCTTTTAGACCTAGTATATATTTCTCTGTTTATTTTTGCATGTAAGAACTGTTGCAAATAAGCTAGAAAATGGTGATACATTTAGGCTAAAATGTGTGATGGAGAATTATGATATTTATACGAGAATAGAGGGTGTCACCACATTTTTTTGTATAAATATACACCCATAATGATGGAATGTGTGGAGAAAATGAAGAATTTATCAATTATTGATTTAACTTTTTAAAGTTTCATTTGATTAATCATAATTTTTCTATTTCTTACCTTTAAATTTTTAATTATTTTATCTGTTGTTTTTCTCGAGGAATAGTGAAATTTAGAGTTGAGGGTATGAAAATATAATTTATCAAATATTTTACTCACATATTTGTATTTTAATCATATGATATAACACTGATTTAGCTTTTTGTTTTCACATGTAAAAAAAACTGTTTCAAATATGCTAAAAACTGGATCTACCTTTGGGTTAAAGTGTGTGATAAAAAGTAAAAAAATATTTATATGAAAATAGAGGGTGTTAGCATATTTTTTAGTACAAATATACACCCATATTTGTCATCAACGCTAAAAAAAAGGCAGAGTTGTTTAAAAAAAGAGTCAAAACATTTATATGATCCTGACCATTAAATCAATAACCCTACTACTGACGAATTATGTATAAAAAGGGCAGTTGCACTGTTAACTCCTCATATGCCGACAAACAAATGTTGGTGGTGTGTGATAGGGGCATAGTGACAAATTTCTCTGAAATTTATCAAAACAGGGGTCAGGCGAAACTTTCAGCAAAATTTCGATGGTTTCTCTCAAATCGCTGAAATTTTGTTAATTTTGCCGAAATTAATCAAATTTCACCGAAATTAATATATCTTTTCTAATTTTTGTCATTTTTAAATTAATAAATAAAATTTTTATGAAGTTTAAATATAATTTATATTTGATATTTTTTGTACTCTCCGAAATTTTTCCAAAATTTTTTGAATTTTTCTCGAAATTTATCCTAAATGAACCCCTACCGAAATGTTGCCGAAAACGAAATTTGTCACTCTGGATAGAGGAGATTGAGATCCAACGATACAGAAAAAATCGATGTCACTATTCTTGTAAATAACAACTACCAATTAGAAAACATGGATCAATTAAAAGGGTTACCTCTATTCGTGCCAACCAGATTATTGTTGGACGCCTACACTAAAACCCGTTGGCTCGAGGAAACGGACTATCACGAGCATTTTCCACACCAATCTTCTATATAATGGATCTCGAGACCATGTTTGTGTGCCATCAGACGATAAATTTTCTATCATGCATGGCACAAATCCCAAAAAATGGCTCTACAATCACATGGCACACATCATACTCAAATGTGATTTTAGGGCTATATATTGGAATATGTGCCAAACGGAATAAAAAACTTAACCGTGTGGTGGCACGCACATGGTCTCGAGATCATTTTTGTGTAAGATTGGGATAAAAAACGAACACGATTGTATGATTCCTCGCAGTCAATGAGTTTTAGTAGAGGAGCTCATCAATGATCTCTATGGGAGACGCGAGTAAATGTACTCTAATATCATTAAAACTCTAACAAGCTATTATATGCTTGAGAACGATTTCGAACAAAACCCTACCCTTCAATAAATGTGGAAAGCTTTACTTGGTGTCACAAAATTAGAACTAAAACTAGCGAGATGAAATGACAAACAAATTAGCCAACAGGTTTACATGGAATTGATCTTCAATGCATGGTTCAAAATTCTGGTCCCCACCGAAATTTTAGTACCCACCGATGTGATAATTTGAACCAAAATTTCGGTTCAAGTATGTATGGAGGGGAAATTATCGGCCGAAATTTCAATTCAAATTTTCGGTTTTGGTTATGCTTGAAATAAAAAATGAAACTGCTATTTTGATCTTTGCTTCATTGTGATGACGATTTCTAGCCGCCTCAAAATCTTATGATGGTGGTTCTACAAAATAAGATATGTCATAGTACTTTGACAAGTTTTAGGGAGAGGTAAAAAGTAGAGGAGTTTCGGTGATTGAGAAGGGAGCGAGAACATAGAAGAGAGAGAGGCGAGAAGAGCAAATTTGAGAGGCAACCCAAATTTTATTCTATTCGAGCGCTACGCATTTACTGAAAGCGCCCACATCGGAAACTCTTAAAAACTCATTGATTGGGTCGGATTAGAAGATGAAGATCGTTTTTCACTGAGATATTCCACAAAAGGATCTTGAGATCATGTCACACCATCAGATAGTGTATTTTTATTCTATGTGTGACAGATCCTAAAAAAATGACCCTTGAATCATATGGTACACATCGCGCTCAGACGTGATTTTAGGGTCATATTGTGGGGATCGGTGACATGTTGAATAAAAAAATGACCATCTAATAGGCGAGAGATGATCTCAAGATCTTTTGTGGAAGATTGAGGTTAAAAATGATCTTTATCATCTGATCTAACCCAATCAATGAGTTAAAGTCGCTTTCGACGTGGGCGAATTTAGTAAATGTGTGGGCGCGAAGAGAGGTACACTTTTATAAGTTGTATTAGGAGCCTATACTTGCACCCCAAATACAAGTAATTGCACCATTTAAAACAAAAAAAAATATGAATTAAAAAAATGGTGCAAGTTGCCCATATAAAATTATTCTAAAAGACGGTGCAAGTTTTGAGTTGTTCCTATTTCCCCAGTTTTGAGTCTTTATTTCTCTTGAAAGTGCGAGAAATGAGGAGAAGGCCGAAAACGAAAAGACAAACAAAGAAAGAGAAAAAAGACTTCGTTTAGTTTATGATGAAACTTAGTTCTTAGATAAATTAGAGTTAAATTTTATTTTATCATAGCAATAAATAATTGTGGCAATTCACTAAGTTTATCTTTATCATTCTTATATTTGAAAAGGTTTTTTTTTTTTTATGGGCATATTTGAAAAATTAGATATGAAATCTTAAATATTTTTGGGAGCCATTACTTGCACTTGCTTTTTAAGTGATTGCACCGAAGTTAAAAAAAGACTTTGTATTTTAGGGACATGTGACATGTGAAAACGCAATCTACGCCGTCTGATTTAAAATTCATGATTTATAGATCCTTAGTGGATAAGATTGGCAAGAAATATAATATTCATCATGTGATTAAATATAGTCAAAGACTATTATTTGATTCAACGAGTTGACAACAATAGGTCATATGATAAATATCGCGTTTTACTTCAATCTTATTCACTAATGATCTATAGATCATGAACTTTAAATCAGACGGCCCAAGTTGCATTTTCACATGTCACATGTTCCTAAAATACAGTCTTTCTTTAATCTGGTGCAATCACTTAAACAGCGTGTGCAAGTAATGGCTCCCTTATTTTTTTGGCTCTCATTGTTTTTTGATTTAAGTGCGGTGCATGCTTGTATAAAATAATGTTTACTTTATTTAATTATTTATGATGTTCAGTGGGGTGTAATAACATATTACTCGAGTAATCATTAAAATAAGGTTTTTAAGAGAACGAGGAGTATTTAAAAAAAGTTTTAGGTTATCATACCTCTTTAGAAGTTTTAGAAAAAATGAATTATCACGATTCTTTTATACTTCCAATGGGACATTTGGTTAAAATATTAAAAGTGTTTAGAGTTGAAATTACAGGTTCATCCTTCTTTCCAATTAAATATATATATCGTTTGTGTTATATGACGTTTAGTGGAAGGATATTTTCATAATTTCAACCATCAACCATACATTTTTCGGATAACTTTGTTTGAACCCGCGCATTCTCTGAAAGCACTTATATTGGAGCCCCTTAAAGCCCATTGATTGGGTTGAATCAGATGATGGAGGCCGTGATTCATCCCGATCTTCTATACAATGGATCTTGAGACCATTTCGCACCTATCAGACGGCCAGTTGTTTATTCCATATATCATAGATCTCCAAAATATGCACCTTGTGTGCAATGGGGTGATGTGTGCCATTGACCCAATCCGGATTCGGGTAAGCACGATCCATTGTGAGAAGCAAGCAGACCCGCCCGTGTAGCATGTTGGGTTATAAGTCACCAACACTCGAGAGATCATAAATGTGTCCTAATTAACCGAGGCGAAGGAACGTTGAGAGAGAGAAAATAGTGAGAGAGAGAGAGAGAGAGAGAGGAAATGGAAACTGGAAGAGACAATCGAGCAAACCTAAACTGCGAAGACGAAGACGACGAAGATCCGCCATTACTGAGCTCCAAAGCACTCGAAGCCCTCAAAGAGTTCCTCAACGAACAGAGCCAGATCTCAGTTACTGGCGATTCCGAGGGTGTTTCTTTAGTATCAGAAGACTGGAGGCTGAGCCAGTTCTGGTACGATCGTCAAACTGCAGAAACAGTAGCCATGGAGATCATTAGTAACCTAAACCTCTTTTCCTCTTCTTCTGTTGCTTGCATTGCTTGTCCTACTCTCTATCCATATCTCAAGGTTGTTTTCTTTCTCTTTTTTTTTCGCCTCAGTTTTTGAATTGAATGATTAGATATTATGCTCTGCTATTGTTTTTGGTTTTAGTTTGATAATATCTTATTTTGTTAATGACTAAGTCTATTTTCTATAGTAATTGGGCCCTTATTTTTTCATATATGTGTATTATATATAGCTGGAATCTTGACTAGATTCATAAAAAATATCATCTAATTCACTAACTGAAAATATTGAATAATTCCCCACCCCCCCCGACACACACACACACACACACACAATCAAAACACTGATTGAGTGCCACCTCTGGCACGAGGGGATGGTTAAGATCAATTTTTTCTCCTAAAAATTTCTGATTTTATTTAAAAGCACAAGTCAAAGTTTGACTAGTTCAATGGTCCACATTTCACAGCTTACAAAACACATGGTGGAGATGAGTTTTCAATTTTTTTTAAGATGATCTGAGCAATGCACCCGAGTTTCACGGGGCATCGAAATAGTGTATCGGGTGCCATGTGGAGAACCACATGAAACCTTGGAGGACCGTGACTGTCCACCCATGGAGGCCAAACACCTTTTGATATATATATATATATATATATATATATATATATATATATATATATATATATATATATATATATATATATATATATATATAACGTTATATTTTTTTGAAGTAATTTAAAAATACTGGGTAGGAGGCAGGATTTTCTCTTAGTAGGGGGAAGTTATGGTCGAAAGAGAGAATGAGTTAGTAGTATGTATTAGGGTTAGGTAAGTAGCACGAGTTCCAGATTACTTGGTAGCACTCGGATCACTTATGTAATGTGTCCCACTTCGGATTAACATGCATGTCATTTGATAGGCATTCCATGATCTAAAGATATTTGGTGTAATAGACTGGGACGAAAACAATTTCTTAATTAATTCAAAGCCATCAAACACCATCTAAAATTTACAGATTTCATGTAAATCAAATATACTGTTAATTTGAGATGATGTTTGATCACATTGAATCAGACTATGCAAACTGCTTTCATCCCAGTCTTTTACAAAATAAATGTTGAGATGACGGGTGTCAAATCATACGGAACACATGATGGTTCCACATAGCACAAAAATCTCAGCAATGAGGAAGCTCTTGTCACCAGCCATCTGCATCAGAGGAAGCTCAAATTTACAAACAGTGAGAGTGAACAAAAGCCCAAAAGCTGTGATCATTAACATAGTACCCGACATGCACCAGAAAATATCTCAGCCGAGAGGATTGATCCACAAAAGATTCATCATTACTCTCTCAAATCACCTCCAAATCCTGCATGATCACATCTCGAGGTAGAGGAAGCAAAACCGATCCAGCCTCTCACAAGCAACCAGATCAATCTAATCCACGTCACTGAACCATAGAGTCCTGAATTTGACAAGAAATGTAGGTAGACAATGAAATCCTCATAAATTCTTCAATCATTCTTAAACTTTCATCTAGCCACTACCAAAAGATTTGGGAAGGAATTCCGATGCAGATCCTTATAAAATTTCTTGGTGAAAGTTCCCATAGAAACCAGAGGCACAAAAAAGTGTGAATCTATGCAAAACAAAATTCTAGCAAAAGAAGCCTTTGCTTCACTATCAATAAGGGATCAAACTATACATGTCCCTTTATTAAAGTTGGCCACAATGAAAAACTGATCAAAACCCAATCAAAGGTCAAACTTTGACCCCAAGGATGACGCCATCAACCCTAGGGATGGCATCAGTAAGATCTGATTTTTTTAATAACTATTCCAGCAACAAATAATTTCCTTTTGACTTTCTTATCCTCTTCAATCTACACTCTTCTATTTGGCTGCAACAACAACCACAGTTGTATTTTCTTTTCTTCACTCTCCTTTTTTCATTCTCTTCCTTTTTCATTTTTATTTTCTGCACTAGTAGCTTCCTGCACCCATTTATCATTTATCATTTCTTTTTTTCCCCCTTCTTCATTGGCTTCATAGCAGCTCCTATTAATTTCTTTCTTCTTCACATCTTCATATCTCCTCCCATTCTCTCCCTCAAAAAAGTCCAGATTACATAGACAAATAATGTTGGGAGAGGAAGACAACACACACTGAGAAACAAGGTCGGATGACAGCTACGCAAAAAACAAACATGGTTGCAACTAAACTTGAACCATAGAGGGAGGTGAAAGGAGAAACTTGTTGGAGAAATACAACTATAAAATGCAAAGATGGTTTCTGATTTCTGATGAGAAAAGATCCGACAAAGCGGCAGTGTGCAAAGCATACGTCAGATGGAACCGATCGATGACCACTAAGGACTTGCGGGATCGACCGCTCTGATGCCATGTAGATGCTAATAAGCTAACGTAATAATAAACTAACTAAAGAGAAGCATACTTAAATTATGGTTTATTAGAGAGAGGAGGAGAAAAGGAAGAGAGGAGAGAGCAATGAACACTTAAGGACTAAATTGTTAATACATGAATGGTGTTATAAGAAAAATAAGCCCCTTTTATAGAAAGGGGAACATAAGACATACAGTTACTTTCTAAATTATGTGAGACTAAAACCACACCTTAACTAGACAAATACCTGCACCTAAACAACATGGAGAGACACAAGTTATATCATCGCCAACAGAATTGGTTTGAAATGCGGATACATCAATAGTTAATAGATTATATTTGTGATGATGAAAAAAGAAGTAAATGCGATTATCTTAGCTTCAATGAAGGTTGTCAAAATCGAATTGTATAACAATATTATCCGGGATTTTGTGAATTGAATCATATCATTAAATTGTAAGATTAACAATAAATTTCTTATTAAATAATAAAAAATATGAAGGAATGTTAAATAAAATTACATCCGAATATTGCCATAATCAATTATAAAACATGATATATCTTTTACTGACCATATAAAATGTAAACCAAATATGTCAGTTGAAGATCAATTATAAAATGTGTCAAACAACAAAAAAATATGTATTTTCTATAAGTGTACCAAATTATAAGTTTACTCTTCCACTTCCTCCTCCCCCTTAATTTCCCCTCATCAATAATTAAAACAATATAACTACCTACGAAAGCTCAATCATCGAGATCTTCAGAAACCAATCTACAAAAGAAAAAAAAGGGTCCTTACTTGAAACATGAAAGTAATTGTTTGAGGCTGAGATTATTTGTTATCAACGAACGAGGCAGAATCATATCACAAATATTTTAATAAAAACAAGCAAAAGGGTTTTGAAGAAGAAACAAAATCGTAGAAATATTTTGTAAGAGTGAACCTTTGTTTTTTTTAACTTAATTTTTATGTGTAGAAAAAATTTTAAATACTTAAAAAGTGAAAATGTGATTTTTTTTTTTTCAAAAAATTGGGCTTACAGTCTATCTACGATCGTGAAACCCCATTGAATGGAATCGGGCATTTCAATATATGAATCATATGATTCATACGGATTTACGATTCACTATTAAAATCGAATCACAGAGTCTATGATCTGAATCATATGATCTAAATGGTGAATCGTTCGATATAATTATGAAAGCGTTTATGAAGGTATTGATGTTGGAGAGGCGTCTTCCTGTCATGTCTGTGTAGGTTTTTTTTTTCTTTTTCTGACTGGTAAGCTGGTATTGAACTTGTGACCTGAAAGTTTTAATATTGCCAACCTTCCAATTGAGCTACAGGCCTCAAGTCCCATGGGGTTTAAATATTGTTAACAGGTTGTTTGGTGAGCATTGTTAACATTTCATTTAACAAAATATGGAGAAAATCCATTAGAATGGGAGACATTCTGCTAAAAGCTTAATGATAAGTAACATCGATCAAATCCACTAAACTAGGAGAAAACTTGACAAAAAATCATTTTGTTAAAACCAAAGTTTTGATGATGATTGTGTATGGCCACTTAGGTTAAGCTTGGAATGGTGAGAACCAAGTGATGACTGACGAGCATGATTGGACTATGGTGACAAATAGATTTTTAGTGGTGGAAGATGGATTAATGGTGATGATCATCATGGTGGGGAACTTGTACAATATAAACAACAACGAGATGGTAACATTTACTTTGAGTCAAATCCCTGTGGGGGGAACCACGCGATTGGTCTGTCTTCATTGGGTGCTGTAAACCAGGATGCGGAACAAACCTCCTATATATATATATATATATATATATATGCATAAATTGCAATTACTGATAAAAAACACAATCATGCTATAGCAATCACTAAGGGCCAAAATCTGGTACGAAACAGCCTTTTCATGTTTATTGATACGGGGAAATCATTTTATGGTGATTGCAAGTGATAATGTTCACTATTGTGCAAAACATTAAGACAGAAAAACTATGAGATGATATACTTTAGTAGTAGAGACCATAATTCTAAAACTAGCGAGTCAATGAGTTAAATAGACCGAGTTACTCAACTCGCTAGGATTTTGAGTTGAGAACAAGTCGAGTCGAGATTTCGCTCGGATGATGCAACCAGGGTTCATAAACTACCCTTATATATAAAATATTTTTTTTATGGGATAATGTTTTAGAAACCCTCCCTTTTTAAAAAGTATTAAACTACCTGTTTTATCAACATATCTTTCTATTTTTTTCTTCTAAAGGATATATATATTCTACAAAAATATTTACTAAATTACTGAATCGAAGTGAGGTGAGCTTATCTGAATCTTCGAGTTGACTCAACTGACTTTCGAGTCAAGTCGAGTTTTCGCATTTTTAAACCATGATAGAGACCATATTTAATAAGGAACGCATGACCATCATGTTTATACAGGGGGAGTAGGATATGGTAGTATGATGTGGCCAAGGTGGTAATGTGGTAAATGTGAGAAGTGTGGATTATGATGGATTGTTGTTGCAACTATATATATTGGTGTTGAGTGATTGTATTTTGTACCACACACATACTCATGGAGAGTAGGAAGTCTGTTTGCATTCAAGCATAATTGATGGAGGTAGATTTATGGTTGTCACCACAGTTTCTCATGAAGCCAGAGGGCACAGGTGATGCGAGAACTTACTAAATGCAATTTTAGTACTGAGATTAAGATTAAAATTAATTTAATTAATTAAAAATAACAATTTCTCATAACAAATTATCACGAAAATTCTAGAAATTCAATTAGAAGATTTAATTTCGGCCCGAAATAACGTTACTTTCGGTGTACGTTCCCTATCGCGGATCTAGAAGACTAGGGTTCTTATGAATGGCTAGATCTCCGATAGTTTTAGGGCATCGAACGAACTCGCAAGCAAAATAAAAGGCTAATAAAGTTAATAATTAACAAAATGTTGATTTTAGGTTTTCATGAGATAAATAAAATAACTAGGATTACGCTACTTACGCAAATCGTAGATCTAAAGAAGATAGAGATGGAAGAAGAGTTGGCCTCGCACCAAACCGCAAGCAGGAATCGAAGAATCGCTCTCCGTTTTGAGAGAATCACACCCTCACGAAAGTTTAGAACTCTCAATTTTGCATAAGCAATTTTCATTAACCAAAAACTAATAATAAAAGCATTTACAAGCCTTTAAATAGGCTAACCAATTCATAAAATTAGAAATCCTAGTATAACTCTAATTCCTAATTCAAATAAAAAAAATATCCTAATTCTTCTAAAACAATAAAGTCTTAAACAATAAGGAAACTAATCCTATTTCTAATAAAAGAAACAACTCTTACTTTCTAAAATAAAATAATAAAAGAGATTAATCCTAATTCAATTAGGATTTTTGAAATTCGTCACTTTATGTGCAGCCTCCGAAAACTGACCATAACTTCTTCAATACTTGTCGGAATTGCTTAAATTTTGGCTCGTTGGAAAGCTACTTCGATAAGCTTTCAAATATGACCAATTTTGCATCAATCCGACTTTGTTTGACACTTCAAAATAGGCCAAACATAAAAGTGATGGGATTGAAAGTTGAAGACCCTAATAAATTTTGAATTTTCTTCTTTTTGATCAAATGGGTCTTTAACGGGCATTGTTTTAAAAAACTCATTCATTGGTCCACTTTCTCTTTTGACGTCTCCTCTTTATCCGACCACGATTCAAACAGGCGGATCTAAAATACGCATCAACAGGCCTAGCAAAGGACATCAATACGTCATACCCATTGAATTGTTTCAAGCCTCCGATCTACTTCATCATGGGACGAGGCATCTCTTCCCCACAGGACGCAAATAGGGCTATTTGAAGAACTTAAGATGAGGGGTTTCCTCACCAAGAAATTTCAGTTAAAAGGATTCTGTCCAAATGAACTCTATATAGTCTCACTACAAAACAGATGATTCTATCCTCTCTTATTCTGTCTTTTGTTCTTCTTTCACAACCCCTAAGAGTCCTCAAACGTACTCATGGTCAAAGGATTCATGGGTCTTTACAAAGTTCTCTGTGAGACTAAAAAAAAATTATTCAAAAAAATAAAATTGAGAAACTCTCTTGGAATATTTTGAAGAATTCAAAATAGGTCTTGTTCTCTTTGTTGGGCTTGCAAAGTCTGCTGTTCCTAATGATATTTCAAACTTTGAAACACTATAACTTTCTTTAAATCAAACTTGCTTTAGTATCATGGTAAAAGAAATTATGCATAATAACAAAAATAATCAAAGTTTGAGTCCATTTTATGTTCATTATTTGCACCGATCTACTTTTTTTTATAGTTCTTAACTGTTTAATATTCTGTATGGTTTTTTGAATAGTGTATGTGTGCGTTTGAGCAATATGGAAGTGATTTCCCATTTTATGACTACAACCAGTCAGAAGATGGCACAATTTATAATATACATTTTTGTCTAAATGTCAGAAAATGGATCCTAATATCTCAGTGCAATTACTCGAGTTCGACAAGCGGTTTGGGCAATATGGAAGTGATTTTACGTTTTATGACTACAACCAGCCAGAAGAGTTGCCAACCGTTTTGAGGCATGCTTATCAGGTTGTGGTTGCAGATCCTCCTTACCTGGTGAGAATGTATTTTACGTAGCTGCAAAGGTGGCTCTACATTGTAACTTTTGTTTCTGTAAAAAAATAAATAAAATAAAATAAAAATCAATACTCTAATGTGCACATCCATCTACTTTTATACTCTACAGCTATATATAGGGTTGTCAACGGTTCGGGCCGGGTCAGGTCAAAATTTTGGCCGCCCAAGAGAACAGCAAACACCCGACTTGATGGTGCACCCGACCCCGACCCTGACCCGATGCCTGACCTGGTAAAAACCCCTATTTTTTGTACTTTTTACATATAACATATCGGGTCGGTTCGGAAACCTTTTGGTTGACCCGGGCAGACCCAACCCGAAGGTCAAGTCGGATGTCTCATGCCCAATCTGACCTGACAGGTCAAATTTATGATTTTACCGGGTCGAGTGCGTATGGGGCCGACCTGACCCGTTGAAAGCCCTAGGTATTTTTCTTACTGACAAGCAATGAACCTTCCCATGGCTAACCAACAAATCCAAATTATGTATCTTACAACTCTATCTCACTTGAGTAGTGGGGATTCTTTTTTGACTTCAAATTTCAATTTGAACAATGCAATTTCCGTTGGCCTATATTACATCACATGGCTGCATAATGGACTTCAAGGTTATAAGGTTATACCCGTGCAAGCAAAATTCCATGTGATGCAGGAGAGAAAATAAAAAACGGTGAACAAAGGAAAATAATAGTAAACAAATAACATAAAATTTTATAATTGACAAAGCTTTTATATGGTATATATATATATATATATATATATATATATATATATAGTGGATGATTTAAAGCATTGGAATATATGGTAATATTGGAGAAAAATCCCCTAAGAATCAAATATAGAATAAAATTTTAAGCTAAAAACTTATTGGAAATGATATATCCAAAAATTTAAAACTGTGTATTACTGAAAATCTAAGTAAACGAAATAATAATTAGCACCTATAATGGTAAATGCTATAAATAGTTATTATATGAAAAAGGAAAAAAGAAATAATACTACAAATTTCAGCATATCATTTCACTCTTTTAGGATTGAAATACCCTTAAACCACCCTTGTTGCCTCTCTATGTTTTCCCCCCCTCTTTATTCCCTCTTATATTTTCTCTTGCAAATTTTAAACAAACTGGGATACTACATTCAAAGGAAGTAGTAATAGAATTCTTATGTAGGAAATTCCATGCTTGAAGGACTGAATTAAGATGACTCCATAATTAAAAAATAAACTCAAAATTACTGTCCCCGGCATTCAATAAATTCGTCCTAAGGTGGTAACAAGAAGTTCATATCTACAGGTTGCTACTACATAACTTCTCATATGATTGTATCTCTTTCAGATAGTGTAATGAGTTCTTCTTGTTCTTCTTTTTGTATTTATATATTTTTCCCCTTTTTGCAAAGTAATTTAGATGTCTATTGAAAAAAGTCGGTTGGATGCTAACCTTCTCCTCCGGATGAGCAAAAGTCCTCTAAAAATATCTTTGACCATTAAAGCTGTATATATTTTGCCTCTATTTTTCTCTAGATTGCCTGTGAATCTAAAACCCATTACCCAAATTGAAACACACAATAAACATGACACATAATTTAATCATCTTCGAATCTAAAAACCCATGGCTATCAATGCAATCCTAATTCAATAAATTAGGGTTTCAAGATATCCTAACTAAAAGCCTCTAGCCTTGTATTGTCGCATTGCAGTCAGATTCATAATTATAGATAATAGGTGCTGAATAATTATGGATGCAATGGAAAGGTGTAAAAAGGAAGGTGTCTTCAAGCCGATCAAGAGGGATTCCAAATTCAATTTCAATCCAGATTATTGAATTGCAAACTATTTATGATATTGATTTATTGATAATTCTAGTAATTTCCTTTATGGTTGCTAGAGTAAAGAGTGCTTGGAGAAAGTTGCGCAGACGATAGCTTTTCTTGCAGCACCGGGGGAATCCCGTGTGCTTTTACTGACAGGTAGACCTTTCTTTTGGTTGTCATTCCAAGCCTAACTTTTTGGTTATGCTTGTTAGATGGGAAAAAATAGGCTGGTGTTACTACCCAGCCACTTTATGTTTACAGCCACCTCACTTAAACAAAGGAAAAATCCGTTGACTACTTTAAATCAAACGATGGAGATTTTTTTTCGTTCCAATCTTCAACTCTATTGATCTTTAGATCATAGGCCTATCATCAGAGGGTCAGATGTTGATTCCACTTGGAATACTTCCCAAAACGTGTACATGACCAGACCGTACCTTAAACGTGGTTCACGTTCATTTTTTGGGATGTGTGCCATGTATAATCAACATCTGACCGTCTGATAATAGGCCCATGATCTCAAGATCTATTGTGTGGAAGTTTGGGACGAAAAGCAATCTCCATTGTCTAATTTAAAGCAGTCAACGGATTTTATCTTTATTTAAAGTGAGGTGGCTGTAACATAAAGTGTGGTGTGGTAGTCACACCAACCAAACAATAATGTGTTGCAATTTATTTGAGTTGGTATAGATAACGGACCCGAGTGCAGAGGTTTCACCTTGAGGTTGCAGGTTCAATCCCAGCCTAACCATGAAAAAAAGTTGCCAGTGGTTGCACTCGGGTCATTCTCCCACCATGAACCTTGGAGAATGTGCTGAGATGCACAACCATTTTATGACCAGCCAAATCAGTGGAACTTTTTGACACCATTTGGTGCTAAAAAATCTCAGCACATTATCCAAGGTTGATGGAGGGAGATTGACCCGAGTGTAGCCGATGACACTCGTACTGTTGTGCTGTTTTTCTTCAATAATTGATCAACTCAATTATTATTATTATTATTATTGTTTTTATTTTATTTTCATTTGGAAAATGTTTGTAATTTGTGATTGTGATACCAAAATTCAGCTGTTGATTGATTGGTGTTGGGTTCCTGGTGGACCCCGTCAAGTATTTGAACAGCCGACTGATGCTTTTTCTGATTTTTTCATATGTCTGCATGTCAAGCTGTTCTTTGGGTTTTATCAATTATTATTTTCTAGGTTTTTTTTCTTTGGATTTTTATTAATTATTATTTTCTAGGGCACATATGTTGGAAGACGTTGACTGCTTTGACTTGGACGATGGAGAACGTCCCAATCTTCCACACAATGGATCTTGAGGCTGTGAGCATTTCATCAGGTTATCAATTTTTACTCCACATGGTACACCTCCCAAAAAGTGGCATGATAATCATGCAACACATCACTCAAACGTGATTTTCAGGTCATATTTCGGGATGTGTGCCACATGGAATAAATAACCGACCGTTTGATGATACAGCCATGGTCTCAAAATCGATTTTGTGGAATATTGGGACAGGAAACGATATCCATCCTCTGATTCAAAGCAGTAAGTGGTTTTCAGTGTAGATGCCCTTAGTAATTCGTTATGTGCGAATGGAGACCCTTTACCTATTGGAATGCCATTTGTGAGCAAGGTAGTTAAGGCGATGTGATGAGATAATGGCGAAGACGCTCGCTACGCCATGGCGAAGCTATTTATTAATTTTTTGAAAAATAATTTTATATATTAAGGATTTCATGTTTTAGGAATGAACAAATATCAATAACTACAAAATTAAATATGGAACATCAACAAATTTGCAACGAGGTAAGTATAAAAAAATAAATATGAAATATCACAAAATATAGAATGTTAAAAAATATCAAATATCAAATACACATACAGTAGTGTCGCCAACGCTGAGGTTCTGTCGACCGGTAGCCCGTTGAGTTGTTGTTGGCGCTAGTGTTGGTAGCTACCTTGACGAGAGAGAGAGAGAGAGAGAGAGAGAGAGAGTCTCGAAGATATTGTAACTTATAAGTTGAAGTTTATAACTTATATATTTTAAAATGTTATAACTTAATAAGTACTATAACTTGTAATAATTTCATATTTATAACTTATCTATTATATAAGTATTATACGTTATTATCCAAAAAGTTCAAATAGAGTGCAAAGCGATGCTATTATGCTATTCCGTCATGGCGACGCTATAGTGTCGCTAGTTAGCCATCATAGCTTTTTGGTTGTATATGGTGTCTCCCATCGTCATTCGCTATAACGAGGCCATGGTGAAGCTATAGCGTCGCCTTGACAACTATGTTTGTGAGGTACGAACCAATTATTTCGCATCATGAGAGAACTCACTATCTACCTTTCTCAGTTATGTATGTAGGCTCTACCATTCATAAGTCACAAGCGAGCAGGTTATCTCCCAATTCAGTTCCCGTAATGCTTCGCCTCTATCCCCAAACCATGCTTCTTGGATGATTCATTTGCCACACCCATTGTTAACTGTCCATTTTGAGGTTCTTGATCCAATGGTTAGGATCGCCCAATATTGCAATTGCACTGATTCTGTCTTATCCACACGGTGGCAGGTGTGTTGAACTAGTGACCATTTGTGCAATGCATATAATATTGATCACCCAATTACCATGGTGGATTCTCAGGTTTGTGCACCTGATACCAAAATGGTATTCAGATTTCAGACTGCTTCTGTGTTAAAAATTGTCCTTTTTCTCTTTCGTAAGTGATGCTTAGTGCTTTTACGATTAGGCTGCTTTAAGGGCATGGAATCCTTGCACTGATTACAGAGAAAAATTGGTTGTCTGTCTATATTTATTACCATTGGACGTTCAGCTGTAGAACTCATAGTAATTTATTTTTATTTTCATGCAGGGGAGGTGCAAAAAGAGAGTGCTGCAGAGCTGTTGAACTTGTATCCTTGTGGTTTTCGGCCACGGCACACAAGCAAACTTGGAAATGAGTTTCGATTGTTCACAAACTATGATCCAGCTGACAGATTAGGTGGTTGGGAACGTGCCGGATAGGTCATTATGAATTTGAGATGTTGGTTACATTGCGGATTTCGATAGTGTATCATGTACCGTACATTTAAACCCGGTTCAATTTAAAGGAATAGATAACATAGAGAGAATTAAAACAGTTTTTAAACGTTAAGAGATTATTTGAATGCTCAACGCTCTCTTTGGCACTATCTAATTCCCCTCACTAAGATTGGTTAAAACTGTAAGGGTCCTTTTATTCGGGCCAACACCTTTTCTGAAAGGCGTCCGAGATCCCTTGAATAGACTCTTCAAATCAGGCGATGGAGAATGTCTTTTACTCCAATCTTCCACACAGTAAGCGGCATGTGTGCCATATGAATTTAGGGCCTCTTTTTAGGTTTGAGCGGCATGTGTGTCATATGATTTTAGGGCCTCTTTTTAGGTATAAGATCCATTGCGTGGAAGATCAAGGTGAAAAACGTTTTCCATCATATTATTTGAAGTAGTCAATGATTTTCAATGGGTTACGTTGGCGCTTTTAGAAAAGGCGTTGTCACGACTTGAGGTACCCAAAGGTATCAAAGTATATACAAGAGTATTCTTCATCTAAAAGCGCCCATATCTGAGACCCCTTGAAAATCGTTGATTGCTTTAGATCAGATGATGGAGATATTTTTTTACTCAAGTCTTTCACACAATAGATCTTAAGATCATGGCACACCTATGAGACATAGGGCTCTCAACGGGCCGAATCGAAATTAGATCGGGATCAAAAATGGCCCTGTCCTACCCGAGCCTTGAAGCAGATAGTCCTGGCCTGACCCTTATCTGAGCCAAGATGTATTCAGTACAACCCGGCCCTTCTATAGGACTCCAGCCCGGGATACTTTGAATTCAAATTTGTTTACAACTTAGTTTAAAAGGGGCTTGATAATTAATATGTTTGTTCAACATGGTGATTTAAAATTGTGTCTTAGGTTTTATTATATTTATAGTGTATAATTTATATTATATAGATGCAACATAGGGAGAGCTTTTATGGATGAACTGCAAATATCGAGTAAATTGGGGATTTAATAGGGCATACTTGGGCCAATTGAGTAAAAGTATTCAACCGAGACTACCGAGTCAACGGTTTAATCTCAGGTGGATTTAGTATAATGGCCCTGAAGCCTAAGAGCATCTTCAACGGACTCTTGAAATGCAACTCGGTGGCATTTGAAAGAGTGACTCTTCAAACGCTTCCAACATCTTCAAAGCTGACTCACATTTGAAAGCTGACTTACATTTGAGTCTCAAATGCTCTTCAACATTGAAGGGTTACTTTTGGCTTTTCAAATATTAAAATAATATTTATTTAAACTTTTTTTGCAGCCTATTTTTGCTTTGTAATACAGCCCTGTTTCAAATTTTGACCTACATGGATCGGACGGTCTGGAATTGTTTTTCTTGTAATTTTTTTACTAAAGGATCTTACGATCACAATTAACTTATCAAACGATTAAATTTAATTTTTACATGATATAATAAAAAAAAATGATGTGTTTTGGTGCTAGTCATCATTACTCCTCTAAAATATAATGTAAAAAAAAATTTGAAGAGTTAGTTGAAGAGCTTGGTGGAAATGCGCAAAACAACTTAACTCTCCAACTCCCCCTAACTTTTCCGGTAACTTTTGAAGAGTGCCCTTGGAGATGCTCAATATCTTATGCTTTTTGATATATATGTAACATTCGGGCCGGATTTTGAGCTTTGGATCCAAACCCGACCCAGATTAATGCGTGCCGGAGCACGTTCGACCCGGTCTAGTCCCAAGCTGGGTTTACACAAAAAAAAAAACCCTATTTTTTTGGCCAAGTGTGGGCCAAGTTTTGGCCCGGCCCATTGAGTGCAAGAACCACAGTCAATTTTTGATTTCATTTGTCACAGATCCACCGAAAATGACCCTTGAATCATATGACACATCATGCTCAAACATGAATCTAGGGCCTTTTATGGGATCTGTGACACATGGAGTGGAGTAAAAAACTGACTGTTTGATAGGTGCGATATAATTTCAAGATCTATTGTGTGGAAGATTGCAATGAAAAACGATCTCCATTATCTGATTAGAAAGAATCAATGATTTTCAAGAGCCGAGGACGGTGGCGCTTTCAGAGAACGGGTGTGGTGCAAACAGAGGTATCTTTTCAAGAATCTTTTTTACTTCCTTAATCAAAACTTGCCAAATGAGTTGTTCCTAGGTGCCCGGTGGCGTTCGGGTCAATCTCCATGTGCTTACCTTGGGAGTTGGAACTGAGTCTAATGCTTCCTATCAGCCGCTTGATTTGTCAAAAAATTTCTTCAATTCAAAAGCAAGGGTCGACTCACAGATATCATAAGCTTATCTTCTAGGACAGCTGACTTTCACATATTTTCATAGGCCAAGATACCTGTGAGAAGCCAGATTTTGACATGATTGATAGTAATATACCTTTTCGACAAACTCGATAAACTTAAAAGATGAAATATCTATTTGTAACAACAAATGCCATGTGCGTTATTAGACTTCACCATCGATGAAAATAAAGCACAGTGGAAACCATACAATCTGATTAGAATCAAGGTATCAAATATTCACCGATACCGATATGTATAGGTGATACGTATCAATATTTTGGCCAACTGATACCATACTTTGAAATCGGTATCAGGTATCAGCCAAAACCTACCAAATTTGAAATTTTCTTCTTATTATTATTTTTAAATATTTCATTTTTAGTAATAAAAATATTTAATAGTTTAAATCATCAGTTTCAGCGCTATCCGAAACGAAACCGAAATTATCAGTCAGATTTGTACGGAGACCAATATTTCAGCCAAAAATTCAAATTATTGGCCAAAATTTTGGTTTTCGATTTCGGTCATGCCCGAAACTGAAATCCAACCCGATATTTTGATCCTTGGTTTAAATATAGGTCTTTTATCATACTTTCAAGAGTGAAGACTAAGTCCATAAATTTTTTTCAAAAATACAAAAAATAAAAAAATATCACCCCATCAACTTGGTCAATACCGATACATAAACCAATACCCGATACAGATACCCGATTTGATACATTGATTGGAAAAGCCACGGAACCCACTTTTTATGTGAACTATAGTTCACTGAGACACTTAACACATCAGGTGGCCCTATTGTATCACCAGCTTTGGTGCTTGGGCCATTTACACCATACACGTATCACCATTAGTCTTTAATTGGATCCCCTATAGGGCAGATAATTATGTACATAGGTGTCATCCAGCAGAGATCATTCCGTTGTGATTGGAGGAATTCAACCATCTTATCAGAACAATTCTAAGGATTTAATCAGTTACAAGCACTTTATCAGACGATCAACATCATTCTTAACTAAGCCTTGTATCGATTCTACAACGATGGGCTTAAGGGCAAGATATCATACTTGGTATCGGTCCACCTTGGACTGGTACATACAGGCCGATACAGTATCAGTGAGTAAATTTTTTTTCTGAAAAAAAACAGTAAAAACCGTAGATTTGTTTTTTGGTATTGGTTGGCATCAGCGGATACTTGATACCATGCTCAAGGGATATCCCAGATTACTGTCAAAGTGATGTAAATGACAAGTCTACAACATTGATGACCTTCCGAGGCCCAATCTACGGTAATTGAATGGGAGGATTTCAACAATCCGATCAAATCATCATTGCAAATTAATACAGATGGTTGCCTACTCACACTTTAACCATTTAACCATCTATTATTAGCAAGCTCTTGATTAAACGATCAGGATCATCCACTAGTACCGTTAACAAGGTCTGTCACATGGACATCTGGGATTGAGGATCATGTGGGTCATGCATAACCTCAGTTCCCACCTCCGCTAACAAAGGGTGCAACCAGATAGGGGTGCAACCGGTCAGTTTTGATGTAGCACAGATGTTAAAGAAGCTAGGCTTGGACCCAAAAGCTGACTTATACAGATGTCAGGGTCCCTAGAGATTTGTATAAAATTGCTTTTGACAGGACTCAGTGGGCTATAGGGCATTCATTAACTTGATGGTCTGTTTTGCTTTCTCTACATAAGGGAGATTAAGCACAGCCCACTAAGAAAAAAACAAGAAACAGAGAAACGAAAAAGTGCCCAATTCAAATTTCGGCTTGTAACTCTAAATCTTTTTTTCTGTTCAAACCAAGTTGCATTTCCATCTTCCCCCAACAAAATTCCAATAAATGCATCTGAGTGCATGAAAAAATAAAAAACAAAAATCCATAATATATTTTCCTTGTAAAAATGAATTTTAAACTTTCATATGAACTACCATTGCTTAAATATAAATTAACTCTAACAATCTAACTCATTCTTATATAAATGTGAATAATGATAGATCTGACCTATTGTATTCCGAGACGGCAGATCGGATTAGTCTTTATGAGACCGAGATCAACCTGCATAACCAAGAGGAGAAACATGACCACATGACCCCAATATCATGTAATGCTCTACTTTACGTAACTTTCCAAAAGGCGAGAATTGTTATACCTTGTGCCCAAAAAGATCTCGGATGTTGTCGATTCCGTATAATATCATGGTTGGTCTGGTCAACATACAACAAAAAAGTCAAAATCTGCAAGTAGCATTATCCTATGTAAAAGAGGGCATCACATGATTAAGGTCTTTCGCATGGTATATAAGGGTCAGCCAGTTTCCTTGCCTAGACCATAGCGACAAATTTCAGTGAAATTTCTCCGAAATTCTCCAAAACCGGGGTCAAATGAAAGTTTTGACAAAATTTCGGTGATTTACCGAAATTTAATAAACTATGTTAATTTTGCGAAATTAACAGAATTTATTAAATTTTTAGCTTTTTAGTATTAAATAATTTTTTTAGTATTACATATATGTATTTATTTTTACATACTTCTAGAAACTTTCCCGAAATTTTTTCCCATACAACAAAATATTGCCGAAAACAAAATTTGTTACCACGGCTTAACACTGAGTGAGCGGTTAAGCTAAATTGGACCCATACAACCACCTGCGGCTCTAGGCAAGGTTCTAAAATTCAACCAAGTAGCTGCAATTCAGCTGAGTTCCTCTAACATGGAACGAGTGATTCATTTAGAAACAAGTTGACTTGATTTCGGACACGGTCAGGGCTAAATCCACTGACACCAAGATTTAAATTCCTGGTCCTAGGCAGCTGCCTGAGCGTCCAGAGGTCACTAGCATGATTCAAAATTTCGTTCTATACCGGTACATACCGGATAATACGTACCAGTATCAGAGGTCACCGGTGAACGATACATTCAAAGTATCGTACCGGTGCATTCCATATGTTTTGGCAATGTACCGGATGATACCAATGTATCGTCTGGAACCGGTACAGTCGTCCGATGCGTACTGGTTTGGGAGCTAGATGACAGAAAACCGATATTTTAACCCATGGTCATTAGGGTCCAAGCAACCATCCACGAGACATGGAGAGACCATTTTTTTTTTTTTTTGCTCATAATTTTATTTAAAAAGCAGCGAGAAGCTGGATGAAAACAATAGAAAAGACCGCACCAATCAAAGGAAAAAAGAAAATAAAGACAACAAAAGCAAAAACAGGCAGCAAGGCAAAGCAAAAGGTTAATATATGCATATAAGAATTTGCGCAGATGCATAAGCGGAAGCCTGCTTGTAACATGGTTCTCAGATTGATGGAGATTGCAGCAACACCCTCGATCAGGACATATGGTAGGAAGAGGCTAACATGGGTCTCTTTATTTTTAATAATTAAATGTTGGTTCTCTTTATTTTTAATAATTAAATGTTCACTTGTTAAAATAAATATTCACTTGTTAAATGAAATGAATGTGTTATAAGTCAGTGTAACAGTTTCTTGAAGTCACCATCGAAGTGGCAAAATATGGGTACAGGGTTTAATACAGTGAGCGAGAAAGTCGGGAAAAAATGGCAAAATATGGGTATGAGTTTAATACGGTGAGCTAGAAAGTTGGAAATAACGGGGAAAAAATGGAAAGAAAAAAAAATCAAAAGGCAACAGTACTGTAAAATACAGAAGACGGAAAAAACGGGAATATTGGGGAAATATGAGATAGTACTATATATATATATATATATATATATTTCTTAAAGTTCTAAAAAAGTGAAAAAAAAACAGTAAAATACGAGAAAATCATTTAATACGTGAAACACGAGTATTATATGAAAATGTGTTTTATTCAAAAATAGGGTAGTATATGTGTTTAGTATGTTGTGGCAAAAAAATGCATATTACATGCATATTTTTTCAAAAAAAAAAAGGGCGTATTTTGTCACAAGACTCACCATAACATCTTTAAGTCACCATAACAGGCATCAAAATACGTGTCAAATCGCACAGGGTAACTGAATATATCTGGAAATATCTACTAAAAAAGTAATTACCTTTCAAGGGAAAGGCCCCATGCAATTACTGAAACATCCTCTGGGAGCCCCATGGGGAGCAGCATTTCAGGCCTGAACATGCCGGAATTCCCAACCTCCACCCACTTCTTGAAACCCTCGTGGTAACTGAAAAGTAAGAGGAAGATATCATGCTGCTAAATATAAAAGCACAAACCAGGACCGTTGGAAGCTTAGTTACCAAAATGAAGCAGGAAAGGCAACAAATATCAGAAAATAAACTATTTGATGATCCAAAGTCTGTAGAAATAGTGAAATTACGAAAACAGGAGAGTACGCTAAATAGAAATGTTGGGCAGTTACGAAAACAGCAAAGTTTCTCTACCTGAAGATTTCCATGCTGGGTTCGGTGTAGGGATTGTAAGCAGGTTTGAACCGCAGCTTCGACATACCTAGGGATTGGATATCATGTAACCAATGAATATTCAATGGGTTTTTATACATGAATAAAATGATGTATTAAACCCTTGTATAAATAGGAAATGGAGAATAAACATGCTAAGTGAGGTGGGCATTAAAAGGTAAAGCATGGTATCAAAACTCGGCCGATATCCATACGTCTCGGTTTCGCTGGAAACGAATATTGGGGTCGTTTCGGTATCGGCTGATACTGACCCGTATCGGTTGATACGGATCGGGTATCAATTGATAAGGATAGGATATCGGCCTATACCCCCTTGATTTAAAAGTTGTTTCACCAATTTTTTCTTAAAATAAAAACTCTGTATCGGCCGATACGTATCGGTCCTCCATGGACCGATACCCGATACTGATCCCGAGTTAGATACCTTGACGTAAAGTCTGGTCTAAGACATGCTAATGAACTCAGCAAACAGATCTAGTCGATTAACAGACCAAGCAGAATTTTTGCGAAATTGGTGGTGCTTTCATTATCGACCAAGCAAAAAATAAAAATCAAACAATCGATTTCCAAGTCTCGGGTTCAGTTTTTGAAAATTCCTACAACGCTCAAAGCAACTAGAGTGGATAGCAATAATGTATTACCCAAGCGAGCAAAGAAGTCATTCAAGACTCCAAGCAGGTCACCAAGAGTGAGCCCTCGATCACATACGAGGCCTGAGATCATAAACAGGAATTGAAGTGGATCCATGAAAGGAGAAAACATATCAAAGCATGAGTTCCTTACAACACAGATTAAAAAAATCAGCCATTTACAATTTTGAAAAGATCAACAAAACTTCAAAACCAAAAAGGGACTTGATAACAGGGCAGGTCGCATACCTTCTATCTGATGGAACTCTGCTAGATGAGTTCGGTCTACTGCTTCATTCCGGAAAACCCGATCTATAGAAAAAAACCTTCTGGGGCTAAAAGGTTTCTGAGCATAATATATTATTATTTAATAAACCCAAAAGAAAAAGGATTTCCAACAACCAAAATTCAGAGAAGTCCACAGAAAACCATCAATTATGCTAAAATCAGTGATAATTTAATGACCCCCTCAACCTTGCTCCTTTCTGTTGGATAAGCCGCATTGACCCCAAGGATTGAAAATACTCTTACCAAAAAGGCGAGGCAAAATTTGGAAAACCAACTTTTAGATTGAATTAAGAGCGCCGGATTGAACCTACCTCCTCATTAGGGCTGTCAACGGGTCGGTTCAACCTGATAACCAACCCAATTTTGTGCTGTGTCGGGTACATAAAGTTATTTGTGTGCGGGTTGACCCGACCCGACCAGATATTTTATACCTAAAACATTTGAAAAATAGGGGGGTTTTACAGGGTCGGGTCAAGTATTCTGGATGGGTTGGGTTTGGTCGTTTGTGTGCATCATCGGGTCAGGTGCACTGTTGGGTCGGGGCGGGTCGGACTTTTGCATATATCTTATCGGGCAGCCAAAATTTTGACCCACCCGACCAGACCCGTTGACAGCCATACTCCTCATCCACATACTAATAATTGAAGCAAAGTTAAAGAGTCACCGGCGATGACTTTCTTTAAAATTGTTGTTATTATTACTATTATTATTGATAAAATTTTCAATCAATATTTGAATTATATCCATTTACACATTTGCTTTTGACTGCATCAACTTGCCCTGGCTGCTGGGCGAGTTTCTAAACATGATTCAAGCATTAGATACTCTGGCCAAAATATTCATCGTGCAGCCACCACAAGTATTAATCCATTTTCAAAGCATACAGTTGCTATTACAAATTAATGATTATCTATTACAGTCATAGCAATGTGAGAATAAAAAAAAAAATGTTTTCCTTCTGAAGAAGGAATTAGACAACTGATTATTTGAATGGAATTCAACAGTGAATGTTATCAAAATCGTACGATTCACAACGTGAATCCTACGATTCCAATTGAATCACAATCTTTGTGACTGGATTTATCTAATAAATTATAAATTCATATAAACCGTGCGATTTGATTCAAATCCGACGATTAATATGAATTATACAATTCTATTCATAAGGGAGCTTCACAGTGACAGCGAGCCCTATTTATCATTTCTCTCACTTTTTGGCCTTTTCAAAAAACAAATTTATATTAAAAGTTACAGTACATAAATTAAGTTAAAAAACAAACGCTCACTCTCGTAAAATATTTCTAGGATTTTGTCTTCTTCTTCAAAAACCCTTTGGCTTGTTTTTTAAAATCTTTTTGCCATACGAACATGGATTCGGTTCCAATTTGTTGGGAATGTTCTCCAATGTCGAGGACTATCAAATCCATGCGTGGCTTTGAAATTTGGAGTATCAAATGGACAATAAGTCTTCACCAATTTTTTTGAAGTTCCAAGGGACCCCTTATTTACTCCATTTTTTTCGTGTTGTAGATTGGTCTCTAAGAGAGCGATGACTTAGCTTTCATGGATAGGCATGTAGCTTTATGTTAGTATGCACTCTTTTACTAAAGGTGGCTTTATAACACCCACGGAATTTTGAAGGGCAGGCACCTACGCCAAAAACCATTGATTGCTTGAATCAGACGGTGGAGATTCTTTTTGCACCAATCTTCCACAGAAGTGATCTTGAGACCATGAGCGTACCGTCAGATGATCAATTTTTTTAATCCACAGGGCACAAATCCCAAAAAAGTGGCCCTAAAATAAGATGACACAATTCACGGCCAAACGTAATGTTAGGGCCATGTTTTGGGGATCTATGCCACGTGGAATAAAAACCTACCTCAGCGTCATATGGTACGCTCATGATCTCAATTTCCCTTGTGTCAAAGATTGGGACGATAAACGATCTCCATTGTCTGATTCAAAGCAGTCAAGGGATTTTGGCGTAGGTCCCCTCCAAGAATCTGTGGGTGTTAACAAAGCTACCTTTTTACTAACTGATGAGTGATAATTAATGTTGAGGAAGTACAAGAGTTCAATTATAGTTTTGTAGTTTTTTTCAATATAAGATGACCTTGTTTTTTATACTTTGAAACATTTTATATGGTTAGTGAAGGAAATATCATGTTGTATAGATGATCATGGGCATATTTGGAGGTAATTCAAATTTCAAATTTATTGAATATTTTTCAGATTTTAGCAACATTAGATCAAAACATAAAAATCCAGTGTAGATGTCAAGGGAGTTAATAGTACCTGAGCAAGCAGGTAAAGCATTCTTGAGGAAACTGCAGTTGTGTGGGTTCTGAGCAAGTTTTTGTTTGCTTCCTCCCTTTTCCAATCATATCCATATCTACAACGAAACAGACTAACCTGAGAAACCTCTTGACATAATCATGGTGTGAACTGTGAAAACCCAAAAACTCGACTCAACTCGAAAATCAGCTAGGTTGAGTTAACTCGAAAACTCGGATAAACTCGATTCGCTAGGACTCGGTAATTTAGTAAATATTTTAGAAAAAGAAACAAATATTTTACAAGGAAAAAGATGGAAAAATATGTTGGTAAAATGGGTAGTTTAAACATTTTTTAAAAAGATAAGTTTTCTAAAACCTTATCCCATGAAAATATTATATATATAAGGGTAGTTTATGAACCCTGAGTGAAGTCTTGATTCGACTCGGATACAACTCGAAATCCCGACGAGTCAAGTAACTCAGCTGAGCTACTCGATAACTCGCCGAGTTTTAGAACTATGGACATAATGACATGGCAAAAGCTAAAACATCATACCCTTTAGACCCATAACCACCGGATTCATGTACATGCTTCACCCTCGCAACATAATCTTCAGGCAGTTGCTTCGTAACAGAAGGAACTGCAAATAAAAAGTTAGAAAAACAACCTTTTGCATAATTTTAACTGTTGCAAAGTTATTAAGTTGACTTGGTAGTCAAGGCTTACCAACCTTGTAGAAAGAAAGTATCATGAGAATCACGAGCAGGGTGTTGCTGTGGCTGGAATAGAGCATCGAAATTCCAAAAGCTGAAACAAAAATCAGGATTAAATTAAACATATCCTCATCGGGGATAGCAAAAGACCCCAAGCAATCAACCCCTATGGATTATAAAAAATATAAAGATGAGAGAGCAGCTTATAAGCCAGTAAATACCCAATTGACTTGTCTAATAAACCATCTTCACAGTGATTTAATATACGTACACGATAGCGACTTGAGTGTGTACTAGTTTTGACACAAAACTAGCAAAACCTGCAGGAAGGCTGAAATTAATCTTCCAAGGTGATTGAATTAAGGAATATCCCACCAAAATTCCCCTGCCAGTGAACCCGCAGGAACACCTAATACTAACCGCAACTAGTAGTGCTGCAAAAATTCCAAAAAAAATTATTTCATTCAACTCTCTCCATTAATTAAATTTCAGCACTAATGGCCTTTAAATAGGCTTTTACAATGCATAAAATTAGAAATCTTAGTCTAACTCTAATTCCTAATTCAAATTAAAGAAATCTCCTAATTTTCACAAAATAATAAAATAAATTGCTAAAACAATAAGGAAACTAATCATATTTCTAATAAAAGAAACACATCCTATTTGCTAAAATAAAATAATAAAAAAAATTAATCCTAATTCCACTAGGAATCTTGAAATTGGTCACTTTCAGTGCAACCTCTGAAAACTGACCATAACTTATTCAATACTTGTCGAAATTGCGAGTTTTTTGGTTAGTTGGAAAGCTACTTTAATAAGCTTTCAAATAAGACTAATTTCACATTCATTCGACTTTGTTTGACACTTCAAAATAGGCTAAACATAAAAGTGACGAGATTGAAAATTGAAGACTCTGCGACTCTCCGATCAAAGATTTTTCGGCAATAAATTTGGATTTTCTTTTTCATTCTTCTCTTCATCCAATTCTTCTTCTTCCCGCTTTCTCTAGTCTTCTTTCTCGGATTTTGCAATAGATTAAAATTTTGCACTGCATGGAATGTTCGGGGTCGAACTTTTCTCAAGAGGGGGAGACTGATGCTGTGCAAAATCTGAGAAAGAAGACTAGCAAAAATGGGAAGAATCATCGAAAGAAAAGAAGACAAAAAAAAGATAACCTAAAAATTTATTGTTGAATTTTTTTTTTATCGGATGGTCATAGGGTCTTTTAACTTTCAATCCCGTCATTTTTTTGTTTGGCAATATTTTGAAGTGTCAAACGAAGTCGGATTGCTGTGAAATTGGTCTTATTTGAAAGTTTATTGAAGTAGCTTTCCAACGAGCCAAGAAACGCGTAATTTTGACAAGTATTGAAGAAGTTATGGTCAATTTCCAGAGGCCGCACTAAAAATGACGAAGTTCTAGACTCCTAATTTAATTAGGATTAGTTTCGCTTAATATTTTATTTTAGTAAATAGGATTTGATTCTTTTATTAGAAATAAGAATAGTTTCCTTGTTGTTTAAGGATTTGATTTTATTGTTTTATAAAAATTAAGATATTTCTTTTATTTGAATTAGGAATTAAAGTTAGACTAGGACTTTTTTCTAATTTGATGCATTGTAAAAGCTTATTTAAAGGCCATTAGTGCTTCTTGTAAAAAAAAAGGCCATTAGTATTGGAATTTAATTAATGGAGAGAGTTGAATGAAATATTTTGTTTGGAGCTTTTGAAGCACTACTAGAGCATGGTACACTCTCAAAAAAAGGTCAGTATTAGTTGTTCCCGCAGGGTCATTAGGAGAGGAATTTTGGTGAAATATTTTTGAATTCAACCACCTTGGAAGACTAATTTCTGCCTTCTTGCAGGTTCTACTAATTTTGTGTCAAAACTAGTACACTTTCAAGTGGCTATCATGTACGTATTGCATTATTTGGTATCAGAGCGTGTTCGATCTAACGTGGCAAACTTCGATCAACAAATCGAAGCAATGACGATCAACATTATGAGATGAAAAGCGAGCGAAGCGTAGAGAATGGTACACTCTCAGTGTCATTATTATTAAAATCCTGCAATTTATGACCCTATTCCTACAATTCAGTTCAAAGCCACAGACAAAGTACTCACAATTAAACTTGAATCCTAGAAAATATCATCCAGGAAGGAATCCCATGATTTCATAAAATATAAAAAGGAATGATGTATAGTTTCGTGGTTCTCTTTAGCCTTTCATAGAATAATGTAATATAATATAATATAATAGAAAAATGATGTATGGTTCGACGATCTCATAATTGCTAATGGCATTCAATAATACTATGTTTCATTGAAAGGCCAACCCCAAACAGACGGGAGAAGCCAATGACAATAAGTCAATAACGACACTATTACTGAAGGTGCATGAAGAGATATTCTAGCTAGCATTCTTCCAAAAATTCAGCTAACATACTATTTAAACCAAAATGCAAATATAAAGGTATGGGTTTAATACAGTGAATGACAAAGTCGGAAGAAACAACAAAATACGGGGAAAAATCAAATGGTAAAAAATACAGAAGACGAAAAAAAATGAAAAAATCGGGAAAAATGAGATTATTTTATTTTATTTTATTTTTAAGTTTTTAAAACATTTTTCTAAAATACAGGTATTATACATATTTAGTACGTTGAAGCAAAACTACAGGTATTATACGCGATTTTTTTTTTTTTAAAGTTGTATTTTGCCACAATGATTGAAACCGAGTTTTGGAGACATTTATAAGGTTTGACGGTTTATAACTGTCATTTTGCCTATTGATTTTTATCCTATGCCATTAGACGAGCATTGCAATTCCACAATACCATGAAGGTTAGATGATGCAAATCAAAGAAAATTTATATTTTCAACTAGACCTATAGTTTCAGTCCCCATAGGGAGCCATGAAAAATCAAACAGAGATACAAAGTCAGAAAGGAAAATGACAAATTTGGTCAACTCACGTCACACCATCCACATTGCTAAACTAAGGTCAAAGATGGTCAACCTTCTCTCATATGGGTATAATTTATCTCATGAATCATTCTCAAGTGCATGCACATGTTTCTTAGGAAAGCGTATTTTCAAATTCTTAGCACTCCAAAGGGAACTATTAATGGGTATATATGGTTATACTCTAGCATAACTACATTCGAATGTAGTTTAGTTCAAAAAATTGATTTGCTTTAGCATATCACTATTTGGGATTTAAATTAAATTAGGATTAAATTTAAAGGGACGTTTAAGCCAATGAGAGAGAAATTTTATGTAAAATTTGATTAAGATTCCATTTTTTATTAAGAGAGACATTTTCTTATATTTTAAATAAATTGTCTTATTCTCTCTTCTAGCTCTTTTACTTTTCCTCCCTATAATTTGGAAGTTGTGGTTTGCATCAGAAGGAGACTTTCTTGAGGAGCCTTTGAGAAATGGCAGTCCTAGAGCGTCTCATCGGACAGTGTCCTCTAGGAAGCCAGCAAATTGGAGGTAGATCCTCTGAGAGAAATATTGGGATGGCTATCTTATCAAGGATTTAATGGCCAAGATTACATATCGGCCAGCATAAAAAAGACATGTATTGCCAACAGGCCCATTACCCATCCTAATTAAAAGTCAAATTGGACTAAAAGTCAAACTTTGACCAAAGTCAAACTTTTTATAGTAAAAATTTGGTAATGTACTACCAAGTTTCATATTAACATAGTAGTATTCACTATTCACTCTTTGGTTTCACTGGTCAAAGTGTTACAAAATATCAAACTTCAAGGAGCATATAAATTTTTTAATTAGGACTCAGTAATTCAAATCAAGAATTGGTAGGCTGAGTAGCATATTTTGGAAGGAATTTTCTCAACGACTCAGTCGTGTAATAACCAAATCAAATAGGTTTCAGATATGGCCAACCAGGTCAGTTACCAATAACAAGTCCTTTTTCTTTTTTTTTATCCTAGTTGAAAATTTTAAAAATCAACAGAAATTTACAAAAACAAAAACTAAAAATAAGTTTTAAAAAATGTAACAAAGAGATATTAAGAAGTAAACTTCTAAAACAGAATATATAGTAAACTTCTAATAAGAACTACATGTGTGTGTGTTAAACAAATATACAACACATTTCAAGGCAGATTCTACCCACAATTAGCGGCATTTTTGTAAGAAAACTGAATTTTACTGAATTTTTTTGGAAATACTCCCCCTCCACCTGGGTCTGTGTTCCAAAATCCCCCTTTTCTCTGCAAGTAGAGATTCTGCGAAGGTAAAATTTACCCTTTTTTTGTCACAACATAATAGTATTCACCCTCAATTTCACCTCCCAAGCATTTTCTAAGGTTTGTATAAAATTTCAACAAATCAAACTATTTTCTAAGGTCTTTAAAGAGATTTTCCAGAAGGTACTTTTCTTTACCTTTTACTGTTATAATATAACAGTATGCACCCCTTAACTTCTCCTCCCAAGGCATTTCTAAGGTTTTCATTAGAAACCTAAACATTTTTCTAAGGTTTTTGTGGATTAATTATTTTGTAATCCCTGATATTTTCATCCTCGCGTTGTTGAGGAATTCATTTTAACATCTATAGTAATTAGTAAATATTATTCATAGATAAACTATAAGGAATGGGATCTTCAGCTTCTCAAATGCGATGTAGAATGGGATTAAAAAACTATAATTTTAATTGCCTAAATGTCACAGTTCTATGATAAAATTTGTATGAAAAGTATTAAGTAATTGAACTTACACAACTTATACACTGTATCCTGTAAGTTGGAAAATCTCTACATTGAACTTAGTGACCACAATTTTTACGTTTACAAATCTATCACCGTAAAAAACAGTCGCTTTTAGCCCTTGTAATTATTATGAGGAAGTAGCTGATCAATGGGTTCTATGTCGTCAAGAAAGTAACTATTGATGCTGCTCTGTTTATTGTAGATTTCCTTTTTTGGCAGCCTTGTGGCAGAGCCAAGCAGCTCACTTGGCTTTTTCATTGCAAGTATTCTCTTGCAATGAATCTTTCTTTTACTGATTAAAAAAAAATACTAATAATAATAAAACATTGAGCCACAGACACAAAAGCAGTAAAAAAAAATTGCATTCGTAGTTACTACAAAATTTGCTATTTTTACAAATATATATATATATATATATATATATATAGAGAGAGAGAGAGAGAGAGAGAGAGAGAGGACAGGGACTATGCTATGTAGCACCCATCACGAGGATCGGGTGCAACGGCAACTTGGATAAGATTGATCGGGTAGAACTCAAAATATTTGGGCCTGATCCGATGCATATCAACTGTGAAAACTGTGGTCAAAGGTGCCCATAATGAATGCACCAAGTTGGTTGAGCGTCACCATATCTTTACCCATCAAATGAAGGTCAAAAAAGTAAAAAAAAAAAAAACATTTTTTTTCAAACCACATGTCCCATGACTGATCAACCAAAAACGGGTGTTGTTTTGGATTGATCATGCCACGTGGCTTGTGATCCAGCATCCGGACGCAGCCCCCCAAGGCTGTGTCACTTGATTTTAGTGTTAGGTTTTGTAGGTGAAAGAAGAAGAAGAAGAAAAAGAAGAGTGAGGAGACAGTTAGAGAATACAATGGTCCAATTAGGGTTTCTTGGGAACCCCAACTAACATATATACTAGAAATAACCATACAATGTATACACCCCACTTCATACTACACACACCATTTGATGTTTAAATGTCTATCAGGAGCCATTATCACTTACAAATATATCACACTCTAAACCATTGGCTCCCAGACCCAGGGTTACCTGATTCGCTAAGTGGACCTGTGAATCGCGAACCGGTTCGCCCAGCATCAGCGAACCGGCCTCCAGCATTAAGTTACATGCAAAAAACCATTGAAGACCTATAATGTTTCGATCCTTGGTTCCTTCACTTCTAACGAATTTGGAAGACCACCGCTCCAAACTATTCCTTGTTGTTCTATTGTGCATATTTTATATATATATATATATATATTTCCTTGTTCTATTGTGCATATATTATCAAACTCATCCTACCCCTGGCGAACTGGACTCGCCTGCATGTAGTGAATTGCGAACCCGAATTCGACCCGAGCGAACCAACGAATCAGGTACCATTGCCCAGACCCCCGCTCTAAAGGAGATTAAAAATACAACCCATTTTGAAACCATCTTTGAAAATTGATAAATTTGGGAAAGTAGAAAATTTAGAAGAAACTAAGAATGCAACTTTTTACCTCAAAAATGCACAGCCATCACTAAAGATACAAAACCTTGAACAACAAATAATTAATTCTTTTTTAACTAGTTAAATAGTCTGTAAGAGAAAAAGTGCAACAACTTACCTCTTCCATGTCCAATGAGTCTAGGTATCTTATAGTTCATAACAACGTAAAAATGCCATCAAAAGTTATAATTCATTTTCGTTTTTGTGATAGTGATGATTTATTATTTATCTTAGGGGAAAAAATAGAAAACTAAGTTATGATCTGATTTTACTATTCTACTAAATATAGCCATCTTCCAGTTTTAATTATGCAATCTGTTTTTCAAAACATTGGTCATAAATGAATAGCTTCTGCAGCCAACAAAGTAAATAATAGTTGAGAACACAACTAGTTCTTATTTGTAGCTGTAGTTATCAGTAAAATTGGACCATGTTGTATACTACTTTTGTCGTTCAATAAAGTTAGCTTTCAAAAGAAAACTGTAAGCATGAATTAATAATCATAACAATGATGTAAGCATGAGTCAAAATCTCGGACGATACTGGTACGTATCGGTACGTATCGTCCTATACGTACCGCTATCGGACGACAGCAGTATGACACATACACCAAATATAGCCTGGTGTATGTATCATTTGTATCGGACAATACATTGGTTTTTTCAATGTATCACGATACATTCAATGTATTGTCCGGTATTTTTATTTTTTAAAATGGTCACTTAAGTATCGGTGATACATTGAATGTACCGCCAGTATATTCAATGTATCAGCGATACATTAGAAAATTGTACTAGCGATACATTGATCAATGTATCGGCGATACATTCAATGTATCTGCCGGTACAAATGGTACGTATCGTCCCAGGCCCTGGACGATATGTATCGGATTTCTGAGATTTTGACCCATGGATGTAAGTACCAAGACGACAAGATTTTGTACCTGCTTTCAACGAAGTTATTTGTTGGCATCTCCTCAAACCTGCACATACAACTTTCATAACCACAAGGAAGATCCAACCTAATATGATTATTTTCTAAGATAATCCAATCAAATCATCTCTCAAAGGTAAGCATCGCCTTACCCCATTACAAGAAATATCTTTCGGAATTGCTCCCGTACCTGAAAAAAAGTAGAAATCCGAAACTCAGATGAATTTAATGCTCGACTTAGCTACAATAGTCAACATAGAAACCCTAGAAGAGCCCTCATTTCAAAGACTGAGTTCATGATCATGCAGTTCTACTCAAAGTGAACCGCGTATGAATCCAGATATTGACATCATATAGGCACGGATACAAGGAGAATATAATTTATATGACATTATGCTTTAGATATATATTTTACAGTCTTTACATTGTGATTGAGGACACAATAACATATATATATATATATATATATATATATATATATATATATATATATATATATATATATATATATATGAGGCCCGGGATTCACGTGGCACCCAACCAAGGGATCAGGTGCCATGGCAGCATGCCAAGATCGATCAGGTACCATTAAGAAAAAGTTAAAATGAGTGATTATCCACCAAGTTCAGGCAGCAGATGGAAAACTTTAACCTTTCATTTGAAGGGGAAAAAAATCTGAAAAAAAATCTAAAACCTAATGGGGGTGGGTGAACCCTTACGAGGATGGGAGGAACTCACGGTTCACATCTAGTGATGTTATATGCGATCGCATATGCCATCTGGGATGGCTGTATTGATGGCATATTGTTGCATATGCGACAGTATGCCATCGCATACACTGTATGCGATGGCATACTTCTCCATTGGAGATTTTTCTTTTCTTTTCAAACTTCCCCAAGCCGCTATAAATAGGGGGTTTCTCTCCCTAATGCTTCTCATTCTACAATAACTTTTCTGTTTACTCATTTCCTTCAAATTTTGTATGGTCCACTATATTTTTCGTACTATTCTGAAGTATTTCTTAACGAAATATATATCCCCCTTATGGGATATATATTCTCCTCATTCTACAATATTTGAATATAGAGCACAAAACTATCAAAATATATTGAATTTTTATATTCGAAAATTGGGATTTATTTTGTATTTTTGGAAGAAAAAATATTGTATGCCATAGCACAATCGCCTATGCGATTGGGCGATGCCATCGCATACCCTTGCATATGCCATTTAACAACATTGATCACGTCCACGCGGCACATGATTTAAGGTCGAACGCACATCTCTCTCTCTCTCTCTCTCTCTCTCTCTCACACACACACTCTCTCTGTCAACACAAACATTTTACCATGAATATAATTTTGGCTAAAAGTTGATTGGAACCAAGTCATGACTTGTGAATTAGTCGGCACAAAAATATCGCAAGAAATCGAAAAAGTTATGAAAAAGTCGAAAATATTGAAGTAGAAAAAGAAATACATAAAGCAAAGTTAGGATATTATTTATAATTTTCCAAACCCTAAGTTTTAATTATTATTTTTTTGATCGGTACCCTAAATTTTAATTTAAAACTCATTGTTGTTAACTTATTTTAGAATGAGATAAGAATTTTTGAAATTAACTTGCTTTAAAAAAAATGAAATATGAGAGTTTTCATTGTATCAAAGAGTAATTGAATTACTCGGCAAAAAAATATTCCTAGAAATCGGAAAAGTTATGAAAAAGTCGAAAACATTGAAGTACAAAAAGAAATACATAAAGCAAAGTTAGGGGGAAAAAATGAGTTTTAAAAATGTTATTTTTAATTTTCCAAATCCTAAATTTTAATTTAAAACTCATTGTTGTTAAACTTATTTTAGAATGAGAGATAAGAAATTTTTAATTTAACTTGCTTTAAAAAAAATGAAATATGAGAGCTTTCATTGTATCAAACAGTAATTGAAAAAATCATGTTTAATCGACTAATGTGTGATAAAAGTCCATAGTTTGAGAGAAAAATCACTACTTGTGAATAAGTCACAACTAAAAGTCCAACAGATCATCTACCGATTTATTCATGATTTAAATGAAACTTTTTCGAAAAATCGGAATTTTGTTTTTTTACTACAGTTGGAACTACCTATGTATAATATATTGATGCTCTAAGTTGCAACCCTCAAATAGGACATACAAGAAATCACAAATCCTAGTCAGTTATATTCAAGCATTTTGAGGCAGTGTAGAACAATGCTACCTGATTTGCTCGGTTCGAATTCGGGTTTGTAATTCGCAATTCGCTAAATCCAAGTGAACGCAATTCGCTAGGGGTAGGATGAGTTTTAAATAAAAGGCAAGTTTTTAAAAATAATATTAATTCAGATACGAGTAAGGTATAAATATTTCAGATTTACTCTATATAATTAATGGAGCACTGGTAGCACATGGGGCATTGTGCACAAGATGCTCAGGTTTGAATCCTGAGAGTTGCTTTTGCAACTGATGTTGCGTAGGCCGGTACGCTCAATTCCAACAAACCAAACCACAAACCAGTTCGCATCGAACCGTTTTGCAATTCGTTGGGTAACCCAGCGAACTAGGTAACTCTGGTGTGGACGATGTGCCAAGCTGAGAGGAAGCCAACTGTATCCTCAACAGTACTTCCTTACCAATATGGGTATGTCCACTATATATATATATATATATATATATATATATATATATATATATATTGAGTGATTTAAAGCATGCCCAAACAACATGTGAAAGTAGAAAAGTAAAGGGAACAACTAAATGCATGCCTTGAGCAGAGGATGGAGATGGCCACCTTCCATAGGCTGGCCTCGAGCACTGAAGTTGTACTCTTTAAACTCGAGATCTTTCCAGTCACCCCTTAAAACAACAATGCAAAAATAAACAAATAAATAACTGTTGGTGTGAGTGTGAGAATTCTGTGATTAGGATAACCTCTGCAATGAGAATACACATAAGCAAAGCTATATTCGGGGTTTCTACATGAACTAAATGAGTGTATAAATGCAAAGTAAAAAATTTGGGCACGGGTGTAATATGGTGAGCGAGAAAGTCGAAAAAACTGTAAAATATGGGGGGAAAACAAATAAAAATTGAAAGGTAAAAAAACTGTAAAATACGGAAGACGGAAAAAAAAAACGGAAAAAATCGGGAAAAAAATAAGATATTATTATTTTTATTTTTTAATTTAAACAGTTTCTTAAAAATACGGTAAAATACAGGAAAAAGTGTTCAATACGCAAAAAGTGAGTTTAATATGTGAAATACGTGTATTCTATAAAAATACGTGTATTCTATGAAAATATGCATTTTATTCAACAATAAGGTTATTATACGTGTTTAATACGCTGTGGCAAAAAAACACATATTATACATGTATTTTTCAAAAAAAATGTCGTATTTTGTCACAATGTATACATTTATATCAGTTTATCAATGTGTGTGAAATATCATCATAATGGATATGTATAAGGTGTAAACGTGGCTGTGCATGCACTTTGATACACGCAATATATGTAAAACAAAACAATCAATGCCATCAACTTAGTGCTGATACTTCAATTGACTGGTAATGTCGAGTATACGGCTGGAATCAAAAGTAAAACAACATCTAGGCAAATAATCATCCAACATTTACTCTATAATGAGATATCGATTCCCCTTCCCAGAACAAGATGAAAGCTATTCTACGGTAGCAGTCACTGATTTTCCTTTCTTGTGTAACATGTCAGATTGGCTTAAAAAGTTTCCTAAGAAGCTAAGTTGAACTATTAAAAACATGTTATCATGTAAAATTTTACATTCAGTAACTGTGTCATGAACCACTGTTGGCTCATAATCTAAAATATTAGTTTTTTTTTCATGATTGCTGACATAATTTACTTTCATCACAAACCAACCATTGATGTTAAATACCTCAACAGCTGATCTCGAGTCAAATCAGTGGCAGCCTTGGTTCGTTTTAGAGTGTAATTAGGACCTTTTCTTAATGAGTAGCCCTTCCATGTCCTACACAAAGCAACAACGAATAGTCAAAAACATAAACAGCAACGAATATATATAGGGTACTGTTATTCTCACCCCATTTCCTCCAGCCAGCATGCATTGATTGCCTTTGAATCAGATGATGATCGCTTTTCGTCCCAATCTTCTGCACAATAGATCTATAGATCATGAGCCTACCATCAGACGGTCAGCTTTTTATTACACGTGGCAAACATCTCAAAAAGTCATCCTAAAATCATGCTTGAGCGTGATGTATGTCACATGATTTTAGGGTCACTTCTTTGGGATGTGTATTACGTGTAATAAAAAACTGACCGTCTGATGGTGGACCCATGATCTATAGATCCACTGTGCGTAAGATGGGAATGAAAAATGATCTCTATCACCTGATTCAAAGGCGGTCAATGCATGCAGGCTGGAGGAGATGGGGTGAGAAAGCAGTTTTTTGAGGTGAGAATAACGGTAGCCTATATATTCAAATATGCCAAGCTTTAGGACTAATAAAAATGCATTCCTTCTCCAAAAGAATGCCCATTTCAGACAAGTGAGGAGGTGTACGCTTGATGATACACTGCCCAAGATATCGAGTACTCAAGAGTACAAATACAAGCTAACTTGAAATGCAGCAAACAAGAACATTACTGCAGAGCTATAAGCTTTCTTTTTTTCAGTGCATCAATATCTTCCACACCAACAACCTGCAATACATAAAAACTTACCACTGCTAAGATTTTATTGCACCCAATAATGTCCACAAAAATTCCACACAATTTTATCACAGTACCTTAAAATTCGGCCACTGAATCTTTGAGTTCACCCACGCTGAAACCCATTGATTACTTTGAGTTAGACAATGGGGATCATTTTTCGCCCCAATCTTTCACGCGATAGATCTTGAGATCATGGGCATACCATCAGACGATCAGCTTTTTTATTTCACATGACACACATCCCAAAAAGGTGACCTTCGTGAAATAAAAAAACTAACCATTTGATGGTACGCCCGTGATCTCAAGATCTATTGTGTGAAAGATTGGGACAAAAAATGATCTCCATAGTCTGATTGAAAGCAGTCAATGGATTTCCAACGTGGATGAACGCAATGATTAGGTGGGTAAATTAAAAGAAAGGATCAAAATTTCGGTTTTCGTTTCGGGTTCAGTCTTGCCCGAAATCGAAAATTTGAAATTTCAGCCGATTTTTTTTTTCGAAGCAGCAAAATATCAGCCGAAATTTCGGTCAAAATTTCGGTTTCGGGAAAATTATCGGCCGATAATATGCCCAAAACCAAAACTACCCGAATTTTGATGTTATCGTTTCGGGGACCACCAAAACCAATAAAGTTACCCTTTTTATCACCGATAATATGTCAGTTGATATCAGCAGAAGTGGAACAACATAAGAACATGAAGATATTCCCACATTGCAAAGTAAAGGGAACATATAATTGAAAACCAACAAAACTGATTCACGGTCTAAATTACGTATAGGATCAGAATAATACTTGGAATACCTGAGAACAGTGTTACCTAGGCACTTCTATCTTCGGGATTTTTGCCGTACCAACACTTGGTGGCACGTGGACACTCCTCAACACAGCACGATACTTACAGACAAGTATGAAAATACGACATAATAACATCAAAATGTTCCTCATTTTGACACGATAAAATGAACTGTCGTTTTACTAAAAAAAAATTGTTTAAAGTTTAGTATAACTTTTAAAATAAAAAGCTTGAATACTTCAAAACGATTTGTATAATATAACATACTTTTAGTTAGGTCTACGACACGCATTATGTATCTTTTCATTACATATCTCTCTAAGATTTTCCTTTAGTAAAATTTCTATATGCGTCTATTTAAAAAATATATATATATTTTTTTTTCTTAAGGCCGGGCCGCTGTATTGGAATCGTTAGAAATTAGCATGCCAAACATCTATAACACCTTGACAATTGGCACCGATGCCACGTGTCTAGGTAACCTGAGGGTAGAAATATATCAGATTATCAATGCCATATATTTCAATAAAATCTTGAATGAAAAATGAACAATGACAAAAGGGTGGAGGCTAACATATCCTCAAAGTGCAGTTGAAAATCTAGATGTAAAGAAAGCCAATGTAAGGAGTAGATATCTAACATACTAAACGTACAGTGCATAAGTACCTTAAGTGATGTCCAACATGATAGCATAACATATTCTGTCACAATAATATGATGAGACGACCCTAGTGACCAAATTCTCCGACTTTAAAAAAAAATTGCGAATAATGCAAAAAAATTTGAAAAGATTATTCAAATTTAAATTATTCGTGATTTTTCAAAAAACACTAATTTTTCGCGTAACTCATGAATACCTCGCCAATTTTTTAAATTAATTTGCTGATTAACACCCCCCCCCCGGCGGAATCGCGAACCGGTCTGCAGTTCGTTCAGGATGGGCGAATCGGAATCCACACTGAATTTTTTATTATTATTTATATGCCATGGAGCAACCGAAAAATGCTGTTCACAAGATTTGAACCTTGGGCATTCAACTAGAGCAGCGCTTGCTCTACCAGGACTCCGTACAACTTGTTAGTGCATAATCTACATACCTTTATTATATAGTAAATATCTACAATTATACATTATTAAAATTTTAAATTTTGCTAAAATATATATTTTTTTTTATTTAAACCTCATCCTACCCCTAGCAAACTGGGTTCGCTTGAATTAAGCGAACCGTGAATTACAAATCCGAATTCAAACCGAGCGAACCAGCGAATCAGGTAACATTGGGAAGGACAAATGCGGGGAGCATTGATGTCATATGCAATCGCATATGCCATCTTGGATGGCTGTATCGCATATGCCATCATGGCATATGCGATACAGGTAAGTATGCCATCGCATACTATCGCAAATGCGACTATATGCCATCGCATACAGTTTATGCCATGGCATACTTCTCGACTAGAAGTTCTTTGTTTATTTATTTATTTTTTGTCTTTGCTTTTCAAGCTTCCCCAAGCCCTATAAATAGGGGGTTTCTTTTCCTAATGCCCCTCATTCTACAATAATTTCTCTTTAGTCTTTTCCTTCTCTTTTGTATGGTTCACTATATTTTTGTACTATTTTAACTTATTTTTTAATGAAATTTATATTTTCCCTTCAACCTTATGGAGATGTACCATTGTGGGTTAGAACTTAGAATTTACTCTTTTCCTTCCTTTTTGTATGTTCCTATGTTCATTTTTGTACTATTTTGTTTAACATTAATGAAAATTATATTTTCCCTTCCAACTTATGGGTTATATACTTATATTATATATTTTTATTTCGCATTCTATACACTACAAAATTAATAGAGCCCAAACTTAACACAAAACATATTATTGATCAATATGGGGAACTTTGAGAATTTTTTGGAATTTTTTGAGAATTTTCTGAAAAAAAAAAAAGTTATGCCATGGCATAATGGCATATGCAATGGCCCTATGTCATCGCATAGGGTCGCATATGCCATTTGACTACAATGGCGGGGAGAGATACTAACTTATTTTGTTCAATCTCAAACTCAATTCAATAACATAAATATTCCCCATATAAAAGACATACTATAAGCCATGTACAAGAGAAAAATCTTTATGACATCCAAGCATCCACCTGCATACTATAGCAATAGGAATAATACAAAAGTATACCATAATCATACAAGCTCATAAATATGCCCCATATAAAAGACATACTATAAGCCATGTACAAGAGAAAAAATCTTTATGATATCCAAGCATCCAATTACATACTATAGCAATAGGAATAATACAAAAGTACACCATAACCATACAAGCTACCTTACTACTTGAACCCTAACATACAAACCAAGATGGAAAAGCCATACATCATATCCACAAAATAAAATTGACAGTTTGACTTGAAATTTACACATACCGAATCTGTTGTTGGTGAGAAGTAACAGACGGCAGTCAATGCAAGATGTTGTCAAAAAGCATATGCCATTATATGCAATTTGACTGGCTGATCGCATATGCCATCGCTCAATATTTTTCAATTTTTTTTTCAAAATGATCGTAAAAAATTATATTAAAAAAAAATCTGAAATAATATAGGAAAGTCTTGCAAGTCAAAAACATACATTATGATCTGCATAATGCAAAAAAATCATTCAATAAAGGTAATATAACTTTCATTTTATCAAGGGAAATACAAATAAAATATACATTAACTATATGAAAACTAAATGGCATATGCGACCACATATGCGAATATGCGATGCATATGTGATAGCATACTTCCTGTTTCGCATCTGCCACCATGGCATATGCGATTTAACCATTCTGACAACACTTAAACTTTTAAATTATTATATTGAAGTTAATAGTGGGACTTAAATGGTGTACCAACCCCAAATTTTAAAAATATATGGATAACAATAGCTTCTAGGAGCATTAACCCCTTGATCATCATTCTAGCAAGGAACAATATGACCCAAATGCAATGATCAATATCTACTACTAACAGCAACCATATAGGCAATATGGTAAAACCTATATGCAATTTAGACACCAATTCAATTTATATCAAATAAAGATAACGGGAAACTGATATCAAGAGCAGGGCAGAAGTTGGGCCTATCAGTAAGAATGTATCAGCTGCAGCATTGGGGCCATAGTCACAAAAGTCTTTGAATTTTTCAAAAAATTGGAAAAAAAGTCAGCGACTTGCAGTCATCCCCACTTTATCGCTGATTAATTGGCCAAGTCGCAACTCGGCCGATTAATTGGCGATGTTTGTGATGTGGTTCGATTGTTTTAATTTTTTTTCTTTTTTTGTCACTTATACTTAAGAGGGGAAAAAAGTTTAGGTTTTGTACTATTTTGTTCAGTTTCATAAAAAGACCTTTAGGTTTTGCCTATTTTGTTCATTAAAATCACTATTTAATTTTAAATATTATATATATATATATATATATATATATATATATATATATATATATATTCTTTTTTTTTCCCGATACAGGTAATTTCTCACCCAGATACATATCCAATATCAAAGTTCAATATATAAGAGCAGATGGTCACAAATGTAGCATGAGAGAATTTCAACATAAACCCTAAATCAAAATTACAATATTGCAGCCAGAAAATAAACCATTATTGCTCAATTTATGGTAAATCCATTCTACATTGCTCACAGTAAATACAATCGTACTGAAATAAATAGAGAAACGGGTAGCATTGGAAGTAAGCTAAATCTGTTCAAACTACGCGGGGGATTAGGAAATTATAATTTCATAAATGAAGAGAAATTGGAACTAAGAAAGAACACATGAATTTGTCAAAAAATAAATTTTATATCTATTAACATCCATGTACACCTTTCCATCTTGTATCTGATTCAGCAAATCTTTGACTTGATCCTCCACATGTTGAACCTGTGAAAAGTGGGGGTAAAATAAGAATTGACAATATATATAATATATAGGACAGCGGGACGCTACATTAGCCATGCAGTGTTCAAACCTGTCCTAAATTATCGGTTTCGGTCCCCACCGAAACGATAATTTGGACTGAAATTTCGGTCATTTTTGTATGGGACTCAAAATTTCGGTTTCGGTCCCCTCCGAAACCAAAATGATACCCGAAATTTTGATCCTAGGTCCTATTGTAATTTGGGTGCCAACTGGCACCTAATCTGAAAATCAGGTCTCAAGGCAACATGCACAAGGTCGATCAGGTCCATCCATAAAAAGAAAAAAGCAAAAAAATGCATCTTACCCACCGTCCAAAACGTGCTCAAAGTTGGAAAAATTCGATACACCAGGTTAAGGTGGGCAGAGGTCAAATTTTGACTACATTTTTTAGGGGCAAAAATGTAGTAAAAATCTTTTATTGTTTAGATCACACGCCACGTGGCTAATGACCCCAAAATGGGTGTTTATTTTTGGATCACATGCCATGTGGCTTGTGATCTTGGCCCTAGTGTAGCGTTCAAACGCTACACCTCTAAGGCAGCTACCCCTTATATATATATATAAAATCCTGAAATTCAAGTCATGTTACCTTTCTGGAGACTAGCAACTTCCCAATGTCCACCCAATTATTCTTTTTGGCCTGGGAGCAACCTATTTTGTAAACTGAGGGGTCGATCTTTCTCTGCATCAAGACAAAGTAATTCATTCACAGAACACCAGATTGATGATGATTCAATTAGTAAACGAGAATAATTTTTCTAGGAGGTTGTTCAATAACATGAGTAAATGAGTGGCTCATCAAAGTTTTGAAGATTGAAATGAATCACAGCCTTAGTTACAAACTCTATAATCAAAGGTGGCAAGCAAGCTAGCCGAACTAGGCATAAGCAGAGGGCCTTGGCGCAAGGCACCCTTGTGCCTGCATTCACAGGCCCCACAAGAAAGTGACAAAGTACGGGTACGGGTTTAATACGGTGAGCAAGAAAGTAAAAAAAAAAATTGGTAAAAGACGGGGAAAATGGGGAACAAACGAATGGTAAAAATATGTAAAATAAGGAAGACCGAAAAAAACGGAAAAAAATCGAGAAAAATTGTGTGTGTGTGTGTGGGGGTGTGTGGGTGAGTGGGGAGAGATAATTTTAAATTTAAAAAAAAAAAAAAATTAAAATAGTTCTTTAAAAATATGGTAAATACGGGAAAAAAGGTTTCATATGCAAAATACGCATATTATACGAAAACATGTACTTTATTCAAAATATGGGTATTATACGTGTTTAGTACGTTGTGGCAAAAAAATGCACTTAACGAGTATTTTGCGTATTATACGAAAATATGTGTTTTATTAAAAAATACGTGGGTTTCTTCTTCTCCATAGAAATTTTGTGGCAAAAAAATGCATTTCCTCTTGATTCTCAACCATGATCTTGGTCTACTTTTCACTAGAACATGGCATCATACGGTTGAAAATCTTATCCAAAAGGGTCAAGATTGTGAAATTGTTGTGTATTGAAAGAATTATGGCCAAATGTGAACATGTTATAAGAAGGTGACGGCCAAAATGTGGACATACGTAAGAATGTGAGGAATTTTACGTTACTCTAACTCGTAGTTGATTTAGATTAGGAGCGATTAGGAGCCTATTAACTTCTTTTAACTATTTATTATTTTGGTTCGATTAGTCAGCTGTTAAGTTGTTATAGGGCAGTTGATAACTAGTAGAGTTTAATTAGCGGTTTTAGTTTAACTAGAACAGTTTACTCTCAGTCAAAGTTGGATTTCAAAATCTATATAAGAAGCACCAATGGGGCCTTCAAATTTTCCTTTCCTATTGATTTATAAAATTTTGATCTCCTTTGAGACTAGAAGCATAGATTCTATCTCCTTTTTTTGGCATATGTTCGATAATTCTAGACTTTATTCAGTCATGCACGGAGAAATAGAACTCGCAAAGCCGACCCGAACAGATGGGATAAGTTTGTGATGTGATATTCTACCATCAACCAACAAACTCTAAAATAAATAAATATATATATATATATATATATATATATATATATATATATATATATATATCTGTGTGTGTGTGTGCGGGCCAGCGGACGTGCGTGCATGCATGCGTGTGCGCGCATCATCGTATATATAGAGGTGAAGTAAATATTCCCCGAATTCTAGAAAAATCATACATCCGTGTTACAAACACAATCTATTGACCCGGATAGAGTAGTTAATTTGTGTAGAGCTCGTGTGTGTGTGTGTATGCATATATAGAGGTGAAGTAAATATTCCCCGAATTCTAGAAAAATCATACATCCGTGTTACAAACACAATCTATTGACCCAGATAGAGTAGTTAATTTGTGTAGAGCTAAGTAGCGTAAGGGTTAGGTAAGGAAGAAGAAGAGGATAAAGAATTAGGGTTGAGATGTTTGCTTAGCTCTCTTCCCAATGTATTAATTTTTTATATACTTGATCATTACATCACGGATTACAAGGACATTAAACAAAGAAAAATAAGTAAGATGTTCTACTTACTCACACACACCAACTATTGTATCATCACAAACACTCCCCTCAAGTTGGAGCATGTACATCGATCATGCCCAACTTGAAGGTGATGTCAAAGAGTCTCTTTCCGCCAACACCCTTAGTGAGAATGTCGGCCAATTAATCTTCAGAACGGACTTGAGGTATGGCAATATCCTTTGATTCAACCTTCTCTCGTTTGAAATGGCAATCAACTTCGATATGTTTTGTCCTTTCACGATAAACCGGATTCCCTGCGATATGATGTGCAGCTTCATTATCGCCATAAAGAGTCATAGGCAAGGTAACGTGAACTCTCAAAGCAAATAAGATATGTTTCAGCCACATACCCTCCCGTGCTCCTTGAGACATAGCTCTATACTTCCCCTCTGCACAAGAGGTGGAAACCAAATGTTGTTTCTTCGACCTCCATGTCACTAAATTACCTCCGAGGAATGTATAGTAAGTACATGTTCGTAGATCTCCTATCATCGAGAGATTTTGCCAAATCTGCATTTGTAAATATCTCAATATCCAAGTGACCATGATTATTGTACGAGAGTCCTCTGCCAGGTAGGGATCTCAACGGGCTGGATCGAAGCCGAATCAAGGTCGAAAATGGTCCGGTCCTACCAGGGCCAGGGGCTTGAAGGATAGATTCCTGGTCCGGCCCCTACCAGGGCCAAAATGTATTCGGGTGAACCCGGCCCTTCTACAACGCCAAGCCGGACCTGGGTCGTGCCAAATTTTATTTCAACCTAAAAAATAGAAAATAAAAATTCAGTTTAATTTGCTTTAAATTCAATTTTTTTACAACTACTTAAAAAGGGACTTGATGAATTAATATATATGTTCAACAACGTGATTTAAAATTGTGCCTTAGTGTTTTATTACATTTGTTTTGTATAATTTATATTATATAGAGGCTTAGAAGTTAACCTTCTTTTAGATATATTCTATGGAGAACTTTTAGGGATATATTTTTGCAAATATAGAGTCAGTGGGGGGGAATTAACAGGGATACTTGAGAGGTTCACCAACCTCTCCATTGAACCTATGATTTTGTTCAATAAGATTCACAACAGACTTGCATCCTAATAATCGTGTCTCATGAAAAAGATCAAAAATGTATTTTCTTTGCGACAAAGCAATCCCATTCTTGGACCTTGCCACCTCAATACCTAGAAAGTACTTTAGAGGGCCCAAATCCTTGAGCTCAAAGGCCCTACGAAGGTTTCTTTCAAACATTTTCTTCACTATCATCTCATGTGACAATAAGATCATCCACATACGCCAAGATAGCTATAGTATACACCCCTTTCTTCACAAACAAGGAGTGATCGTAGTGACTTCTCCGATATCCATAACTCATTATGGCTTCACTAAACTTCTGAAACCAGGAACGTGGCCATTGCTTTAATCCATAGATAAACTTCTTGAGCTTGCATACTTTCCCAGTCTCCCTCTATTTAACAAAGTCGGGTGGGAGTGTCATATAGACTTCCTCCTTCAGATCACCATGAAGGAATGCATTCTTCAAATCCAACTGTGACAAGGGTCATCCCTTGTAGGCGGCTAAGGATAAGAGGACTCTGATAGTATTCGATTTTGCAACTAGAGCAAACGTTTCTTGATAATCACCCCTTGAGTCTGAGTGAATCCGTTTGCTACTAATCTAGCCTTATATCTTTCAATTGAACAATCTGGCATGTATTTCACATTGTACACCCATTTGCATCCCTCAACTTTCAAACCCTTAGGTAAGTTCACAATATCTCATGTCTTGTTATGCTCCAAGGCATTCATCTCCTAAATCATAGCTTCTTTCCACAATGGTTGACACAAAGCACTAGAAACAGTGGTTAAAGTAGTAATAGAATCCAAAGAAGTCACAAACTAAAAATGAGAAGCCGATAAACCCTTATAAGAGACAATTTTTTTAATAGGATATATAGCACCTTTTCGTCGAGCAGTGGGAAGGTCAAGATCAGGAGGATCTGCCTCTGGAAAAGGTGTATGGTCAATGGCCTGAGAGAGAGGCTCTTCCTGCACTTCTGTGTCCTAAGATGTAGGTTCCTATTGAGCCTGAGATTTCCTATGTTACATTCTCCCCTCCTTATCTATCAATTTGAGGATGCTCCTCTATAGTCTCTTTTCTTTCCTTCTCTTGATCTTCTTCCACATCCACCACGATGGGAAGCACACTAGGAATTTATTTTCCTTTCTTATCTCTCTCTCCCCCTTGAAGGTTAGTGAAAGGAGAATCCTCAAAAAAGTGATATCCATAGACACAAATCTCCTGTTCGTGAGATTTCCAACAAAGATACACCAGATAGCTTTGGGGTCCAATGTGTCACAGCTGATTTCAGATATTTGAGCAAAGGCTACACAACCAAAGACTTGAGGAGGAACAGGAAAAATAGGCTTTAAAGGGGTTAACATGCTTTGAGGGGGCTTTCCCTAAAGAACAAGTGTAAGGATTATATTAATGAGAAAACATGTTGTGAGGGCCGCTTCACTCCACAAATATCTTGGAACATTCCTTTCAATCAATAGGGCCCGACCAACTTTTAGGAGATGGCGGTTCTTCCTTTCGGCAATCCTATTTTGCTGAGGGGCGTACGAGCATGATGTCTACCACCCAACTTCATCTTTGGTTTTCATCAGGTATATGGTAGTGAGACGGCTATAATATGCAATAAAGGATACAAAATAACGAAACCCAAGTATTGAGGTGATTGGTGATAATCCCCACACATCTGAGTGAACTTCAAAAGGACTAGTACTCCAACTACCACTGGGAGGATAGGACACTCGAGTGTGCTTCGAGAGGTCACACACTTCACACTTGAAGGGGATATTCTCAGCTGCCTGGAACTTTTCTGGGAATAAAATCTCCAGTCGTGGTAAAGGCACATGACCACAATGTGCATGCGACAATTCTCTCTAATGGACGAAGCTGCAACAATTACAGATTTTTGAACCCTCTGATTTGTATGATTCCCTTCTTCTTCAAATATGTAGAGCCCTCTATCTTCTCGGCCCTGACCAATAACCTTTCCTGTTGACAGATTTTGAAAGACACAGTGGGAGTGAAGAACCGAAGCAAGCCATAGAGACCCCCTCCCATATCAGTGGCACAATGATAGCAGGCCCACAAAACTGTGAATGCAGCAAAAAAATGTATACATTGTAAAATCAAAAAATTGAGATTCAAATTGATTCAAACATAAAATGTGACATCAGATCTTCGCTCTACAGCTGAATCCGGTTCAGATAGGTGCAACCCCGACAGCTTTTGGTGGCTGATACCTTGAAATCCGTGAACTAGCGTGATTTAGGGTTCTAGGAAGGAAAAAACTTTAAATCACTTCATCAATGTCTCAAATCACAATGCTCAAAGAAGCAAAGATACTCAGAAGTCAACATAACATCAACAGAGTTCGATGACGTCAAAAGGAATCAACGCTCTGATACTAAGTTAATTTGTGTAGTGCTAAGTAGGGTTAGGGTTAGAGCTAGGAAAGGAGGAAGAAGAGGAAAAAGAATTAGGTTGAGATGCTTGCTTAGCTCTCTTCCCAATGTATTAATTTTTATATACTAGATCATTACATCACGGATTATAAGGACATTAAACAAAGAAAAGTGAGATGTCCTACTTACACACACCCAAAAGTACTAGACACACGCCAACTATTATATTTCATACTACATCACCAACAAGAGTAGGACATAAAAATGGTTGAGAATGGCACTACTTAGAAGCCATGCTCCATTTAAAAGCAGGGCTTGTTTGGGAGCGACGTATAAAAAAATGTGAGATCCCTCAACTGCAGAAGCAAGAAGTTCCTTTCAGCCACTTTCGCTGGTAGCATTTTCTGAAGGGTGGGAAGCACACAGGAAGCAGCCCGGAAGCAATTTGCAAAACATCGTTTTCTTACATTGTTTCTGGTTTTTACTGCCATAAGCGAGAAGCATGTGGGAAGCAGCGTTCCCAAACAGGCTAAGTAAACACCTCTTAGAGCCATAATCGAGTGGAACTTTAACTTCCACAAAACTAAAGGCTTCGATGTCAAAATCTGTGAGATCAATTTCTCAGCTAAGATGCATCAATTTTTAGAACCAAGTAACACTTTTTTTCTCCAATTATCCCAAAATGGCATAAAATCTAGTATGTATGATAGTATATGCATTGTAGAAATTTCAAAATTTTCCGAAACCCTGATTTAGTATTAACGATAGTATGTGCATTGTAAAATTTTCTATAGAATCCAAAATTCCGATTAACCCAAAATGGCATATAATCTATTTTTTACACTAAAAATTCCAAAACTCCAATTAACCCAAAATGGCTTATAATCTTGCATTTACTATTAGTATGTCCATTGTAAAATATTCTAAACAAATCCAAAACGCCAGTTAACCCAAAATGGCATATAACTATCATTTACGATTAATAGATGTAGATGCATAGTAAATTTTCTGTGAAAATCCGAAACTTCAATTAACCCAAAATAGCATATAATCAAAGTATTTACAATTAGCATGTGCATTGTAAAATTTTCTATAAAAAAAAAATTCAAAACTCTAGTTACCCCAAAATGGCATAGAATATAGTATTTATGATAGTCTGTGCATTGTAAAATTTTCTAAAAAGTCCAAATTCCGTAACTGATTAAATCAAACGGAATAATGCTAAATGCTAATGAAATGGACAAATCAAATATAGAACCTGTAAATCTTCCCGAGAGATTCCTTCGGGAGGCACTGCCAAGAAGAGCTGAACCTCGGGTGAACCCGCCTTCGCATACGACTTGCCTTCGTCGGTGAGAACCCACTTCTCCCTCTTGATATCCTGCACGAATCCCAAGGAAAAATTTATTACGAGATGGGAAATTGGGTTTTCTTCTTGCTTACAGTAGAGCGGATTAACTCTCCTCACCACAGTCACCAAGTCAAGGTTCGGAAATAATTCGGCAAGGTTAAAATTCGAAAAAAAAAAAATATGGTTAAATTAGGCAAGTTAGGGAAATTTTCGGAGAAAATCAGAGAAAAAAATTTATTAAAAAAAAAGATTAAAAAGTTATAAAAAAAAATTAAAAATATAGTAAAAATCACGACTTACTGAAAAAAATAAAAAAAAAATCGCGAACTATTATCGAAGATTTAATATATATATATATATATATATATATATATATATATATATATATATATATATATATATATATATATATATATATATACGGGTTTTTCAAAAAATCACAAATAATTCGTGATTAATTCATAGAACCTTAATTTCGTAAATTATTCACGGTTTTTTTCAAAAAAATTGCGAATTTGGGGACTATGCAGTCCTCACTGGCTTCACCCAGACAGCAATGCTTCTCATTCTCCAGTTGCGGCGGTGATCAGCTTGCTCTCACGCATGTCAATCTCCCCAAAAAATCGTGAAAGCGTTGAGGGGGATTCAATCTGGCATGAAGCTTGTGGTGCCCCATTAGTCCGACAAATAGAGAGAGAGAGAGAAGCAAAAAGAGAGAGAGGGTTTTGGGACCTGGGCAACGACGTGCTTGAAACCGTGGAGGCTCTTAACGATATTGACGATAACTTTGTGTTCGAGGCCGACGTTCGAAGCGAACTGCTCGGAGTCTGAGATCTCTTCGTTGGTTTCGAGAAACCCTAGAATCGCATCCTCCGCCATTTCCAACTCCTTCTCCCCCATGCTTAAACCCTTTTAAACCAGTAGAATCGCCGCCTCCGCCTTAAGCTTTACCAATAGTTTGCCCGGCAGATAGAGATAGAGAGGAGTGAAGCGCGATGAAAAACAGAAGAGACCGTACAAAGCCTTATGCCTGGTGGGACTTTTTTCTCCTTATAAATAAATAAATTACAAAAATAATCCTTACTCAGTTCCTATTATTTTATTTTTTTTATTATTATATAGAGAGAGTTAGCCGGTTAGGTCGTCCGCGATAGGTTGGTCATCGTCCTCCAAGATACACATAGAGCTCCACGTGGCATCCAAAACAATGTTTGGCATTCAAAATACTGTTTGAGTGTCACGTGGAGCACAAGTGAACGATATAGATTAATATTTTTTAAAAAAAATTGAAAAAAAAAAATTTAACCCATAAGTTAAAGTTTGACGAATTTCATTGGTCCACATTTCACGATTCAAAAAATACACAGTGGAGATGAATTTTCAGAAAAAAAAAAAAAA